>CM062807.1:461192363-461617363 GCA_031772625.1 Pinus tabuliformis
TTTATTTAAGAGAATTTATTGAAACCCTCCCATTGATTTCACACGCGACAGAAAAAAATGAAGATAAAACGTGGAGCAGAGGATTTCTCTTCTCAATATCATGAATCAATTAAATAGATTACATTGGAGATATCAACAATAAATGATTGCAATGGAATTGAACTAAACTAGACTAACTGAAACCGATCTAGGACACTTCGATGGATGGTTTTGACACCTAGCAGGTGATTGGAATTAGATTCTCTAAAACACCCTCTTAATTACAACCACATAAAAATTTAATTGAGATTCTTGCTGGTCCATGTCTCAGCTTGCCTTACAATTTAAAAAATTGACTTCAACTACATTTACTTTTCTTCTTCTCTTCTTCCATATCCTATAGCCTCTAAATTGTTTCATCTTTTTCTTCTTATTGTATCTTTCAAACATTAGTTTCTTCATTTGTTGGTACATGTCTTCCATTGTTCCAGGTTGTCTAAGAATATCTTGCACTTCTTCAAAAATTGCCTTGTATGTGGACTGTTGCCACATGTCATCTTTTGTTGTGTGATTTTCATCATCAATTCACTGCAACATAAGTCTATAATAATAAAATATTTCTTCAGGACTCTAATACCTAAAAATTTCATTGATGTTTCCATCATGTATTTCTTCAACATTTATTTTTTGCAGCTTCTATATAGACTTCATCTACATATGCTGTTGCAAGCCATGCTTCAAGGAAAATTCAGTCTTCTTCATAATCATTTTGTGTACCTTCACAATGGAAATCAATGTTGGAATTAAAAATATTGCAGAACCACATTGGTTTTGTTCCTTCTGCTCTGTAATGAGAGCTTTCTCCTATTTCACTTCTAGCTCTAGTTCTGCCTTTGTCTCTGTTTTCTCTTTGTGGGCTTCCTTCTTTACCTCCATCTATATTTTCTCTTTGTGGCTTCCTTCTTTGCCTCTAATTCTATCTCTAGTCCAGGTGCACATTGGTGGCCACCTGCCTATTCCACCTAGATCTCCAATGAGTTTCATCAGTTTCCTTGTTTATAAGAGAATTTACTATTTTTAGCAGCTTTTCGGGTCCTGAACTTCTGGAGCAATTTTGAGCCCCTAAATGGTGTTTTTTTTAGGTTTGCAGCAAGCCCATATACATAAGTAGGGTCCTGCAGCAAATCTTGTAGTACTCAGTGAGATCTTTCCAATGAGGTATTATACATGCCAAAAGGAGATAATATAACCAAGTGATGACCCCACGAAGTTGGCTGCCCAACTTAACCTAACGGGGCCCACGAACTCTTGTCATTCCATCTCCTAAGATTAGGGTTATGGTTGTTTAGGGTTTTCCTTGTTTTTCAATAATAAGAAGGCCCTTGAGCCTCAGTGTAACATAGTTCAGAGGCATGTAGTTGCCACATAAATAAGCTATCATCGCCCAAGCTAATTTATTTTCATTTTTGTATGTAGGCATATTTCAATTCTTTGATATTAATGAAATGAAGTTTTATTTTTGTTGTGTCTCTGTGTTTATGTGTATATCTATACTTTTTTTTGTTCTTGTATAAGTCTGGATTAGTGGTATCAGAGCAGTCTTCTCTTTCTCTATTTTTCTTTGCATGTCCCTAATGAGGTCAGGGTATAAGGAGATAGGGCTTGAACTAGTTGAACCTTTGCAAGACCAACCTTGAAAACCCCAATGGCCTCCCATGGAGGAAGAAAATAAATACGAAGGGGGAGGAGATCCTTTCAAAATGTTAATCAAGGAAGTCGTCGAGTGCAAAGGAATGAAATGATGGATAAAGTTTCCCAGATCATTCTACGATTACCGATAGGTGATCATCATCCGGCATGCACTCTGGAGGCACCACTCCTTTTAAGGTACAAAAAGTTAAATTTGACAATCCCATATTCGAAGGCCAGACAGATGAAGACATTGTGGATAGATGGTTAAATCTATAGAAGGATATTTTTCAATTCATGACTTTTCCAATCGTGAAAAGGTTACTTTTGCATTCCTCAAAGTCGCCCCACATGTCAAGGACTGGTGGAAACCTACTGTGAACAAAAGGACGAGAGGAAATACTCACTACTTTCAGCCGCACCCACTTGGAATTCTTTCTGAGATGCCATCAAGGAGAAATATTACCCTGTCAGGAGCTATGAAGATAAATACATGAAGTGGACCACGTTGTAGTAGGGAAGCGACCAAGATGTGTCAGAGTTAACAAATGTTTTCCATACCCTTTGCATGAAGCTAGGTATCAAGGATTCTGAGCGGAATTTGGTACTCAAGTACTATGATTGTCTACACATGTACATATAGGACGAGATGGAATTCCTGGACATCTCCTTGCTTGTTTCTTCCTATTAATACATTGTCAAGATTGAACAAAAATTTAAACAAAAGAAGACTTTGGATCTATGAATTTGTAGCAAGGGAAAGGCACCCGCAAACCGTAGAACAAAGGACAAACCCAAGGTGGGGTGACCTAAGACAACCCGCCGAAGCCACAACCAAATAAAAACACCATGAAGACAAAAAAGGAAACAAGTAAATGGTGTGAGTTCCATAGGATCCCCACTCACAACGCAAGTGAGTGTTGAGCCAAGCAGTCACTAGTTATTGAGCGGAAGGCTTCCGAATCAGATGCATGTTCCAAATTTGATTCAGAAAAAAATAAGGGGAATGAAAAAGAGAATTATATTATTGATTGTGGAGCCTAGTGCCATAATTTCCACCACCAAGATCCAGAAGGATGAGCCCGAAGATCCAGAGAGAGGGGAAGCAACTCTTCCACTCACATATGTGGGTGAAGGGTTCTCTGTTGCAATTCATTTTCAACAACACACCACACCCATGTCGGTACATCATCAACTGGCTTCACCATGGGTGAGATCTCTATGTCAACCAACAGTTCCGCCATCTCTACAACTTCAAGCCCTTCACAGATGAGGTACTGTGGGATGTTGCTCCTCTTGAAGTTTGTGATGTATTATTAGTCCAACCATACTTGTGGAAGAGGCATTTTGTGTATGAGTGTAGACTTCGCACGATTATTATTACTTTGGAAAATACATTGTACTACCAGAGGTAGCACCACTTACCACCATTTCTTTGATCACTGCGAAGCAATGTAGTAAGATCATTTCCCAGACCAAAATATTTGTTTTCCTTATGATTCGCCCTTAGGTGAAGAATAATATTGTGGCCACAACCCCGAGACAAGGATCCTTTGCATGACAACAATAGATGGACAAGGTTGTGGAGGAGTACAGGGATATCTTCACCTCACCCATAGGGGTACCTCTACATTATCAGGTCAATCATTCCATCAATTTGACCCCGAGTGTGCCGCTACCCAATGGACCAATCTATCGACACTCGGTTCTAGAGAACGATAAAATAAAGAGGGAGATTTAGGAGCTATTATGGAAAGGGCACATAAGACCAAGTTCGTCACCTAGTGGGAGCCTGATCTTGTTGGTACAGAAGAAGGGTAGGACCTAGAGACTCTGTATTAACTATCGGGTGCTAAAAAAGATCATTTTATGGAAGGGGGCCAAATATTTCAACAATATTGACTTGAAATCCACTTATCATCAGGTATAGATCTAACCCTTAGATGTGTGGAAGACTGCCTTCAAATCCAAGGAGGACCTTTTCGAATGGCTGGTCATGCCTTTCGGGTTGACGAATGCCCCCACAACCTTCATGAGGTTGATGGACGACATCTTGCAACCCTTCACCAACTCATTCATGGTGGTGTATTTTGATGACATTATGATCTTCAGCCAAAGTTCGAAAGAGTACCTCCACCATATTTGATAGGCCCTCCAAACCCCGTGGAAACATAAGTTATGTGCCAATTTGGAGAACTGTGCTTTTGGTATGACCCAGGTTCAATATCTGGGGTACATCATTGATGAGGGTGGTGTGCATGTGGACCCAGCCAAGATACAAGTCATTTGGGATTAACTAGCCCCAACCACTCTAATAGAGCTCTGCAACTTTTTGGGTCTCACCAACTTCTACAGCAGGTTCATGTTGGGGCTCTTTCATATCAATTTCCTTTGAGTCAAGTCACCAAGGGAGGAGAGAAACAAAAAAAAATTGGTCTGAATCCCAATAGAAGGCTTTTTTCAAGTTCAAGAACATCTCTGCTCTGCACCAATGCTCACATTATCATACCTGTAGAAACCATTTGAGATCGAGACATATGCCCCTGAATATGATATTGGCGTAGTTCTTAATAAGCAAGGGCATCCAATAGCATATCATAGTGAGACTGTAACAACTCTAGTGAAAATTCCATGTAATAAAAGTTAATAAAGGAAAAATAATAGCCACGGTTATGGGACACTTATTCTAAGATGAATGTTGGGAAAAACATCCCAATGTGGGCGTTCATTTTCTTTATTATGGCTAACAAAATTGGAAAAGGCAATGGCAAAGGCTTTGGAAAGGAAAAATGGCATTTTTGGAAATTTCTTTATGAAAATAATGAAAATTAGGAGGAAAGGAAGGTGAAAGGCCATAGGTTGCATGTGAGGAGGAAAATGAAGGAAAATAAAGGAAATTGAAGAAAATAAAGGCCTCATTAATAAAAATTCTTCTAAGGATGAGTTGGTACCTTTTGTTAGTTCAGTTTTGGAGTTCTCTCTCTATTCTCTCTCTATCACACTCTTGGACACTTAGAGTTTTGTTGGAGCACTTTAGCATTGGATCAAGAAAGGCAAAGAATATGAGAGGAAGCAAAGATCAAGCAAGGAGGAGCAGGATCAAGCAACTACATTAGGTTTACTTTTAGGTATTGATTTGCATGTGTGATTTCCTTGCTAGATTTGGCATGCATAGTTATGCATGTGTGTTTTTAGTTCTCTTTCTGTCATGGCTATGGGTTTTTCTAGGTGTGACAATGTTCTTCAGCCTTTCCTTCTCATTTTTGGATTATGGTAAATCCACTGGCCTAGTGACCCCTGAACTGAATGGGGGGTTGTGGTAAAGCCAAGTATTGTGTACCTTGGTGGGCCTAGTAATCCTCGACCAGTGAATGGCAAGATATATGATAAATCCTAGGGGTGGTTTCCCTTGATTAGGCCTAGGAAAATTTGTTGGTGAATGGTGGGATATACGACAAATACTATAAGGTGGTGTCTCAATTATGGCCCAGTGACCCCTAGATCAGATTGTGGGTTGTGGTAAAGCCTATACAATAAGAGACAGGAAAATTCCTCATGGTGTAGGTGGAGAAATCCAGTGGCATCCATGCTTGTTTAAGGCCTAATGATCTAGTGAGGATTACAATAAACCCTAATTATGTTGATAAGGGTGAGGTCTCTTATCCTCGGGAATCCCTAGTTGGTTCTTTTGGTTTAAGTCCCAAATTCATGCTTGGAATATGGCACATGGCTGATTGGATGAAGAGAAACTTGCCTTAGCCAATCTACAGCCCGGGGGAACATGGTAGTCCCATACCAGGTTGGGTTTTACATTCATTAATAAGATTTTACTTCATTGGTATTTTATGAGAAAACGTATTGGATTATATGTGCCATTTATGGCTATCGTATCCTCATTATTTTAGTTGTTTATATACTAGTTATGAATATGTTTTATGATAGTGAAAATGTATGGTTGTCATCATGTTTTGATTTGTGAATGAATGAACAATCAATATATGACCTAATATATGATAATGCAGCTAATGTGATAAGGCACCGACGCTTCTTAGTGATTCTAGATAAGTATAAGACCCTTATGCTCAGATTTATTGTTTAAACCTATAGAATGCATAATTGTCATATGTTTGATGAAATGCCTGTCATGGCTAGTAGGGGTCTAGTCAATTCCTTGTTTAAGAATTTGCATTGGCATCATTGTCTCTATATTTCTTTTCACTTCTGTGAATTCCATGAAGTTCTCGGTAGTGAATGGGTCCTAGCCCTGGAATTTAGCCTTAAATCTTAGAGTTGCTAACATCGCACTGGAAGAAAAAGGCTACAGTCGCACTCAGACAGGCTCATGGAAGTGACCAGTACCCTGAGTCGCTTGGACGGCTTGGCAAGAGAGTGACTAGGGCTCTAGGTCCTTGAACTGTTGAGTTTACTTAGGGGTTGGTCACCTAGAAAGGTTGGGTATCTCCTGGAGGTTATGTTGGTTGTGTGGATGGTCAGTTTGGTTGTGTTTTGTCGGTTCCACTTCCTTAAGGTGACCTAGGAAGTTGAATTAGATCATAGTAGCCTCGCGTCACATGTTTACCCTAGTTGGTAGATTACTTGGGTAGATGTGAGAGGAGGGTGTTATAGAGTGGTATCAGAGCATGGTTAAACCCTTGGACTAGATCGGCGGGGTTTGGGTCATGTATTCATGTCAGTTTCATATGTGTTTTCATGCTTTTAGTCCATCTACAGGCTATGTATGCATGGTGTTGGTTATGGTTTCAGTGGTGCTTCCAAGTGAAAAGTTAATGGTGTTTTTGTTGGATGTGTTTATCATGATTTTATGTCAGTTATGCATTGGATATTCATGTCAGTGTTTGTATGTAAGGTGTATGCGTGCATATCATACATATGCTTTTATGCATATATTGATATGGGTGTAGTTGTCATGCATGAGGTTATGATGTCTGGTTAATATGGTCATGCATTGATGACTGAACCATGGTTAGGATGATATCTACATGTTGGTATGATTATGTTTATACATCTATTGTGCTAATACGGTCAGTCTTGTAGATGAGATATCCTCCAGAGTTATACTAAGGTATATTGGTTTGTTTATGATTTGGTTTAGCTGACATAGTGTGCCTTGCATGAAGAGATCAAGATGACTAGCACAATGGTAGACTACAAATATTCTCCCTATGAATAAAATGAGAAACATGGTGTTGGGCACTCTTCTAACTTAGAAGACACATTGAGGAGTTTGAAGGAATAAATAAGGATTTGTAAAGAAAATAATGACAGAATCATGTAGGCACAAGAGAAATAAGCAGAAACCACTGCAGTAATCCTTCAAAGTTTATGAGACTTGTAGAGATAGGGACCACTTTGGATTAGTTATGGACAGGAGAATGGGACTAACGTGGCATATGGTAGTAGGTCTCAGGTTCATCATAGGTCATATAGAGATGACATGATCATAGATGGTAGATTCTTGGATAATTTGGATAGGAGAGGTGATGGACACAGGTACTATTCTAGTTCTAGTTCTTGCGGGCACTATGATCATCACCATTATCACCCTTATAGAAGGAGTGATAGGGGATCCTTGTCGAATGAGTTTAAGAAAGTGAAGCCACTGACTTTTGATGGAGATTTTAAGAAGCCTAAGGATGTAGAGGCTTGGTTACTTGGTATGAATAAATTCTTTGAATTACATGAGGATACAGAAAATATGAAGGCCATAATAGCTATCTTTAGCCTGAAAGGTAAAACCGACATCTAGTAGGAAGAAGTAAAATAGGTAAGAGACATCAATACAGAGGATTTGAGTTGGCATGAATTCAAGAGACTCTTTAGAAAGAAGGACTTGTTGGAAAGGTACTGCGACAACAAATCCAAGGAATTCTATGAGCTCAAAATGGTATTGATGATAGATGGGGAGTATATGATCAAGTTCTTGGAGCTATTGAGGTATCTACTATATCTTAAAGATGAAAATTCTAAAGTTCATATATATTTTTAGTGGATTTCCATTAGCATTTAGAGATCGGATTGAGTATGATGAGCCTTTATCACTTGAGGAAGTTATTTGGAAACTAAAGGATTTCTACAAATAGTTAAACTATAAGACAAAATCTCAGCAAGGATGGAAAGGGAAAAATAAAAGTAAAGGTAAATGGCAGCTGAAAAGAACAAGGCCTTAGAATGCAAAAGAGAAAGAGAATGTTGCACTACATAAGAATTTCAATATAGCTAGACAGGAACATGGTTCACAATAGTAGAATATAGGTGATGGTACAAGGCGGTTGGAGTGTTGGACATGTGTTAAGTAGCATCTTAAGAGTGATTGTCCACAAAAAGGGTGGTAGGCCTCATATCTATAATGCACAGGAGGCGCAGACTATTGGGGATGTTGGGTAGAGCATTCCTCGTATCTATGCAGCATTGGATATTAGGAAAACAAATCATCAAGCATCTATCATTGATATGGACAGTAAGATTTGTGATCAAGTTGTTTCTATTTTGATTGACCTTGGATCTAATTATAGTTATATTAGTCCTGACTTTTTGGATAAGTCTGGTTTGAATAAACAAGTGCATGTAGAATATTGGTTAGTACAGTTAGCTATAGGTACAAAGAAGAGACTTCATTATTGGGTAAGAGATTGTGAATTTGAATTGAATGGTGTGCCTACAGCAGCACATCTGAATGTACCATTAGGATCATATAGTATGCTTTTGGGTATCGACTTGTTATATCTTCATAGGACCAAAGTGGACTGTTATGAAAAATCCATTGAGTGCTTGGATGACAAAGGGTAGCAGAGAATCTTCCAAGGTAAGAAGAAAGAAAAATTAGTTAGGATGGTGACAACTATGCAGGCAAAATGCAATTGCAAAAAAGGGTTTTTGTTATCTGCAGTAGACATTTCTAGTGATAAAAGTGAGGAGGATAAGGACACGGAGATATTGAGAATGTACCCAATCTTGCAGTAGTTTCAGGATGTGTTTCCAGCAGATATTTTAGAGTTGTCGCCTCACAAGGAAGTAGAATTTTCTATTGAGTTGGTACCAGGAGAAGCACCAGCATCAAAGGCACCGTACAGAATGAGAACTCCAAAGCTAGTAGAATTAAGGTTGTAGTTGAAGGAAATGCTTGAAAAAGGATACATTAGGCCAAGTGTATCACCTTGGGGTGCACCGGTATTATTTGTGAAGAATAAAGATGGTACTCTTAGGTTATGCATTGATTACTGGCAATTGAACATGGTGGCCATCAAGAACAAGCAACCATTATCGAGGATTGATGACTTATTTGATCAGCTAAAGGGAGCAACAGTGTTCCCAAAGATTGATTTGAGATCCGATATCATCATTTATGAATAAGGAAGAGGACATTTACAAGACAACATTGCAAACCAAGTATGGGCATTACGATCTTTTTGTACTTTCATTTGGTTTGACTAATGACCCAAATACCTTTATGTGTTTGATGAATAGTGTGTTGTGTCCTTATCTGGAAACATTTGGTATTGTATTCATTGATGATATCTTGATATATTCTAAGAATGAGGAAGAGCATGCCAATAATTTAGTAGTAGTGTTGAGACTGTTGAGAGAGAATAAGTTGTATGCTAAGCTCAGTAAATCTAGCTTCCTTCAGAAAAAGGTACATTACTTGGGACATGTGGTCTCCAAGGAAGGCATAGCAGTATATCCAAAGAAGATAAGAGTTATCATGGAGTGGGAAGCTCTTATAAATGTGGATGATGTAAGATCATTCATAGGGATAGTAGGCTAATAAAGGAGTTTCATCAGGAACTTATCTCGGATTGCATATCCTATTACGTCATTGCAGAGGAAAGGTAAGAAATTTGAATGGACAGAGGAATGTGCAACAAATTTCGAGTAGTTAAACGAGTTGTTGACAAACACTCTAGTGTTAAAGATTGCAAACCTTGACAAAGAGTTTGTAGTGTGTATATATTCTTTCAAGAGAGGACTTCATGGAGTCCTCATACAAGATGGAAAAGTAGTATGTTATGAGTCACGGAAACTGAATGAGAACAAGCATAACTATCTGACACATGATCTTGAGTTGGCAACGATCATTCATGCATTGAAGATGTTGAGGCAATATCTTCATGGTAGAAGGTTTGTATCGATGAGTGACCACAGTGGGTTGAGATACTTGTTTGATCAGTCGAATATGAATGCCAAGCAAGCTAAATGGTTGACCACTATCAGTGAGTTTGAATTTGAGAGCATGTATATCCAGGGTAAAGAGAATAGGGTTGCAGATTCTCTTAGAAAGTGGATATAGGTAAATTACATTGCAACTATGAGCTCTTATGGGATAGACTTACAGGATCATATTTTATAGGCAAGTCAACAGGATGACAGGTATAGAGAGCTTGTGCACATATTACAACATAATAAAAGTATAGGTATAGGTAATGGTACAGGTACAGGTACAGGTGCACAGGATGTGGACTATCATCTCTCAATAGATGGCTTCATCAGATTCACAGACAAGATATATGTTCCAGACAACAATGAACTCAAGAAGATTCTCTTGAGGGAGTTTCATGTGAAACTGTATTCAGGCTACCAAAAGACATTGACAACAGTAAAGAATTTTTATTATTGGCTGAATATGGAGAAGGATGTGGTAGATTTTGTGGCTAGATGTTTGGGTTGTTAGTAGGTAAAGGTAGAATATAATCATCTAGGTGGACTACTACAACTAATTGCGATTCTAGAATGGAAATGGAAGGTCATTTCCATGTATTTCCCCACAGGTTTGTCGAGGAAAGCTAGGCAACATGATTCCATCATGGTGGTGGTGGACATGTTGAATAAGGGAGCACACGTCATTCCAGTGAAGACTATGTATTCAACTAGTAATGTGGCATAGGTGTTCATCAGATATGTGGTCAGGTTGTATGGTGTTCCATAGAAGATTGTGTCAGACAATGATGCAAATTTCACTTCCAAGTTTTGGAAGGAGTTGTTTGCAGGTTTGAGCACAAATTTGGACTTCAACACAACTTATCATCCACAGACAGATGGATAGACAAAGAGGGTCAATAGGATATTGGAGGATATGTTGAGGATGTATGTGATGCATTAATAGTGAAATCTGAAAGGGTATTTTCCACTGGTAGAGTTTTCTTACAACAACGGGTACCTGGAGTCTTTAAGGATGAATATGTTTGAGGCGCTCTATGGGAAGAGTTACAATACTCCCATCAGTTGGAGTGATCCAGTGAACAGGGTATCGATTGGACTAGATATGTCAACAGAAATGGAACAAGAAATGCAGGTGATAAACAAAAATCTAAAGGAAGCACAGGATAGAGAGAAACACTATGCAGATCATAATAGGTTGTTTAAGCAGTTAGGTCATGTACCCAGATGGCACCTCAATTTTGTGGGCCTTTCAAGATCCTTGAAAGGATTGCACCTATAGCCTATCAATTTGCACTACCTCCGATAATGAAATTCCATGGTGTTTTCCATATGTCATTGCTTAAGAAGTATGTTAAAGATGTTGATCATGTGATTGACTGGTCTATATTAAGGTGGAGCCAGATGTAGAATTCCAGCCAGAAATTCAATGTATATTGCAAAAAAAGGTTCTCATGTTCTGAAACTGAGCAAAAAAGGTTAAAGTGTAGTGGAAGCACTTTGAGCCCAGTGAAGCTACATGGGAGATGGTGGATCAGATGCGGGCCATGTATCCTTGCTTATTCATTGGTTGAGTGAATTTCCATGATATATGTTTTGGTATATGTTTATGGTATATGTGTTGGTGATGTTTTAGTCTATGTACACATGTATATGGATGTAAATACTGCCATGATTTATGTTATAAATCTCCAATAAGTGGTACGGGTGTCATGTCATTGTGGGTGTTGTTATTGTTAGCACTCAGAATGTACCTTAAGGCTGAGAAGAGGTAACTATGAGGTAACCACAAACCAAGCTTTAGCCAGCCTTGCCAGACCAGAGAGGGCTCTCTCTTTGCCAACAAGATGTGGATACAATAAATTAAATTTTAGGCTAGCTATGGAGTGTGGGAATTTGTTTGAAAGGTTTTGGGTTGAAACAACAAGAGAAAGGCCGATTGGGCTATGGAGTCAATGCCATTTTCTGCCGGAAAACTTGGGGAAAATTAAGTGCCATGTTAAGCCAGATGGAAGATTTCAAATGTGAGAAGAATAGAGGGGAGAAAGCCCACTGCCATGCAGGCATCAAATAGGGGATCGATCTCCAGTAGCAACTTTAGAAGAATGAGAAACACGAGGTTGCTATACAGATCATCTAGCAAAGGATGAATTCTGCAAAGACAACCATTACATCTAACAACAAACTCATCATGAAAGAAACATTGTTACAGATGAATTCCCAACATATCTCTTAGATAATGTTGTAACAAGGCAGAAAAACAAAATATGTAAGTGAATTACAGGGAAAAAATAATAAACATCAACACCGTGATGGATCCTAGGTCGAAAGGGAAGAAAACTGCTTTATTAAAATGATATTCAAGAAATTTTACACAGTGCCAAGTAGCCTCTCTGCTGCCAAAATCAAACCTCTACATATTAAAACTAATCCTATTTATAATATTACAAAATTATTTAAATTTCCTCCACATAGGAAATAAAAAACAAAGTAAAAATTTAATAATGAAATCCTATATTAGAACACTAAACAATATGATCAATTAATTTGCAACTAAAACTCCAAACCGTCTCAAGAACCATGAGAAATAATTTTGGAAAATCCAAATTCAATGAAGGTTTTCCAAGTGGATTAATATCACTGTATCTATTCCTTGACATGTGGAACCATATTCCCCAAAATCTACCTTTTTACTGTTATTTCACCCTTTGACTGTCGATATTAAGCCAAAAAATCTGAGATTTTCTTCAACCACTACTAGATTTGTGCCTGGCAACTCTGACACTTCAGTTTTCACCATTAATTTTCCTCTTTTACACCATTTCCTCGAATCTGGGACAGTGGCTTCAAGTCATGAAACCGAGAATGCTATTGCTAAAGTAGGATCTTTTGAAAGTGTCAGCATGTGAGGATGAAACTCAATCTTCTGACCAGGTACAATAAGGGAGACTAGGCCCTGCTTGACAGTATTCAGTTCTATGGGCAACAAATCAATATGTTTTACTTTGTCCTGAGTGATGAAAAATAGCTAATATGATATCCTTTCATAATAATGAAATGCTCCTTCAGCACTAGAAAGTGCAACAATGTGTTTCATAAACCCCCATAAAGTTGCACCCAGGTGAGAAAGAAATGAATCCCGTGCAACCATGTAATTCTGTGTATCCTCATATGCATCTGCAAACAGGTTCCATTGTTCCATTCGTTTAATTGCCTCAGATGCCTTCCCCCCATGGATTTCTTCATGCTCCTCACCCTAAAAAGTCTCCATTTCACTTTTCATATCACGCATCCTCTCCTCAAGTTCTACACAGAGTACAAGCTTGACCCTTCTTCCTGTTAGTGTCAGTCTTCCCAGCCTTCCTCCAGTGATCAAACATGCTCTTACAAAGTGGTCTCAGAGTGTCAAGGCCAAATTTTGTCATTTCAGTGAGTCTTCAAGCAAAATTTGGTCACTAGGCATTAGATCTAGGGTTTCTTTCATTCTTTTCAAAGTTGCCCAAATGTCAATCTATGTCACTATTCAGCTGAGTCTATCATTATTCATAGGATTTTCATCATCATGTCAGTGTCTAATGAGTCATTTTACACCTTGTACATGCTTCAGTTGCACCCAGGCAAGGTCATTTCCCTCTCCTAGGGTTTCGAAGGCAATTTCTCTTGGACGGTCAAATCATTAGTAAAACTTGTATCCTGATGTTCATACACCTTCCCATATCCTTAAAGTACCTTATTAAATTCTTCCCATCCCTTAGATCCGCCGAAATCCTCATTTTTGCACAAACCCTAGTTTCTAGCTACAACCTGGCAATTTTCTAGGTTTGGCCTGTGTTTTGCCCTTTTGGACCCCTTCCCCTCACTAAATCTCTGAGATTCCACTTTCCCCTGCTTCCTAACATCCCTCCCTACTCCCAAAAATTTCCTCAAGAATTTAGAAGCCACCTATCCCCTTCATTTCGCTTCATTTCGACAGAATTCCTTGTTTCACACATCGGGATAAGTTTCACTCAAAAGATGTTTTAGAGAAATAAAAGATGAATTTTGGGAAACTGAGAGAGGTTTTTGTTCAAAACATTCCAAGGAAGAAAAAACTCCTTCACTTTTTACACAGGTGTCATGGTTTGAGAGAAATGTCAAAAATACCGTTGCCTTAGGAGAATCAAAGGCACCACTGAAGTGACCTTGGGAAAATCCAGTTTTCTTTTAGCTTGGTTGGCCAAATGACTTTCCTGATGGGTAAAATGATAACTAGACACAAAGATATTTCCAATGAGCTATCATGAGCTCAATTTGGGGTTGAGGAAGGCATTCAAAAGTTGACTGCAACAACATTCTTCCTTGAGGCAGCCTCATTTGGCACATTTTGACCAGTCTTGGTAGATTTAATTTTTGACATGGCAAATGAACTCCAAATTGACAAATTCTAGTTTTTTGGGAAAGTAGACTCAAATAATTTTCCAACGAGCTATCCTGCTCCCAATTTCGACACCGGGAAGGCCTCCAAAAGCCTCCTGCAAAACGCGACCCGTCAGCGCCCTCAATATCAAACTGCCTGCAAATTTGCCAAGGAGCCACAAATTGCCAAATTTTGAAAGGTTTGCTTAATTGAGGATGAGAATGGTGTTGATGGATTTGAATAAGGTCCCTGAAGAAGATGAGTCAAATACCTTTGTTATGTTGTACAAATATGGAAAGCCAATCAGCCAAGTTTCGTGCTCCAATTCTCTAGTGAAGATACCTGTAGCCTTGCATGTTAAGGAGATGACTCCAGCGGCAATGCTTCAACTATCAAAGTTGCCTCGGGTTTATTTTCATGCAGCTGGCCAGAATTGGCAACAATCATTAGAATTTGAGACATTTCTTGGTTATTGTTATAGACATTTTTGTGCCTCGCAGCATTGAGCATGAAATGTCCATAATCTAAGGGATCCAAAGTCCCTAAACATGTTGTTCCTAACCCTAGAGGAACAAGGCTAACAAACCACAGCAATTCACAAAAGTTCTCCACCTGAAACTGCTCAAAAACAAGTCAATTCAGGATCATGTCAATTGCTCCACTGACCATCTGCGCTGAATGTCAATGGCTCCACTGGCTACCTGCGCTGAATGTCAACTTCAACACTGGCTACCTGCGCTGAGCGAGATTGGACAAGTGGCAGACTCATTCCTCAAGGTGTCAGAACCCAGGAAGCTTCCAAAATGACACTTACCTTAGGGAATTCGACTCGTGATGAGTAATAGGTTCCAAATCTCCAAGTGGAAGCAAGAACCTCCAAGTGGACTCAAGAACTGACAGAGGGAGAGGACACTAGTCAGATCTCAAGCTGACTCATCCTCTCTCCAAACATCTATATATGGATCTCTCCTCCATGAGGTCTAGAGGCTGGAATTTTGTTATTGCGAAGAATTACTGTTGGTTTGAGACTGGAATCATTGGGTACTTAATGCTTTGAAGGGGCTGAAGATAGGAATTCCATTTGCTGGGAAGGAGATGCTGGATTGGAGCCCTCTGGGTTGTATCTCTTCCTGAACCTTGTTATTCATCAATAAAGTTATCTTGGTTTCTCCTATATGCTGATGTATTTTGATGTATGAATGTATTAGTGTATTTGGTTTATTTCTAATCCTAAACTAGTTATGGATGTGAACATCTGTCTTTGTGTAGTGTTCTTCTCTTGTTTCAAGTATCTGTTCTCTTGTCGCAAGTAGCTGTTCTCTTGTGATCTTGTAGGAAGTTGTAGTTGGATAAGCAAGAAGGCAAGTAGTTGTGAACACCTAAAGAGAAGGGAGATTGGATCGAGGGACAAACGGAAGACACTGGTAAGTCTATTGATCTCTCTTCTTTCACATTTCATAAAGGAAGAAACCAGTGTAGCTGTACTCGTTTGTTGCTAAGGCACTGTCACACCTTAGGTGGATAGGATTGTCCTGCATAGGCATTTTTCCCCACAACAAATTGGCGACTCCACTGGGGAGATTTGTTTAGTCATTTTATTTGTGTTTCTATCATTTGTTTACTTCATAGACTTGACAGCAACAATCGAACTGCATCTTTCCCGGATGCAAAGTAGAAAGTTGCTGCTTTGATCCAGTTGCTGGACTTGTCTATGATCTGAACAATGGATTCACAAATGATTTGATGATCCTTGTGATAGATCTTAGTAGCTTTCAAAGCATCCCTTTGATTATACCTTGCTTGTGTTTTTGATTTGGCCTGAAACTGTTGATTTTTGAGCAATTTGTGACCCAGAACCCGGGAGAAACGAGAGTTTCTCCTTCAGCGCAACTGTTGTGAAGGCAGTCTGCATTTCAACGCAGGTCCCGTGAAGGTTACCTGCGCTGAATGTCAAATCCTCAGTGTTGAGGTTGCGCTGAACCAGTTTGGCCTTGTGCAGCTGGGGTTCTCTGCTTTCTGTTGCCCTGTTTTGATCTCTGTTTTTGCAGCCTTTAACCAGCATAGGTACCAGTCTGATAACTCCTTTTCTTTGCTTGAATTCCGCCTCCTTTTGTACAAAAAGACTGTGAGTGTTTTTATGTGTTTGTGGCGTCATTTACAGTTTTCCTTTGCATGAGTAAAATAGTCATCCTGTAGCCTTTGATTCAGATCTGATTGATTGTGATCTTAGAAGAGAGTTCATTGGCTGTTTGCAGATTGATTATAGATTTACTTTTGCTTATTGGTTTGAATTTGTCTCTTTTAAGTGTCAAAACAAGTCTTTATTTCGAAAATCGTTAAGTAGTGTAATCTCTTCTACCCTCTCTGATTTCGAAAAAGTGAACTTGTTTGTATTGATCATTTAAAAGCAAATTCAAAGTTGTACAAAAAGCTTTCTTTGTAGGCATCAATACTAAGAAAGCGGAAAACAAACACCTGCATTGTGCATTTTTCATTTGATAGTTTGCATGTTGGATTTAGGAAAAGTGCATTAGAGTGTGTTGATTGCTCTTTGAGAAAAGATGGTGTCTTTCTTTTCCCTTAGTAGCTAGGATTTTCAAAGTTGAAAAGATATAAAGCTTGCTTATCATCTTTAGACTGCATTTAGGATTTTCTATCATACATCTCGTGGTGAACCTTGAAAGGCAAACTTTAAAAAGATCAACCTAAAATAAATTGAATGAACTTAACAACGCTTTGTAACATAACGCACAACATAGAGGTCTAGGCTAGAGACGTTTTCCGGCATCGTTAAGCCTAGTGACTGTCGATCTCGTGGAAGGTGGGTGATTCCTCCTGAGGGACGATAGCGCTAGTACGGATTGTGCTCCCACGTACCGTCGCGTATATATTGGGAGACCCCTATAGGCATATATACTTTATCCTTAGGAAGCCGTGTCGGCCGCCCTAATGATCGCAATGCAGTGAACACAGCATTCACGAAGATCGACCGCCCGTACCTTAAAAAGTATTCTGCGGTTTTGCAAAAAGTTTGGCACACCCTTTGCCTAGAACTCCAGAGCAGTTTCTTTTGGCCTTTTTCAGACTCTATAACAGAAAAAGTCCATCCGAGCATTTGTCACTTCGGGCTCGTTAAAACATCGAAGGAGACTAGAGTCATCTTTAGCTTTTTCTCGACTCTTTAAAACTGAAAAATCAAGTTGTGTCTAAAGCGTCGTTAAAATTTATTTTAAACGGAAAAATCACCCTTTAATTCCTGCGTTGATCTTTAGGTTGAAAGATGGAGCACACCAACCAAGGAATTCCCCTTGGTGGAAATCCTAGTCCCTTCTCCTCTTGGGGAGATGTTGGTGCGCCCCACATGGCCACATTGTCGCTTCCAAGACTGACAATTGGCCTGCCAGTCTGGCTCTTTTCAACCAATGTCGTTCAGAACGTCACCATTCCTGAACAGTCGAGTCAACAGTCAGACCGGACCAGAGTCGCCCACCAGCCTTCTACTTCATCTTCCTCTCCTCCTTCCTCGTCGCTTGACAGAACTGGTAAAACCAAAAGCCAGGCTCCTAAGGAGAAGGAGAAGAAGAAGAAAGAAAAGAAGAAGAAGGAGCCAAATGCGACTGGGGGCAAACGAGAGTCGTCTAACAAAAATCCACACACAGCACTAACCAGGCCTAAATCTCCATGCGTCATATGAAAGAGAGACCACTTCCATAGAGATTGTCCCTGTATCCCTCGAATACTAAGGGACTGGTCTCCCCGTTTGCACAATTCGGTAGCATCAACCTCTGATAGCCATGTTGATTGCTCACCGTCAACTAGTGGGAGTGAAGCCCTAGGACAGAGAGGGAAAGCTAAATTTCCCTGCAGACTGTGTGAAGGTGATCATGCCATCCACCGTTGTCCCTTCTTAGACGAGGCAAAAAGTGTTCTGGAAGATCGCCCGATTTTACGAGTGCAACTTCCTCCTAGATATCAAAGACTCCTGCCAAGTCCTTCGCTAGTTGAGAACCCGGCTAGCCCACCCAGGTGGTCAGCCGAAGCACCTATCATTGAAGATGAACCGTCTGGATCCATGCCTGACGAAAGTCAAAAGGTTAATACGGCAGTTGACCCGGTTTTGCCTTCAGAGGCTCTATCTTCGAATGATACCATCACAGAGGAGAATAAAGACGACACCGTCCAAATTCTCTTCATCAACACTGAATCTGATGAACAAGGGGGCAATGCCCCCATTCCTTTATCGCAGGAAGGAAGTTCATTGGAGCGATATCCGGCCGTCTACTCGGTCCCACCACCAAGCAACCTAGTTGTCTCGTTCGACTGGAACCAACTAGGGAGACCCCGATTGCCAGCCAATATACCATTCAGAATTATTGTCCAAATATACATAATGGTAATGGCTGGCACTATCATTGATGAAGGGGAATATGTGAGTATCCCTTCCTCTATTTCTTGGAAAGCGCTTGGTTCGCCTGCGCTTTTGCCTGAAATGAGAAATCTATCAGGCTTTGATAAAGGAACCAGTCGACCTTTAGGGATCCTCCCCAATGTGCCCATAACATTGAAAGGGAAGACCGTTCAAATGAACGTGATGGTCGTTCAAGGACCCTTGGATTATAACCTACTCCTTGGACGAGACTATATATATTGCATGGGAGCTATCGTCTCCTCACTCTTTAGAGTAATGTGTTTTCCGCATGAAGGAAGAGTGGTCAAGCTCGTGGACCAACTTTCGTTTCCCGGATCACGCATCACAAATAGTCATGTACCATCCCTAAATGGTTTATTCACGCAAGAAGTGTCTCAACCCATGGTCCGTCCTCCTGATGAGCGCGAGTAATCCAGGAGAATATGACTGGAACCCAGGGGGCATGCGTCCTGGTCTGCTTCGGCAGGAAAATTTTGGGTATAGGGTAGGTTTCCGCGGGAGAATATGACTAGTCCATACCCCGTCCGTCTAGGAAGAGGGTTGTTCTAGAATAAGATTCTTTTGTCAAAGTTATGTGAGTTGGCGGGCTACGTCGCTCACCTTTGTCTATTTCGGTAGACATTGTCGAGGAAGTGTTTTGTTTGAAAGATTAACGAGACAATCTTTGGGTAACCTGAAAGAGGTAAGCCTCTCTCGATAAAACAAATGTTTTGGCGGAAGAGAAGTAGAGGTAACCTTGAAAATCTGCTTTATACCTAGGGGCATGCAAACCTTTTGGAGTGCAAGCAAGGGGCAACTATTTATTTTTTTAAATTTTTAGGACCTCTAACCCTTTAAACTTGTAGGATTAGTCGTTTCCAAACTTGCATAAAGAAAGGATCCGGAGGAAAGCTTAGTGAGATGAAGCTCCATAAAAAATAGAATCTTGATGAGACACTCTTATCATATGACTGGGTAATCGAGCAGTTTTAGCACAAAGTTCATGCTCGTTAAAAAATAAACGCAAGTTCCGAGCAGTTTTAACGCGGACTTCATGCTCGTTAAAAAATAAACATAAGCAATGAGCAAGTGTTTCCTCCAGTGTTTAAGCTCATTTTAAAATAAAAAATGAACCTATCTCGGTAAATAACCACTGTGAATGTAATATCATCAGCCATTAAAGCCTTGGTCGTGTTTGCACCGTCACCTCCACTTTTCATTTTGCCGATCGTTCACCTCCATATGATTGTTTACCCATTTTGAGGAACAGCTGCGAAGAGTGATTTCACCTAGCCATCCTTGTGACACTGCCATGATTGGAAAATTCCAACCTGTACCTGGAATCTGCTGCTAACCCTGTTTATCACTCGTTCCTCAAAAGACGAGTCTTCTTTAAGCTCTTTTCAATTGACTCATAAAATATGAAAAGATTGCCGAGTCCTTGGCCTTCCAGCTCGTTAAAGGACGGGAAGAGCTATCCCTCCTCTAGATTTTAATCTTTTTGGACCTGAGGGATTATTGCACAAAACGATCGAGCGCTTGTTTTATTCGGCTCGTTAAAACTATCGAAAACTCATCCCTTCTGTATTGTTTTATACTTTTTCGGACTTAAGGGATTAGATGACAAAAAAGGAATTTTGGATTTGACTTTATGTACCTTTTCAAACTCTCTAAAAATGAAAAGGACCGAGTTATCCTTGTCGTTAGACTCGTTAAAATCATTAAATAGCGACAAACTTGTCTTTAGACGAGAACGAGTTTCACTATCACTAGGCTCGTTAAAACATAGCGATGGGCTTGCCCGAAGGGCAGGTTATAGAACAAGCATATGTTATCCTCCTCAAGCTTGACAAAAATAAAGAGGTACTGGTCAGCAATGACTGGGGAAAAATTGGGAGAAGCTAAAGAAAAATTTGATGGTAGCAAGTCGCTCTTGAACATGACACTTTTCCTCCGTACCACAATCGGGTTGGGTTGTTTCATTCACCGGTCACATCACCATGGTCTCGCCATACCATCCATATTTGGGGTAATGCTACCGATCCATCGCATCAGTGTCACCATATGTTCAAGAGAAGTCATTCAGAAAGAGTCAACCGTGTCCCATCCAGTGCCATACATTATCCTTCATCCATTCATGACTGCCACCCTAAATCATATGTCACAGATCGTTTTCACCTCCATTAAAATCATTAGCTCCGTTCCGTGTCACTGATGTGGGATTCATTAAGGCCCTCCTGTGATGGATCGCTTCTTGTCAAAATCAGCTCATTATCCAAGAAGTTGATCTAGGAACAACCCCTTCAGTACTTTGAAACTTGCATGCCACAATGGCAAGTTTCTCACTTCCGGCGACAGGTATACATCAATGACCTTCGACCGAAAGATTTTGCATGGTTTTCAACGCCAAGTCCTTTATTCACACCACGCGAATTGTACTGCAGTACCTTGAGGGTCATTATCATTATCGGTGATTCCTCTCGCGCTTGTTAACGGTTTACATCATTGACCGGTAATCAAGCGATGTCTTTCCATGTTCGACTTCAGAACAATTCTCACATGGATCGACTTGTACTTAGAGTGAAGATTGAACGAGTTTGAAGACCCTGGATATAGTTTCATCCATCCGGGCTGCGATATATATTCAGGAAAGATAAAGACATTGACATGTACATCATTGCAGCAGATAATCATCCTTCACAAAGGATGATAATTTCATCAAAATTATCAGTCTATCATCAGACGATTGTCTGTTCTATGTACAGAAAAATGAATTTATAAAGCTGAGCATGGGAATGCCCGCCTCAGCTAGATCATGAAAGTAGTATGAAAATAATGTATTGTATTGTATTGTATTACAGGTCTCCTCCCAGCATTGGATGAACTTCGGATCCCCCTGATAAAGCATTTCGCCCGATAAACAGCCTCATACTTTAGGGGGCAACTGTTATAGACATTTTTGTGCCTCGTAGCATTGAGCATGAAATGTCCATAATCTAAGGGATCCAAAGTCCCTAAACATGTTGTTCCTACCCCTAGAGGAACAAGGCTAACAAACCACAACAATTCACGAAAGTTCTCCACCTGAAACTACTCAAAAACAAGTCAATTCAGGATCATGTCAACTGCTTCACAGACCATCTGCACTAAATGTCAATGGCTCCACTGGCTACCTGCGCTGAATGTCAACTCCAACACTGGCTACCTGCGCTGAGCGAGATTGGACAAGTGGCAGACTCATTCTTCATGGTGTCAGAACCCAGGAAGCTTCCAAAATGACACTTGCCTCAGGGAATTCGACTGGTGATGAGTAAGAGGTTCCAAATCTCCAAGTGGAAGAAAGAACCTCCAAGTGGACTCAAGAACTGACAGAGGGAGAGGACACTAGTCAGATATCAAGCTGACTCATCCTCTCTCCAAACATCTATATATGGATCTCTCCTCCATGAGGTCTAGAGGCTGGAATTTTGTTATTGCAAAGAATTGTTGTTGGTTTGAGACTGGAATCATTGGGTGCTTAATGCTTTGAAGGGGCTGAAGATAGGAATTCCATTTGCTGGGAAGGAGATGCTGGATTGGAGCCCTCTGGGTTGTATCTCTTCATGAACCTTGTTATTCATCAATAAAGTTATCTTGGTTTCTCCTATATGCTGATGTATTTTGATGTATGAATGTATTAGTGTATTTGGTTTATTTCTAATCCTAAACTAGTTATGAATGTGAACATCTGTCTTTGTGTAGTGTTCTTCTCTTGTTTCAAGTAGTTGTTCTCTTGTCGCAAGTAGCTATTCTCTTGTGATCTTGCAGGAAGTTGTAGCCGGATAAGCAAGAAGGCAAGCAGCTGTGAACACCCAAAGAGAAGGGAGATTGGATCGAGGGACAAACGGAAGACACCGGTAAGTCTATTGATCTCTCTTCTTTCACATTTCATAAAGGAAGAAACCAGTGTAGCTGTACTCGTTTGTTGCTAAGGCACTGTCACACCTTAGGTGGATAGGATCGTCCTGCATAGGCATTTTTCCCCACAACAGTTATCTCCTCAAAAGAGATAAAGTTGCTGTGTGTCATTTTAGATGGTATGAATTCCTTATAACACCACTATCTGGAAGTTTTGATCGTGTTGGTGTTGCTTATCGTCTCATGAAGTCGTGTAGGGATGGTGAAGTTCTAGGTGGTGCTGCATCTAATGATAATAGAATTAGAGAACCAATGGCAGCTCAAGTGGATGCTATGATTGGGCCCCAAAATCCTTCTTTATAAACCAGGATATCATAGGATAATATAAAACGTGAAGACTCTCGGTCTAAGATGGTTGTAGAGGATGCTTACTTGCAGCCACAAAATTTTCAAACATTACACACAAGGCTGGTGAAGGGCAATGCAACTCGGGGGATTTCTAATTACTATCAGCAAGGTGGACCATACCCAAATGTGTCAGCTCCATATGAACACATGTTTCTGTTGCATAGGGCATCTGAAGAGGTCAACAGGTGTATTCAAAGTGGTTCACCTCGAGTAGAAAACAACACTTCACCTCGAGTGGAAAGCAACACTCCACCTCTGGCTGAGAATGCGTCACATCAAAAGGAACATGGCACTAAATAGCCTAGCCACAGCACAAATCCCAAGAAATTTTGAGCATTTTGGGTCAATTTTGGTTTTTTCAGGCAATTTACAGGTTTTCTCCATCAACGGGTCTCACCCCCCGTGCGACCCTTCATCCCGGCAACTCCATTTTGCAAAAAATCAGCATTTCCAGATTTTTCATGAGAAGTTACATATTCTCATCAATGGACTTGAGATTTTATGAAGTTTTGGGCCTCCAGAAAGTCAAAAAACAAGCAAAAATTGACTTTCTGCCACATTTTTGAGTTGCAGAAAGCAGTCTTGGGCGATTGCAATTTTGGAGGGGAAAATGACCACCAAATTCAGAAATTCCAGTTGGGTTGGAAAGTAGACTCACAGAAATTTCCAACAAGCCTACTCTTGTTCAATTTGGACATTGGGAAGTGCTCCAAAAGTGGTCCCAAAGGCACGCGACCCGTCAGGCAGAGGCGCGCGACCCGTCAGACAAACTTTTCTAAATTTCACTGTACAGCTCAGAAAAACGCAATTTGACCCTATTTGACTTTTTGGGGTAGATTATTATGCTCTTTGATGTAATTAATGTACTTTTATGACACTTTTACTCTTATGTACCTATTCTAGAAGATTCATTCATGAAAAAGGTGAAAATTAAATGAATGAATTGGTTTCCTAGCTTATAGAGGCAAGTTGTTTTGACTGCCTAGATTTTAGTGCTCAGTTTAGAATTGGTTGAAACAACTCCTAGAAGGATGAGCTCGACCCCTAGAGGCAAGGAAAGGTGTTATATTGCATATATTATGTATTTTCTTAGTCATTTTCAGGGGTTGGAAGGTTGGACTCTTGAGGGATAAGCTATCATTGTATTATTCACTATATCTCTCCAATTTTTGGCTAAGGAAGACCAGGGTTTTGCAGTCCTTTTTGGGATTCTTGTGGTTACATGTATTGATGGTGTGTTTCTCTATGTACCTGTAAGTGTGTTATGTAAATCATTTCCTTTCTTTTCCTTCTGCACATTAAACAAACGAAGTGTTAAAGTAAGAATTCATGACTGTCATGCTCTACTTTTAAGTTTGTTTAATTTCAATGTTTTCTACTGTTTAAGGAGAATTCAAAGTTATTGTTTTCTCTCCTTAGCTCCTCACCTGTCATTCCTGACCATCCACCTCAATCAAAAGCATCAATATTGTCTCCTACC
This sequence comes from Pinus tabuliformis, assembly GCA_031772625.1. Lineage (NCBI taxonomy): Eukaryota > Viridiplantae > Streptophyta > Pinopsida > Pinales > Pinaceae > Pinus > Pinus tabuliformis. Next base: position 461,216,796 of record CM062807.1, read on the forward strand.
TCGCCCCAAAGAACCCCCTGCAGAAACTGTGTCCAATCCCCGCACCCAAAATTGTCATCCCCTCAATTTGCCACCAAAAACCCTAAAAACCCAAAATCAACCTTTTTGATTAGTTTACTAGCCTAAAATCAGTGTTACCCTATTGGTCATCTCATCCATTGAAGATCTCACCGAGATAGAACGGAGAGAGCCCTCTCCAGCCCCGTAGGGCTAGCTACGAGGCTAAGTGGTTTGATGTTGCCTTGAGGTTTACCTTTCTCAGCCTGAGGTGAAATTTCAAGCGCTAACATACTGGCGACCATACTGGGGAGAACAAACTTGTTTGTGGGTTGATGTGTTTGTCTCATAAGTCTTAGACGGAGCCTGAAGTTATGCCAGGTAGCCTTCAAAACGCTTTTGCTTTGCATAAGCGGAAGTAGATAAACGCTGCTTCAGTCAATCTCCGTGAGCTTGTGAATACAACACTTCAATTGCATTTTATCCCAGTACATGCATCAAGTTCAGATCTGATTGTTGATAGTGGACAACGATCAGACACTGACAAGGCTGAAATCATTCACTGGCGACTCCTTCACTGAGATCAATGTTTCATGGTGACTTCACTGCAGAGAGATCAGTAGCTTTGAGCTTTTCAAGATGGATCGGATCGCAAGAAGATATGCTCCCTTGAGCCGAGATCACATCCCTAGTTTTCCAAATAAAATTCCAAAGGTAGATTGGTCAAGGAATCTGCCTATATTTAATGATGATGGTAAGAAGGATGCTGCTTTACATATAGTTAGATTTCACATGCATATTCGCAAGTTGAAGGTTGATTTTCCTGAAGATTGCTTGATGAAGATATTCTTGGCCACTCTGGAAGGTAAATCCCAATCATGGTATGAAAGTTTGCCGCCTGCTTGTATTTACTGTTTAAAGGATTTTCATGCTATGTTCATTGAACGATATAAGGACTCTTATCCATCATTAAACTTAGTTCAAGACTGTTGCCAACATGCATATAGTTTTATTGAAAGCCTTGAGAAATATTATGAAGATGATAATTTTATGGATGTTGATATCATGGAGGCTCTGTATGAAAATCCGTTTCAGCAGCACACAGAAATCTTAGAGGATATTTGTCAAGGTCAGTAGGTTGAAGATGGTCATATGGCTGTAAATAATGAAAGAGAAAGTGTCGTTTCAGATCTGCCCACAGAAGAAGACAGCTTGCAGGGTAGTCAAGATTCAATTTTAGAATGTGATGCAGTCAAGTCAGTTATTTCAGATCAACATTCAGATCATGATGACCAAGAATACCTTGTGCTGAATCTTGAAAAGGAGAATTTTGTTGTTGAGATCATAGACAGCGGTATGGATTCAAATGTTCTCAGTCGTGCTGCCAATCTGTCATTAGAACCGAGTCTTCATGAGGAGGTCATTCAGTCAGCTCATGAACAGCAAGGTGAGATCTTTGCTCAAGCAAGTGAAAAAGTTTCTTTGAGTGAATTTGTGGCAGACGATGTAAATGATAATACTGTGCTTGATAATATTGAAGAATGTAATAAGGAACTTGATAATTTGGTTGTGATATCATATGAAGATGACCTACAACACATTCACACCATAGAAGAACAAAACATTCAGGATTTCCATTTAGATTCCTCTTCATATGTTTCATGTGCTGAAATGTTTTTCCAAGAAGAGATCTGCCCATCCATTTGTTCGGATTTTTTTGAAGCTTATGAGCATACTTTTACTCAAGCACATGATGAAGGCAAATCAGAAATTGAAACAAAGGACACCTTGATCTTTCAGCAGGAGGTGGCAATGGCAAATCTTCATGTTTTTTACGATCCTCTAGCAAGTTTGTTGCAACCAGCAGTGAAAGTGTTTTTTACAGTGTTTTGTTGTAGCCATGGTCAACTATGTTTTTGGATGCCCAGTGATAGGTTTGTACTGTTGACCAGAAGATCTGATCAGGAGAATCAATCAAGAAGGCATCTGTTTGATTGGTTGCATTGGCATTTTGATATAGTTTGATGGTATATTGTCTTGTAAGAAACAAGGTGGTTGTCATCATGATTTCAAATCTTGATGGACTGTTGCCCTTCAATAAGCTTTGTACGTTCTTGTTTTAGTTAAGTCAGTCATGAGTCATTTGTGAGTCAGTTTTCAGTCATGTAGGTTTCATAATTGTGTTGGCTTGAGTCAGGTTTCAGTCAATAAATGAAGTCAAAGTCTTGTATTGTTTGTCAAATAATGACTCCATCGCCCAATGGTTGCAAGCACTGGTCTGCTCTCCCAGAGGTCTACGGTTCTTGGCACCTCCAAGGAGCTACCATCCCCATTGGAGCCAATGTTAGTGTCAGTCTTCCTATCCTTCCTCCAGTGATCAAACATGCTCTTACAAAGTGGTCTCAGAGTGTCAAGGCCAAATTTTGTCATTTCAGTGAGTCTTCAAGCAAAATTTGGTCACTAGGCATTAGATCTAGGGTTGCTTTCATTCTTTTCAAAGTTGCCCAAATGTCAATCTATGTCACTATTCAGCTGAGTCTATCATTATTCATAGGATTTTCATCATCATGTCAGTGTCTAATGAGTCATTTTACACCTTGTACATGCTTCAGTTGCACCCAGGCAAGGTCATTTCCCTCTCCTAGGGTTTCGAAGGCAATTTCTCTTGGACGGTCAAATCATTAGCAAAACTTGTATCCTAATGTTCATACACCTTCCCATATCCTTAAAGTACCTTATTAAATTCTTCCCATCCCTTAGATCCGCCGAAATCCTCATTTTTGCACAAACCCTAGTTTCTAGCTACAACCTGGCAATTTTCTAGGTTTGGCCTGTGTTTTTCCCTTTTGGACCCCTTCCCCTCACTAAATCTCTGAGATTCCACTTTCCCCTGCTTCCTAACATCCCTCCCTACTCCCAAAAATTTCCTCAAGAATTTAGAAGCCCCCTATCCCCTTCATTTCGCTTCATTTCGACAGAATTCCTTGTTTCACACATCGGGATAAGTTTCACTCAAAAGATTTTTTAGAGAAATAAAAGATGAATTTTGGGAAACTAAGAGCGGTTTTTTTTCAAACCATTCCAAGGAAGAAAAACCTCCTTCAATTTTTACACAGGTGTCATGGTTTGAGAGAAATGTCAAAAATACCGTTGCCTTAGGAGAATTAAAGGCACCACTGAAGTGACCTTGGGAAAATCCAGTTTTCTTCTATCTTGGTTGGCCAAATGACTTTCCTGATGGGTAAAAGGATAACTAGACACAAAGCTATTTCCAATGAGCTATCATGAGCTCAATTTGGGGTTGAGGAAGGCATTCAAAAGTTGACTGCAACAACATTCTTCCTTGAGGCAGCCTCATTTGGCACATTTTGACCAGTCTTGGTAGATTTGATTTTTGAAATGGCAAATGAACTCCAAATTGAAAAATTCTAGTTTTTTGGGAAAGTAGACTCAAATAATTTTCCAACGAGCTATCCTGCACCCAATTTTGACACCGGGAAGGCCTCCAAAAGCCTCCTGCAAAACGCGACCCGTCAGCGCCCTCAATATCAAACTGCCTGCAAATTTACCAAGGAGCCACAAATTGCCAAATTTTGAAAGGTTTGCTTAATTGAGGATGAGAATGGTGTTGATGGATGTGAATAAGGTCCCCGAAGAAGATGAGTCAAATACCTTTATTATGTTGTACAAATATGGAAAGCCAATCAGCCAAGTTTCGTGCTCCAATTCTCTAGTGAAGATACCTGTAGCCTTGCATGTTAAGGAGATGACTCTAGCGGCAATGTTTCAACTATCAAAGTTGCCTCGGGTTTATTTTCATGTAGCTGGCCAGAATTGGCAACAATCATTAGAATTTGAGACATTTCTTGGTTATTGTTATAGACATTTTTGTGCCTCGCAGCATTGAGCATGAAATGTCCATAATCTAAGGGATCCAAAGTCCCTAAACATGTTGTTCCTAACCCTAGAGGAACAAGGCTAACAAACCACAGCAATTCACAAAAGTTCTCCACCTAAAACTGCTCAAAAACAAGTCAATTCAGGATCATGTCAATTGCTCCACTGACCATCTGCGCTGAATGTCAATGGCTCCACTGGCTACCTGCGCTGAATGTCAACTTCAACACTGGCTACCTGCGCTGAGCGAGATTGGACAAGTGGCAGACTCATTCCTCAAGGTGTCAGAACCCAGGAAGCTTCCAAAATGACACTTACCTTAGGGAATTCGACTCGTGATGAGTAATAGGTTCCAAATCTCCAAGTGGAAGCAAGAACCTCCAAGTGGACTCAAGAACTGACAGAGGGAGAGGACACTAGTCAGATCTCAAGCTGACTCATCCTCTCTCCAAACATCTATATATGGATCTCTCCTCCATGAGGTCTAGAGGCTGGAATTTTGTTATTGCGAAGAATTACTGTTGGTTTGAGACTGGAATCATTGGGTACTTAATGCTTTGAAGGGGCTGAAGATAGGAATTCCATTTGCTGGGAAGGAGATGCTGGATTGGAGCCCTCTGGGTTGTATCTCTTCCTGAACCTTGTTATTCATCAATAAAGTTATCTTGGTTTCTCCTATATGCTGATGTATTTTGATGTATGAATGTATTAGTGTATTTGGTTTATTTCTAATCCTAAACTAGTTATGAATGTGAACATCTGTCTTTGTGTAGTGTTCTTCTCTTGTTTCAAGTATCTGTTCTCTTGTCGCAAGTAGCTGTTCTCTTGTGATCTTGTAGGAAGTTGTAGTTGGATAAGCAAGAAGGCAAGTAGCTGTGAACACCTAAAGAGAAGGGAGATTGGATCGAGGGACAAACGGAAGACACCGGTAAGTCTATTGATCTCTCTTCTTTCACATTTCATAAAGGAAGAAACCAGTGTAGCTGTACTCGTTTGTTGCTAAGGCACTGTCACACCTTAGGTGGATAGGATTGTCCTGCATAGGCATTTTTCCCCACAACAAATTGGCGACTCCACTGGGGAGATTTGTTTAGTCATTTTATTTGTGTTTCTATCATTTGTTTACTTCATAGACTTGACAGCAACAATCGAACTGCATCTTTCCCGGATGCAAAGTAGAAAGTTGCTGCTTTGATCCAGTTGCTGGACTTGTCTATGATCTGAACAATGGATTCACAAATGATTTGATGATCCTTGTGATAGATCTTAGTAGCTTTCAAAGCATCCCTTTGATTATACCTTGCTTGTGTTTTTGATTTGGCCTGAAACTGTTGATTTTTGAGCAATTTGTGACCCAGAACCCAGGAGAAACGAGAGTTTCTCCTTCAGCGCAATTGTTGTGAAGGCAGTCTGCATTTCAACGCAGGTCCCGTGAAGGTTACCTGCGCTGAATGTCAAATCCTCAGTGTTGAGGTTGCGCTGAACCAGTTTGGCCTTGTGCAGCTGGGGTTCTCTGCTTTCTGTTGCCCTGTTTTGATCTCTGTTTTTGCAGCCTTTAACCAGCATAGGTACCAGTCTGATAACTCCTTTTCTTTGCTTGAATTCCGCCTCCTTTTGTACAAAAAGACTGTGAGTGTTTTTATGTGTTTGTGGCGTCATTTACAGTTTTCCTTTGCATGAGTAAAATAGTCATCCTGTAGCCTTTGATTCAGATCTGATTGATTGTGATCTTAGAAGAGAGTTCATTGGCTGTTTGCAGATTGATTATAGATTTACTTTTGCTTATTGGTTTGAATTTGTCTCTTTTAAGTGTCAAAAAAAGTCTTTATTTCGAAAATCGTTAAGTAGTGTAATCTCTTCTACCCTGTCTGATTTCGAAAAAGTGAACTTGTTTGTATTGATCATTTAAAAGCAAATTCAAAGTTGTACAAAAAGCTTTCTTTGTAGGCATCAATACTAAGAAAGCGGAAAACAAACACCTGCATTGTGCATTTTGCATTTGATAGTTTGCATGTTGGATTTAGGAAAAGTGCATTAGAGTGTGTTGATTGCTCTTTGAGAAAAGATGGTGTCTTTCTTTTCCCTTAGTAGCTAGGATTTTCAAAGTTGAAAAGATATAAAGCTTGCTTATCATCTTTAGACTGCATTTAGGAATTTCTATCATACATCTCGTGGTGAACCTTGAAAGGCAAACTTTAAAAAGATCAACCTAAAATAAATTGAATGAACTTAACAACGCTTTGTAACATAACGCACAACATAGAGGTCTAGGCTAGAGACGTTTTCCGGCGTCGTTAAGCCTAGTGACTGTCGATCTCGTGGAAGGTGGGTGATTCCTCCTGAGGGACGATAGCGCTAGTACGGATTGTGCTCCCACGTACCGTCGCGTATATATTGGGAGACCCCTATAGGCATATATACTTTATCCTTAGGAAGCCGTGTCGGCCGCCCTAATGATCGCAATGCAGTGAACACAGCATTCACGAAGATCGACCGCCCGTACCTTAAAAAGTATTCTGCGGTTTTGCAAAAAGTTTGGCACACCCTTTGCCTAGAACTCCAGAGCAGTTTCTTTTGGCCTTTTTCAGACTCTATAACAGAAAAAGTCCATCCGAGCATTTGTCACTTCGGGCTCGTTAAAACATCGAAGGAGACTAGAGTCATCTTTAGCTTTTCCTCGACTCTTTAAAACTGAAAAATCAAGTTGTGTCTAAAGCGTCGTTAAAATTTATTTTAAACGGAAAAATCACCCTTTAATTCCTGCGTTGATCTTTAGGTTGAAAGATGGAGCACACCAACCAAGGAATTCCCCTTGGTGGAAATCCTAGTCCCTTCTCCTCTTGGGGAGATGTTGGTGCGCCCCACATGGCCACATTGTCGCTTCCAAGACTGACAATTGGCCTGCCAGTCTGGCTCTTTTCAACCAATGTCGTTCAGAACGTCACCATTCCTGAATAGTCGAGTCAACAGTCAGACCGGACCAGAGTCGCCCACCAGCCTTCTACTTCATCTTCCTCTCCTCCTTCCTCGTCGCTTGACAGAACTGGTAAAACCAAAAGCCAGGCTCCTAAGGAGAAGGAGAAGAAGAAGAAAGAAAAGAAGAAGAAGGAGCCAAATGCGACTGGGGGCAAACGAGAGTCGTCTGACAAAAATCCACACACAGCACTAACCAGGCCTAAATCGCCATGCGTCATATGAAAGAGAGACCACTTCCATAGAGATTGTCCCTGTATCCCTCGAATACTAAGGGACTGGTCTCCCCGTTTGCACAATTCGGTAGCATCAACCTCTGATAGCCATGTTGATTGCTCACCGTCAACTAGTGGGAGTGAAGCCCTAGGACAGAGAGGGAAAGCTAAATTTCCCTGCAGACTGTGTGAAGGTGATCATGCCATCCACCGTTGTCCCTTCTTAGACGAGGCAAAAAGTGTTCTGGAAGATCGCCCGATTTTACGAGTGCAACTTCCTCCTGGATATCAAAGACTCCTGCCAAGTCCTTCGCTAGTTGAGAACCCGGCTGGCCCGCCCAGGTGGTCAGCCGAAGCACCTATCATTGAAGATGAACCGTCTGGATCCATGCCTGACGAAAGTCAAAAGGTTAATACGGCAGTTGACCCGGTTTTGCCTTCAGAGGCTCTATCTTCGAATGATACCATCACAGAGGAGAATAAAGACGACACCGTCCAAATTCTCTTCATCAACACTGAATCTGATGAACAAGGGGGAAATGCCCCCATTCCTTTATCGCAGGAAGGAAGTTCATTGGAGCGATATCCGGCCGTCTACTCGGTCCCACCACCAAGCAACCTAGTTGTCTCGTTCGACTGGAACCAACTAGGCAGACCCCGATTGCCAGCCAATATACCATTCAGAATTATTGTCCAAATATACAGAATGGTAATGGCTAGCACTATCATTGATGAAGGGGCATCTGTGAGTATCCCTTCCTCTATTGCTTGGAAAGCGCTTGGTTCGCCTGCGCTTTTGCCTGAAATGAGAAATCTATCAGGCTTTGATAAAGGAACCAGTCGACCTTTAGGGATCCTCCCCAATGTGCCCATAACATTGAAAGGGAAGACCGTTCAAATGAACATGATGGTCGTTCAAGGACCCTTGGATTATAACCTACTCCTTGGACGAGACTATATATATTGCATGGGAGCTATCGTCTCCTCACTCTTTAGAGTAATGTGTTTTCCGCATGAAGGAAGAGTGGTCAAGCTCGTGGACCAACTTTCGTTTCCCGGATCACGCATCACAAATAGTCATGTACCATCCCTAAATGGTCTATTCACGCAAGAAGTGTCTCAACCCATGGTCCGTCCTCCTGATGAGCGCGAGTAATCCAGGAGAATATGACTGGAACCCAGGGGGCATGCGTCCTGGTCTGCTTCGGCAGGAAAACTTTGGGTATAGGGTAGGTTTCCGCGGGAGAATATGACTAGTCCATACCCCGTCCGTCTAGGAAGAGGGTTGTTCTAGAATAAGATTCTTTTGTCAAAGTTATGTGAGTTGGCGGGCTACGTCGCTCACCTTTGTCTATTTCGGTAGACATTGTCGAGGAAGTGTTTTGTTTGAAAGATTAACGAGACAATCTTTGGGTAACCTGAAAGAGGTAAGCCTCTCTCGTTAAAACAAATGTTTTGGCGGAAGAGAAGTAGAGGTAACCTTGAAACTCTGCTTTATACCTGGGGGCATGCAAACCTTTTGGAGTGCAAGCAAGGGGCAACTATTTATTTTTTAAATTTTTAGGACCTCTAACCCTTTAAACTCGTAGGATTAGTCGTTTCCAAACTTGCATAAAGAAAGGATCCGGAGCAAAGCTTAGTGAGATGAAGCTCCATAAAAAATAGAATCTTGATGAGACACTCTTATCATATGACTGGGTAATCGAGCAGTTTTAGCACAAAGTTCATGCTCGTTAAAAAATAAACGCAAGATCCGAGCAGTTTTAACGCGGACTTCATGCTCGTTAAAAAATAAACATAAGCAATGAGCAAGTGTTTCCTCCAGTGTTTAAGCTCATTTTAAAATAAAAAATGAACCTATCTCGGTAAATAACCACTGTGAATGTAATATCATCAGCCATTAAAGCCTTGGTCGTGTTTGCACCGTCACCTCCACTTTTCATTTTGCCGATCGTTCACCTCCATATGATTGTTTACCCATTTTGAGGAACAGCTGCGAAGAGTGATATCACCTAGCCATCCTTGTGACACTGCCATGATTGGAAAATTCCAACCTGTACCTGGAATCTGCTGCTAACCCTGTTTATCACTCGTTCCTCAAAAGACGAGTCTTCTTTAAGCTCTTTTCAATTGACTCATAAAATATGAAAAGATTGCCGAGTCCTTGGCCTTCGAGCTCGTTAAAGGATGGGAAGAGCTATCCCTCCTCTAGATTTAAATCTTTTTGGACCTGAGGGATTATTGCACAAAAAGATCGAGCGCTTGTTTTATTCGGCTCGTTAAAACTATCGAAAACTCATCCCTTCTGTATTGTTTTATACTTTTTCGGACTTAAGGGATTAGATGACGAAAAAGGAATTTTGGAGTTGACTTTATGTACCTTTTCAGACTCTCTAAAAATGAAAAGGACCGAGTTATCCTTGTTGTTAGACTCGTTAAAATCATTAAATAGCGACAAACTTGTCTTTAGACGAGAACGAGTTTCACTATCGCTAGGCTCGTTAAAACATAGCGATGGGCTTGCCCGAAGGGCAGGTTATAGAACAAGCATATGTTATCCTCCTCAAGCTTGACAAAAATAAAGAGGTACTGGTCAGCAATGACTGGGGAAAAATTGGGAGAAGCTAAAGAAAACTTTGATGGTAGCAAGTCGCTCTTGAACATGACACTTTTCCTCCGTACCACAATCGGGTTGGGTTGTTTCATTCACCGGTCACATCACCATGGTCTCGCCATACCATCCATATTTGGGGTAATGCTACCGATCCATCACATCAGTGTCGCCATATGTTCAAGCGAAGTCGTTCAGAAAGAGTCAACCGTGTCCCATCCACTGCCATACATTATCCTTCATCCATTCATGACCGCCACCCTAAATCATATGTCATAGATCGTTTTCACCTCCATTAAAATCATTAGCTCCGTTCCGTGTCACTGATGTGGGATTCATTAAGGCCCTCCTGTGATGGATCGCTTCTTGTCGAAATCAGCTCATTATCCAAGAAGTTGATCTAGGAACAACCCCTTCAGTACTTTGAAACTTGCATGCCACAATGGCAAGTTTCTCACTTCCGGCGACAGGTATACATCAATGACCTTCGACCGAAAGATTTTGCATGGTGTTCAACGCCAAGTCCTTTATTCACACCACGCGAATTGTACTGCAGTACCTTGAGGGTCATTATCATTATCGGTGATTCCTCTCGCGCTTGTTAACGGTTTACATCATTGACCGGTAATCAAGCGATGTCTTTCCATGTTCGACTTCAGAACAATTCTCACATGGATCGACTTGTACTTAGAGTGAAGATCGAACGAGTTTGAAGACCCTGGATCTAGTTTCATCCATCCGGGCTGCGATATATATTCAGGAAAGATAAAGACATTGACATGTACATCATTGCAGCAGATAATCATCCTTCTCAAAGGATGATAATTTCATCAAAATTATCAGTCTATCATCAGACGATTGTCTGTTCTATGTACAGAAAAATGAATTTATAAAGCTGAGCATGGGAATGCCCGCCTCAGCTAGATCATGAAAGCAGTATGAAAATAATGTATTGTATTGTATTGTATTACAGGTCTCCTCCCAGCATTGGATGAACTTCGGATCCCCCTGATAAAGCATTTCGCCCGATAAACAGCCTCATACTTTAGGGGGCAACTGTTATAGACATTTTTGTGCCTCGTAGCATTGAGCATAAAATGTCCATAATCTAAGGGATCCAAAGTCCCTAAACATGTTGTTCCTACCCCTAGAGGAACAAGGCTAACAAACCACAACAATTCACGAAAGTTCTCCACCTGAAACTACTCAAAAACAAGTCAATTCAGGATCATGTCAACTGCTTCACAGACCATCTGCACTGAATGTCAATGGCTCCACTGGCTACCTGCGCTGAATGTCAACTCCAACACTGGCTACCTGCGCTAAGTGAGATTGGACAAGTGGCAGACTCATTCCTCATGGTGTCAGAACCCAGGAAGCTTCCAAAATGACACTTGCCTCAGGGAATTCGACTGGTGATGAGTAAGAGGTTCCAAATCTCCAAGTGGAAGAAAGAACCTCCAAGTGGACTCAAGAACTGACAGAGGGAGAGGACACTAGTCAGATATCAAGCTGAGTCATCCTCTCAACAAACATCTATATATGGATCTCTCCTCCATGAGGTCTAGAGGCTGGAATTTTGTTATTGCAAAGAATTGCTGTTGGTTTGAGACTGGAATCATTGGGTGCTTAATGCTTTGAAGGGGTTGAAGATAGGAATTCCATTTGCTGGGAAGGAGATGCTGGATTGGAGCCCTCTGGGTTGTATCTCTTCATGAACCTTGTTATTCATCAATAAAGTTATCTTGGTTTCTCCTATATGCTGATGTATTTTGATGTATGAATGTATTAGTGTATTTGGTTTATTTCTAATCCTAAACTAGTTATGAATGTGAACATCTATCTTTGTGTAGTGTTCTTCTCTTGTTTCAAGTAGTTGTTCTCTTGTCGCAAGTAGCTATTCTCTTGTGATCTTGCAGGAAGTTGTAGCCGGATAAGCAAGAAGGCAAGTAGCTGTGAACACCCAAAGAGAAGGGAGATTGGATCGAGGGACAAACGGAAGACACCGGTAAGTCTATTGATCTCTCTTCTTTCACATTTCATAAAGGAAGAAACCAGTGTAGTTGTACTCGTTTGTTGCTAAGGCACTGTCACACCTTAGGTGGATAGGATCGTCCTGCATAGGCATTTTTCCCCACAACAGTTATCTCCTCAAAAGAGACAAAGTTGCTGTGTGTCATTTTAGATGGTATGAATTCCTTATAACACCACTATCTGGAAGTTTTGATCGTGTTGGTGTTGCTTATCGTCTCATGAAGTCGTGTAGGGATGGTGAAGTTCTAGGTGGTGCTGCATCTAATGATAACAGAATTAGAGAACCAATGGCAGCTCAAGTGGATGCTGTGATTGGGCCCCAAAATCCTTCTTTATACACCAGGATATCATAGGATGATATAAAACGTGAAGACTCTCGGTCTAAGATGGTTGTAGAGGATGCTTACTTGCAGCCACAAAATTTTCAAACATTACACACAAGGCTGGTGAAGGGCAATGCAACTCGGGGGATTTCTAATTACTATCAGCAAGGTGGACCATACCCAAATGTGTCAGCTCCATATGAACACATGTTTCTGTTGCATAGGGCATCTGAAGAGGTCAACAGGTGTATTCAGAGTAGTTCACCTCGAGTAGAAAACAACACTTCACCTCGAGTGGAAAGCAACACTCCACCTCTGGCTGAGAATGCGTCACATCAAAAGGAACATGGCACTAAATAGCCTAGCCACAGCACAAATCTCAAGAAATTTTGAGCATTTTGGGTCAATTTTGGTTTTTTTAGGCAATTTACAGGTTTTCTCCATCAACGGGTCTCACCCCCCGTGCGACCCTTCATCCCGGCAACTCCATTTTGCAAAAAATCAGCATTTCCAGATTTTTCATGAGAAGTTACATATTCTCATCAATGGACTTGAGATTTTATGAAGTTTTGGGCCTCCAGAAAGTCAAAAAACAAGCAAAAATTGACTTTCTGCCACATTTTTGAGTTGCAGAAAGCAGTCTTGGGCGATTGCAATTTTGGAGGGGAAAATGACCACCAAATTCAGAAATTCCAGTTGGGTTGGAAAGTAGACTCACAGAAATTTCCAACAAGCCTACTCTTGCTCAATTTGGACATTGGGAAGTGCTCCAAAGTGGTCCCAAAGGCACGCGACCCGTCAGGCAGAGGCGCGCGACCCGTCAAACAAACTTTTCCAAATTTCACTGTACAGCTCAGAAAAACGCAATTTGACCCTATTTGACTTTTTGGGGTAGATTATTATGCTCTTTGATGTAATTAATGTACTTTTATGATACTTTTACTCTTATGTACCTATTCTAGAAGATTCATTCATGAAAAAGGTGAAAATTAAATGAATGAATTGGTTTCCTAGCTTATAGAGGCAAGTTGTTTTGACTGCCTAGATTTTAGTGCTCAGTTTAGAATTGGTTGAAACAACTCCTAGAAGGATGAGCTCGACCCCTAGAGGCAAGGAAAGGTGTTATATTGCATATATTATGTATTTTCTTAGTCATTTTCAGGGGTTGGAAGGTTGGACTCTTGAGGGATAAGCTATCATTGTATTATTCACTATATCTCTGCAATTTTTGGCTAAGGAAGACCAGGGTTTTGCAGTCCTTTTTGGGATTCTTGTGGTTACATGTATTGATGCTGTGTTTCTCTATGTACCTGTAAGTGTGTTATGTAAATCATTTCCTTTCTTTTCCTTCTGCACATTAAACAAACGAAGTGTTAAAGTAAGAATTCATGACTGTCATGCTCTACTTTTAAGTTTGTTTAATTTCAATGTTTTCTACTGTTTAAGGAGAATTCAAAGTTATTGTTTTCTCTCCTTAGCTCCTCACCTGTCATTCCTGACCATCCACCTCAATCAAAAGCATCAATACTGTCTCCTACCTCGCCCCAAAGAACCCCCTGCAGAAACTGTGTCCAATCCCCGCACCCAAAATTGTCATCCCCTCAATTTGCCACCAAAAACCCTAAAAACCAAAAATCAACCTTTTTGATTAGTTTACTAGCCTAAAATCAGTGTTACCCTATTGGTCATCTCATCCATTGAAGATCTCACCGAGATAGAACGGAGAGAGCCCTCTCCAGCCCCGTAGGGCTAGCTACGAGGCTAAGTGGTTTGATGTTGCCTTGAGGTTTACCTTTCTCAGCCTGAGGTGAAATTTCAAGCGCTAACATACTGGCGACCATACTGGGGAGAACAAACTTGTTTGTGGGTTGATGTGTTTGTCTCATAAGTCTTAGACGGAGCCTGAAGTTATGCCAGGTAGCCTTCAAAACGCTTTTGCTTTGCATAAGCGGAAGTAGATAGACGCTGCTTCAGTCAATCTCCGTGAGCTTGTGAATACAGCACTTCAATTGCATTTTATCCCAGTACATGCATCAAATTCAGATCTGATTGTTGATAGTGGACAACGATCAGACACTGACAAGGCTGAAATCATTCACTGGCGACTCCTTCACTGAGATCAATGTTTCATGGTGACTTCACTGCAGAGAGATCAGTAGCTTTGAGCTTTTCAGGATGGATCGGATCGCAAGAAGATATGCTCCCTTGAGCCGAGATCACATCCCTAGTTTTCCAAATAAAATTCCAAAGGTAGATTGGTCAAGGAATCTGCCTATATTTAATGATGATGGTAAGAAGGATGCTGCTTTACATATAGTTAGATTTCACATGCATATTCGCAAGTTGAAGGTTGATTTTCCTGAAGATTGCTTGATGAAGATATTCTTGGCCACTCTGGAAGGTAAATCCCAATCATGGTATGAAAGTTTGCCGCCTGCTTGTATTTACTGTTTAAAGGATTTTCATGCTATGTTCATTGAACGATATAAGGACTCTTATCCATCATTAAACTTAGTTCAAGACTGTTGCCAACATGCATATAGTTTTATTGAAAGCCTTGAGAAATATTATGAAGATGATAATTTTATGGATGTTGATATCATGGAGGCTCTGTATGAAAATCCGTTTCAGCAGCACACAGAAATCTTAGAGGATACTTGTCAAGGTCAGTAGGTTGAAGATGGTCATATGGCTGTAAATAATGAAAGTGAAAGTGTCGTTTCAGATCTGCCCACAGAAGAAGACAGCTTGCAGGGTAGTCAAGATTCAATTTTAGAATGTGATGCAGTCAAGTCAGTTATTTCAGATCAACATTCAGATCATGATGACCAAGAATACCTTGTGTTGAATCTTGAAAAGGAGAATTTTGTTGTTGAGATCATAGACAACGGTATGGATTCAAATGTTCTCAGTCGTGCTGCCAATCTGTCATTAGAACCGAGTCTTCATGAGGAGGTCATTCAGTCAGCTCATGAACAGCAAGGTGAGATCTTTGCTCAAGCAAGTGAAAAAGTTTCTTTGAGTGAATTTGTGGCACACGATGTAAATGATAATACTGTGCTTGATAATATTGAAGAATGTAATAAGGAACTTGATCATTTGGTTGTGATATCATATGAAGATGACCTACAACACATTCACACCATAGAAGAACAAAACATTCAGGATTTCCATTTAGATTCCTCTTCATATGTTTCATGTGCTGAAATGTTTTTCCAAGAAGAGATCTGCCCATCCATTTGTTCAGATTTTTTTGAAGCTTATGAGCATACTTTTACTCAAGCACATGATGAAGGCAAATCAGAAATTGAAACAAAGGACACCTTGATCTTTCAGCAGGAGGTGGCAATGGCGAATCTTCATGTTTTTTACGATCCTCTAGCAAGTTTGTTGCAACCAGCAGTGAAAGTGTTTTTTACAGTGTTTTGTTGTAGCCATGGTCAACTATGTTTTTGGATGCCCAGTGATAGGTTTGTACTGTTGACCAGAAGATCTGATCAGGAGAATCAATCAAGAAGGCATCTGTTTGATTGGTTGCATTGGCATTTTGATATAGTTTGATGGTATATTGTCTTGTAAGAAACAAGGTGGTTGTCATCATGATTTCAAATCTTGATGGACTGTTGCCCTTCAATAAGCTTTGTACGTTCTTGTTTTAGTTAAGTCAGTCATGAGTCATTTGTGAGTCAGTTTTCAGTCATGTAGGTTTCATAATTGTGTCGGCTTGAGTCAGGTTTCAGTCAATAAATGAAGTCAAAGTCTTGTATTGTTTGTCAAATAATGACTCCATCGCCCAATGGTTGCAAGCACTGATCTGCTCTCCCAGAGGTCTACGGTTCTTGGCACCTCCAAGGAGCTACCATCCCCATTGGAGCCAATGTTAGTGTCAGTCTTCCCAGCCTTCCTCCAGTGATCAAACATGCTCTTACAAAGTGGTCTCAGAGTGTCAAGGCCAAATTTTGTCATTTCAGTGAGTCTTCAAGCAAAATTTGGTCACTAGGCATTAGATCTAGGGTTGCTTTCATTCTTTTCAAAGTTGCCCAAATGTCAATCTATGTCACTATTAAGCTGATTCTATCATTATTCATAGGGTTTTCATCATCATGTCAGTGTCTAATGAGTCATTTTACACCTTGTACATGCTTCAGTTGCACCCAGGCAAGGTCATTTCCCTCTCCTAGGGTTTTGAAGGCAATTTCTCTTGGACGGTCAAATCATTAGCAAAACTTGTATCCTGATGTTCATACACCTTCCCCTATCCTTAAAGTACCTTATTAAATTCTTCCCATCCCTTAGATCCGCCGAAATCCTCATTTTTGCACAAACCCTAGTTTCTAGCTACAACCTGGCAATTTTCTAGGTTTGGCCTGTGATTTCCCCTTTTGGACCCCTTCCCCTCACTCAATCTCTGAGATTCCACTTTCCTCTACTTCCTAACATCCCTCCCTACTCCCAAAAATTTCCTCAAGAATTTAGAAGCCCCCTATCCCCTTCATTTCACTTCATTTCGACAGAATTCCTTGTTTCACACATCAGGATAAGTTTCACTCAAAAGATGTTTTAGAGAAATAAAAGATGAATTTTGGGAAACTGAGAGATGTTTTTGTTCAAAATATTCCAAGGAAGAAAACCCTCCTTCACTTTTTACACAGGTTTCGTGGTTTGATAGAAATGTCAAAAATATCGTTGCCTTAGGAGAATCAAAGGCACCACTGAAGCGACCTTGGGCAAATCCAGTTTTCTCCTAGCTCGGTTGGCCAAATGACTTGCTTGATCGGTAAAATGATAACTAGACACAAATATATTTCCAATGAGCTATCATGAGCTCACTTTGGGGTTGAGGAAGGCATTCAAAAGTTGACTGCAACAACATTCTTCCTTGAGGCAGCCTCATTTGGCACATTTTGACCGGTCTTGGGAGATTTGATTTTTGACAGGGAAAATAAACTCCAAATTGAAAAATTACAGTTGGGTTCGAAAGTAGACTCAAATAAATTTCCAACGAGCTATCCTTTACCCGATTTCGACACCGGGAAGGCCTCCAAAAGCCTCCTGTAAAACGCGACCCGTCAGCGCCCTCAATATCAAACTGCCTGCAAATTTGCCAAGGAGCCACAAATTGCCAAATTTTGCAAGGTTTGCTTGATCGAGGATGAGAATGGTGTTGATGGATTTGAATAAGGTCCCCGAAGAAGATGAGTCAAATACCTTTATTATGTTGTACAAATATGGAAAGCCAATCAGCCAAGTTTCGTGCTCCAATTCTCTAGTGAAGATACATGTAGCCTTGCATGTTAAGGAGATGACTCAAGCGGCAATGCTTCCACTATCAAGTTGCCTCAGGTTTATTTTCATGCAGCTGGCCAGAATCGGCAACAATCATTAGAATTTGAGACATTTCTTGGTTATCTCCTCAAAAGAGACAAAGTTGCTATGTGTCATTTTAGATGGTATGAATTCCTTATAACACCACTATCTGGAAGTTTTGATCGTGTTGGTGCTGCTTATCGTCTCATGAAGTCGTGTAGGGATGGTGAAGTTCTAGGTGGTGCTGCATCTAATGATAAAAAAAATAGAGAACCAATGGCAGCTCAAGTGGATGCTGTGATTGGGCCCTAGAATCCTTCTTTATACACCAGGATATCACAGGATGATATAAAACGTGAAGACTCTCGGTCTAAGATGGTTGTAGAGGATGCTTACTTGCAGCCACAAAATTTTCAAACATTACACACAAGGTTGGTGAAGGGCAATGCAACTCGGGGGATTTCTAATGACTATCAACAAGGTGGACCATACCCAAATGTGTCAGCTCCATATGAACACATGTTTCCTTGCATAGGGCATCTGAAGAGGTCAACAGGTGTATTCAGAGTGGTTCACCTCGAGTAGAAAACAACACTTCACCTCGAGTGGAAAGCAACACTCCACCTCTGGCTGAGAATGCATCACATCAAAAGGAACATGGCACTAAATAGCCTAGCCATAGCACAAATCCCAAGAAATTTTGAGCATTTTGGGTCAATTTTGGTTTTTTCAGGCAATTTAGAGGTTTTCTCCATTAATGGGTCTCACCCCCCCGCGACCCTTCATCCCGACAACTCCATTTTGCAAAAACTCATAATTTCCAAATTTTTCATGAGAAGTTACATATGCTCATCAATGGACTTGAGATTTTATGAAGTTTTGGGCCTCCAGAAAGTAAAAAAACAAGAAAAAATTGACTTTCTGCCACATTTTTGAGTTGCAGAAAGCAGTCTTCGGAGATTGCAATTTTGGAGGGGAAAATGACCACCAAATTCCGAAATTCCAGTTGGGTTGGAAAGAATACTCATAGACCTTTCCAACAAGCCTACTCTTGCTCAATTTGGACACCAGGAAGTGCCCCAAACGTGGTCCCAAAGGCGCGTGACCCGTCAGGCAGAGGCGCGCGACCCGTCAGGCAAACTTTTCCAAATTTCACTGTACAGCTCAGAAAAACGCAGTTTGACCCTGTTTGACATTTTGGGGTAGATTATTATGCTCTTTGATGTAATTAATGTACTTTTATGACACTTTTACTCTTATGTACCTCTTCTAGAAGATTCATTCATGAAAAAGGTGAAAATTAAATGAATGAATTGGTTTCCTAGCTTATAGAGGCAAGTTGTTTTGACTGCCTAGATTTTAGTGCTCAGTTTCGAATTGGTTGAAACAGCTCCTAGAAGGATGAGCTCGACCCCTAGAGGCAAGGAAACGTGTTAGATCGCCTATATTATGTATTTTCTTAGTCATTTTCAGGGGTTGGAAGGTTGGACTCTTGAGGGATAAGCTATCATTGTATTATTCACTGTATCTGTGCAATTTTTGGCTAAGGAAGACGAGGGTTTTGCAGTCCTTTTTGGGATTCTTGTGGTTACATGTATTGATGGTGTGTTTCTATATGTACCTGTAAGTGTGTTATGTGAATCATTTCCTTTCTTTTCCTTCTGCACATCAAACAAACAAAGTGTTAAAGTAAGAATTCATGACTGTCATGCTCTGCTTTTAAGTTTGTTTAATTTCAATGTTTTCTACTGTTTAAGGAGAATTCAAAGTTATTGTTTGCTCTCCTTAGCTCCTCACCTGTCATTCCTGACCATCCACCTCAATCAAAAGCATCAATACTGTCTCCTACCTCGCCCCAAAGAACCCTCTGCAGAAACTGTGTCCAATCCCTGCACCCAAAATTGCCATCCCCTCAATTTGCCACCAAAAACCCTAAAAACCCCAAATCAACCTTTTTGATCAGTTTACTAGCCTAAAATCAGTGTTACCCTATTGGTCATCTCATCCATTGAAGATCTCACCGAGATAGACCGGAGAGAGCCCTCTCCAGCCCCGTAGGGCTAGCTACGAGGCTAAGTGGTTTGATGTTGCCTTGAGGTTTACCTTTCTCAGCTTGAGGTGAAATTTCAAGCGCTAACGCTTCCTTTACAATTTACGAATACAAAAATCTCATAGATATCCATCTCTACTAAAAGCACATCAACTGCATGATGATCATCTCCAAAAAATGAAAATTTCTCTTGAATCACGCTTTTCAATTTATCCTCGGCTCCCTCCTCAGTAATCTCTACAACAACTCCAATGGTCTTCTCTACATTAGGTAAGCCAATCCCTGTGTAGACACCTTCACCACGAACTGTTGGACCCCATGAAAAAGGTCCTGCAGTCAAATCAAGAAATACCCACTTTTCTTTACCAATCCATGAATCTACAAGGCACTCTGGGTGAAGTCCCAACATTTTCGATGACCTAGGTTCCTTTCGAAATGTCAGTGCCAAATCAAATATTTTCCCATGTAAAAGTTGTTCAGCTTGTCTGTAAACAGTTTCACTTGTTGACTTTCCACTGAATAATTTTTCAATATCATTTAGAGCCTCTAAATAAAAATTCACCCATTGAACCATGTCAATACTTTCAACAGTTGTCCATGCAAACTTGACCATGGGATGCGTCATATATGAAGGTTTCCTCGTCTTTTCAATATCTAATGGATTTTGTATTGGCCCTTTAGTTTATAAAAGATTTTTCCACATGCCTGCATCCTCCTTAATGAAGTTTATTTCTGTTTCAGACAAACCTCTCTGATAGCCATAGGTGCATCGATTGGAGTCACGCTTCGGGTTAAGAATGAAGATATTGTATGCTTTATCTATTTGAAGGTACTCAATAAGACTACTGAAGGAATATTCCATCTCATTTATATTAACCTACCAAACCTGCTCATCATCAGACCTGGTACCTGATACATCATCCCTGCATGCCAAAACCTTGATTGTATGCTCAAATACCTATGTCACTTTCACTCATTTCTATGGCATGTACTAAGAAATTGTAATTTATAGAACTGATAAGAGGAAGATGATGGCGCTGCACCTCATCGGCTCTAACTCTTGATTACCTGTTCCCTCAAACCCAATAAAGATAAAATTTATTGGAATGGGAAGGTATATAGCATCCACTTGAGACATCTTCAAGTATGGAGCAATTGTGCCTTTGTGTAGTCCACCAAAGCCCTCTTTCTTGAACCAATAGATTTTGAACTTTCATGGTCCTCAAATGCACCCCTTAAGATGATCTCACTCCAGAATCTGTTCTTGCCCTTCAGGTTGAATAAACATAGCACAGAAGGTCTCACACTTTTACGTGCCCCTAGTATTGTATTTGAAGAACTAGCTGCTGAGATCAGGACAATGGAAACGAGAAATAACGTGATATACCACAGATGGTGATGCTTGGTGGAACAATGGGGCAGATTCCATTTCCCTGTCTGCGCCATTACTCTCTGTTATAGACATTTTTGTGCCCTACAACTCCAAGCATGAAATTTCCATAAACCAAGGGCTCCTAAGTCCCTAAAAGTGTTTTTCTAACCCCTAAAGGAACAAGGTCAATAGATTACAACTTATCCCAGAAGTTCTCCACCAGAAACTGCTCAGAATTGGTCAAAACAGGATCATTGCAACTGCTCCACTGGCTAGGTGCATTGCATCTCACCCAAATGCACTGTGAGTGTGCATTTCATTTCAAAACTCCCTTCTGGGGGGTGCGATGGGCGATAAATGACAAATGGCAGTGTCATTACGTGAGGTGGAGAGGCAATGTAAGCTTCTAGAATCTTCTCCTGTGACACTTGCCTCACTGAATTCGACCAAGGATGAGTAAGAGGCCCTCAGTCTCCAAGTGGAAGCAAGAACTGACAGAGAGAAGACACTAATCAAATCACAAGCTGACTCATCCCCCTTACAGATATCTATATATGGATCCCTCATCCCAGAGATCCAGAGGCTGGAATTTTGCATATTGTAAGGAATTGTTGTTGGTTTCTAGAGACAAACATCAGATTGTTGGGTGATCTATGCTTTGTTTGAGGTGAAGAGGGGCTTCTTTGCTGGGAGGTTGATGCTGGGTCGGAACCACTGGTTGTAACTCCTCCTGGATCTTTTCTTGTTTATCAATAAAATCTATTTGAGTTTTCCTCCATGCTTCTGTATCATTGATGCTTGTTACATTTGTATGGTCAATTTAAATCTGATCCTAAGTTGTTTATGAATATAGATCCATGTCTTTGTATAGTGCTATGCTTCTGTGATCTTGCAGGTACTTTGTGAAGCTGAGCGTGCTAAAGAGCAGGTAGCTGGAGACTATCAAAGAAGAGAGGGATCAGATCAAAGGATTAGCGCAAGACAGAGGCCGGTTCTTTCTATTCCTCTCTATCTATAATTCATAAAGGAAATACAAAAGTAGCTTTTCTCTATTTGTTTCTAAGGTAGCTGTCACACCTTAGTGGGATAGAGCAGTTCTATATAGACACTTTTCCCTGTAACAAAATGGCGACTCCGCTGGGGAGCTAATTAGTTTGTTTATTTATCATTCTTTGTTGTTTGTTTCATAAACTTGCAAGTAGCATTCGAACTGCATTTGCCATAACAAATGCAAAGTAGATAACTACTACTTCAATCCATTCACTGGATCTGTTTATGATTTAAACAACTGATTCACAAACTATCTGATTGCCCTTGTGATAGCTCTTAGATCCTCCTTAGATCTACCCCTAATTGTTGCATTACTGATTGCTTTTTACTTGGCCAAAAACCAAGAACTGAACTGCAAACTGTGACCCGAAACCCGGACAGAGTCTCGTTTCTAGCCCAGCGCAGGTACTGTTCAGAGATTCTGAATTTTAGCGCACTTCCTGAAGGGACAACCTACGCTGCATTTCAGATTCTCTGTGTTACAGGTGCGTTGATCAGGCTAGCTCTGTGCAGTTGTGGCTTCTGTGCTTCATTCTTTCCAGTTATATTCCTGAATTTTGCTGCCTGTGATCAATATATGTCTGTTTGAAACCCCTTTTCCTTGTTGTTATTCTGCCTCCTTTGTACAAAAGAACCGTAGATGTTTTTGTGTGTTTGTTGAGTCATTTACAGTTTTCCTTTGCAAAAGTAGCATAGTCGTACTGTCGTCCTTTGATTTGAATTTGTCGCAAGTGTCGATTTCGATCATAGGAGAAAGTTTGATTGCTGTTGATGGTCGATTATCCTGTTACTATTGCTTTTGGTCTGAATTTGTAATTTTCTAGTGTCAAAAACAAGTATTCATTTCAAAGTCGTAAAGTGTCGTAATCGTCTCTATTTTTTATTTCGAAAAGGAGCTTGTTTATATTTGTCACTTGAAAAGAAATTCAGATTTGTACATCAACTTTCTTTTTAAGCATCTATATATTAAGAAAGTCGAAAAAAAAATACATGCATGTGCATTTGCATATAGACAGTCTGTTTGGCTTGATTTAGGAAAGTGCATTTACAGTGTGCTCTTTGTTCTTTGTGAAAAGATTATGTCTTTCTTTTCCCTAGTAGCTAGGATTTTCATTGCACAAAAGAGATAAAAAGTTTGTTTTATCATCTTTAGATTGCATTTTAGGAATTACATCTACATCTCGTGGTGAACTCGAAAGGCAAACTTCATAAGCAAGATCAACTTAAAATAAATTCAATGAATCTAACAACGCTTTGGAACTTAACACACAACATTTAAAGGTCTAGGCTAGAGACGTATTCCGGCGTCGTAAAGCCTGGTAACTGTTGTTCTCACTGATGGTTGGGTGATTCCTCCACTTTGAAACGATAAGTGCCAGTACAGACTTGTGCTCCCACGTACCGTCGAGTATATTTTGGGAGACCCCTATAGGCTTAAATCCTTTATCCATAGGAAGTCGTGTTTGCCGCCCTATCGATCGCAATGCACTAAACACAGAATTTGGGAAGATTGGCTGCCGTACTGTAAAAAGTATTCTGCAGTTTTGCGATTGGTTTGGTACTCCCTCTACCTAGACTTACAGAGTAGTCCCTTTCGTTCCTTTTCAGACTCCTTAACGGAAAAGGTCCATCTGGGCACTTGTCACTTCAAGCTCATTAAAAATCGAAGGAGACTAGAGTCATATTTTGTTTTTTCTCAACTCTTAAAAACTAAAAAAACAAGTTGTGTCAAAGCGTCTAAAATTCATTTAATTGGGAAACATACTTCTCCTTTATTTTAGTTGATCGAGTAATCCACAATCGTGGAAGAAAGTCAATTGAAACCCCGTCATTCGTGGAGGCTTATGAGTCAACTGTCTTTGTCTCCCGAATTGAAGCCAGTACAGACAAAGCGAACTCGTTTAACTGGTGCCAAATCTCCTATTAAAGTTAGAACAAGTGTTCCAACGACATCAGAGACTCCGGTTACTCCAAACATTTCTGGAATCCCTGCCTCTACAGAAGAAGTTTAGCAGCCACAGAAGGACAGTGATACTGATCCTAGTCTGAGAGTAAACACTTGTGTTACCGAACCAGTTCCATCTACAACTGGTTCGGAGAGTCTTGCTCTTCAAACATCTATCGCTGCCGATTTCACACCTTCTTCGGCACCAGAAATATTTTACGGACCTGACAGTCTTCCCCTTCCACCTGGTCTGATTGCCATAGAAGAAATTGTAGAAGATCCTCAAACAAGTACTCCAACGCACTTTGGAGTCGGGATCACTCTATATCCTTCTTCGTCAGAAGTTAGTCTACCACCAGCGGAAGCTCCTGTAGAATCGCTAGGTAATATTTTGGATAGAATACAAATGTCTGAACAACCGTCAACATCTAGGACTGTGTCGTCTGACACAACGATGGAAAAACTCCCTGCTATCACTACGACAATGTTCGCTGGTATACCATCTGTCCCGACTAGCTCTCGGCCGCTAGAAGGATCCCACTCATGGGCTATTTCGACAGTATGGTACATTCCTGTTTGTTCATCCGGAATAATATCCGGAAACTCTTATGTTGAGTCTCAACAAATTGATCCATTTGGAGGTCAATTTGGGCAGTCCGGCCCCCAAGGGCAAACAATTCCCTTGAGTTCTGGATTACCACCGTATGGGGGGCAGTATACCCTTTCATTATCCCCTCTGGGAGGATATCCATACGGGAGTTCACAACGACATTCAGGTTATACTAGAATTACCTCAAGTGGTTGGGTACCTATACTACCTCAACAACCAAGAGTTGTATACTCAATGCAACAATGCGTACCTATGTCAAATATCCCGACTACGCCAGCTATTGTGACGGTGTCGCAAGTTCAAGCACTGCCTGTTGTATGCCAACCTCAGGTTTCTCAAGTTGTAATGCAACAGCCCCTTGACCCTACGACTCAACCACAATCGCCAACTAGTGGAATGACACAGGTTCAGACGGGTACAATTACCCCTCATCTTGGTCAAAATCTTAGTATAGGGCAACAACACATGGCTTCACAACCATGGCTGGTGCAATACCAACAACCGCAATTCCAACAAGTATACCAAGGTTCTGAGCAGCAAATCTTTGCTAACAGTGGACAGTCGTACATTCAAAACGATCAAAATCAACCATTTTACAATGGTCATGTCCACCAACCTTACCAAACATACCAACATCAAATGCATTATGCCGGTATGCAAAGACCAACTGCTCAAGCAATCCCATCTTATCCTGGGTATGCTTCGCCTAACCTGAATCAGCAGTTACCCTTTGTGGCAACTTTGGAGTTACCTGATTTAAACCGGTTAACCAACGATCCAATTGCTTACGCCCCTTGGTGGCCAGCAATTCCGCATAAACTTCCATCAGATATTCCTAAATTTAATGGAAATCTGGGTGAAGATCCATCGAATCATGTGATGACCTTTCATCTATGGTGTTCATCAAACACCTTAAATGATGATTCGATAAGACTTCGCCTCTTTCAGAGGACGTTAACGGGTCCGGCGGCAAAATGGTACATCGAATTGCCTAGAGCTTCATTCGACAACTTCAGCACCTTAGCCACAACCTTTTTAACCCATTTTCAGTTACCAATAAGGTACGAAATGGGAACAAAACTTCTTACCAATTTCAAACAGACGACGACCACTCACATATCTGATCATATACATGAATGGCAACGTTGTCGTAGAATGGTAAAAACGTATGTCCCCGATCAGCTCCTAGCTGAATGGTTTATCAAGTCATTACTACCTTCCATCACGGAAGATGTGGCAAAGGGGGGAGTCGTAACAGAAGAGAAAGTTATCGCTCGTGCGCAATATCTGGATTTGATTTACACTCAGTCCGGCACGCTCTATGATAAAATACCTGACGCCCCTAGACCGGAATTCTCAATTCCTCCTCCTCCTAAATCGAACAATGACTCTCATGCTGGCGATGGCGTTATTGGCACAACAGACACGAAATCGACAAAGGCTACATCCAAAAAGACCCGTAAGATTTCAGGTCAAAATGCAAAAGATGAACTTCTTGCTTCAGAAGTAAATGTCGTATCGAAAAATAAAGGCAAAGAAACCAAACAACCAGGGAGCAAGAAAAAAGACAAAGGGAAGAAGAAGAAACAGGAAGAATCATCACCTAAAAAATCTTCTTCAAACCCTCCTGGAGATAGGAAACCAAAAAATCCATGCCTCATATGCGATGAGGATCATTGGACCGCAAATTGTCCACATAGAGCTGAGGTTAAGAAATTCTTAAATAATTCAAAAACCTCCACAGTGTTAACTGATCCGTTTCCAAATCCAGGAACAAATCTGGTTGAAAGTGAAAATGATTCCCCGTCTCAGTGCTAATGTTGTCGGTTTCAAAACAGCAAAATGATGCTTTGATATTGACAAGGAACAAAGATTATTGGAATCCACAACTTTCGAACAACAAGGATAAAGATCAACCTAGTAGTTCGACAACAACTTCGAGAGAAGTTGCGCCACCTACCATTCCTGAATTGACGATAAAACCACCAAAGGGAGTAGTACACATGTTGACATTTAATCCCCGCGCTAGAGTGGCACAGCATTATAATATAGTGGAAGATTTGGCCCAATTGCCATCCGCTATGTCGACTCTTGAAGTACTACAAAATTGCCCATCCCAAAGGCAGGCTTGATTATCAGCCATTGGTGGGATAGACCCAAAGGATTCTAATCTTGTATCCTTCGATCATAAAGGATATGATCCTCAATTACCAGCTCAACTACCTTTCCTTGTTCAAGTGAAAGCCCTCAACAAAACTATTCATCGAACAATTATTGATGAGGGAGCATCTACATGCATTATGTCGATGAGTTGCTGGAAAACTTTAGGATCTCCAACCTTGTCGTGATCTTCGACGACATTAAAAGCATTCGACGGAAGGACATATACCCCATATGGTATCCTAAGTAACTTGAAAGTTGAACTAGGAGGGAAAACGGTAGAAATAGATGTTGAAGTCATCGATGGGAATCTTGATTACAACATCCTACTAGGAAGACCATGGATATATGCCATGGCAGCTGTTGTGTCAACCTATTTTAGGAAGATTGCATTTCCCTTTCAAGGAGGGATTACAATCGTCGATCAACAAAACTTCCTCCCCAAAGGTTCTCAAGTTACTGGAAGCATTCCCATGATCCATGGAAGCCCCCATTCACTTCAGAATATCGGAGTAGGCCTACTAAAAGATCCTATACTAACGGGAACTTTCGCTCTTCCACCTCAAATAAATCTGGCGGAAGTAGCGTCGATAGGAACCTGCAACATGATATCTTCTAAAGAGATCTCAGAAAACGATATCGACATGGATCATGCAGTGGTTTTTCCCCCAAGCCCAATGGAAATATTGTAGCAATGAATGTTCCTAGCATGGGAGGCAAACCCAAATCAACGCTCATCAAGTGTTTGGATAGATAGGTCTAAAGAATATGGTACCCCTTCAGATCCTTGGTCGCAAGTGCATGTCACCGACGAAGGAATTGTCCAATCAATGGTAATTGAAGGAGCACCATGGAATGATTCCCACCATCGTTCCCTTCTTCCGGATTGTGGAGAAGATACTCAAGATGACCTTTATCATCCTTCAGTTTTTTATTTTCTATCAAATACTGTAAACACGGTGGATTCCGAGCGAAACTTGTCCAATATTGAAGAGACTATCGCCATAAATATCTCGACCAAAACAGATGTTGTAGAGAATATTTATGTCGGCAAATGTTGTTCTCCTTCAGAACTAGAGATATATAACGCTCTTTTTCGCGAATTCAGAGATGTCTTTGCTTGGTCATATGATGAAATGCCAGGCATTGACTCGAGTATTGTTGAACATGAAATTAAGATGTATCCAGATGTCAAACCAGTACGACAACGGCTACGGCAGGTGCACCCCAAGAAAGTCGCTGCCATTAAGGCAGAAGTTGAAAAACTTCTCCATGCTGGTTTCATCTACCTGGTTCCTCTAACCAATTGGGTATCGAATATTGTCCCTATTATGAAAAAACAAGGAAAAATTAGAGTGTGCGTAAATTATAGGGATGTAAATCAAGCTTGTCCAAAAGACAACTACCCTACACCCTTCATTGACCAGATAATTGATGAATGCGCCGGATGCGAAATCTTTTCGTTCATGGATGGATTCTCTGGGTATAATCAAATAAATATCCGCCCACAGGACCAGTCAAAGATTGCATTTATTTGTCCGTGGGGCACATTCGCATATCGAAAATTACCCTTTGGTTTAAAGAACGCAGGGGTGACGTTTCAGAGGGCAATGAATTGTGCCTTCCATGACATCAAAAAAATCATTCAACCATACCTCGACGACCTTCCGGCTCATTTGCGAAAGCGGACTGATCACCCGCAGCATTTAAGAGCGATATTTCTACGTTGCCGACACTACAAGATACGACTCAATCCACACAAATGTGTATTTTGCGTCAGTTCTGGTCGTTTACTTGGCTTTGTAGTCTCAAAGGACGGGATTTGTCTCGACCCATGTAAGGTCCATGCAATCATAAATTTGCCTCCACCTTCGAATTTGCTTCAGATTCAGAAACTCCAAGGGAAAGCAAACTTTCTGAGGAGGTTCATTCCAAATTACACCGAACTTGCTAAAGGTTATACACGTCTTTTGAAAAAGGAAGTACCCTTTGTCTGGGATCAGGTTGCGCAAGCTTCCTTTGATGCTTTAAAAGATTCCCTAATGAAAGCATCATTAATGTATGCTCCTGATTATCAAAAGGATTTTAACCTGTATCTGGCTGCAGCGGATACGACCATCGCAATGGTTTTGGTTCAAGAAGTCGATGGAATTGAACATCCTATATATTATTTAAGTAAAGACTTAAATGATACAGAAAGCAAATATTCTTACGTTGAAAATCTAGCACTCGCAGCTGTTCAAGCGATACAGAGATTTCGACACTATGTCCTCTTTCATATAACTACCATTCTGTCAGATTGCAACCCCATGACTTATATATTGTCACGACAGTTGCTGGGGGGTAAATATTCAAAATGGATAGCAATCCTACAAGATTTTGATCTGGAATTTGTAAAATCCAGGTCAAAGAAAGCTCTAGTTTTCGCAGAATTATTGTGCGATCTCCCATCGTCGTCCAACGATGAAACATCCGAAGAAACAATCGTGGATGAAAGTTTGTTTCTGATATCTGCAAGCAATGAGTGGTATGGGGATATAATAATTTATCTCCAAACCCAAAAATACAGGCCAAACACCTCCCACTCTGAACAAAAATGTATTCAATACCAAGCAAAAGACTACATGATCGTCGGTGATACACTTTACCATCGTGGTATCGATACAGTTCTGAGAAGGTGCCTCACCCATGAGGAGGCCGAAAAAGTCCTCAATGTTTGTCATTCAGGCGCGTGTGGGGGGCATCAATTTGGATATGCTACGACGCAAACAATCTTATGAGCAGGATACTTCTGGCCAACAATGTTCAAAGATTGCATAACCGCAGCCAGAAGTTGCCATGCTTGTCAAATTTTTGATAGAAAAACAAGAAGACCACCCGCACCTCTGCAACCAATAGTTGTTGTTGGGCCATTCGCCAAATGGGGCATCGATTTCATGACATGTAACCCCACCTCGACCGGGGGGCATGGGTACATCATAGTCGCAGTTGACTATTTTACCAAATGGGCCGAGGCGATGGCTACATTAGATAATACTGGTGAAACAACTGCCCTCTTCTTTTTCAATCATGTAGTCACCAGATTCGGAGTGCCGCAGGCTATAGTCACAGATCATGGATCGCATTTTTGCAATCACATGATGGTCGAATTAGCTGTCAAAATAGGGTTGTCTCATGATAGCTCTACTCCATATTATCCACAAGCCAACGGACAAGTTGAAGCAATCAACAAGGTCCTCAAACGCATGCTGCAAAGGATGATTGGAGTTCACAAAAGAAGATGGCACCTAATCCTGTACTCAGCTTTGTGGGCTTACTGAACATCAGTAAGGAATGCAACTGGGTTCACACCTTTCCAACTGGTATATGGCCTGGAAGCAGTCTTACCAATCCAGTGTGAAATCTCGTCTCTAAAACTCGCAATTGATCTCCTCCCTGGAAATTCAGAAGAAGAAGCTCGTTTCTTGGAATTAATCCAATTGGATGAAACCCGTCGTGATGCCGCTCTGGCTAACGAAGCCCATAAGAAACGAGTCAAGGCACAGTTCGACAAAAATATCAAACCCCTTGTCTTCTCAGAAGGTGACTTGGTCTTGCTTTACGACCAAGAATCCGATAAATTGGGAGTAGGTAAATTTAAGTCTTTATGGATGGGCCCCTATATTGTTAAACGAGTGTTAGCAAAAGGAGCCTACGAGTTAATGGATTATGACGGAATTCCATTGGCACAACCTCGTAATGGGTTGTACCTCAAGCGTTACTATGCGTAATGGTAACCAGTATGCTTTTGTTATGTTTTTGTTTTCGCTAAAGTGTTTATTTTGGTCAAGTAATCCACTTTTTACATTTATTGCAGATGTCAAATCTATTGGAGTCATGTGTTGGATATGCCGACGGAGCGAGTCGTAGTTCGCGAAACTTGTCCTCCGCAGCCTGGGCCATTTTTGATCCAAGCGGCGAGTTAGTAAGTTTCAGAGGTGTATGTATTGGTCAATCAACGAATAACATCGCTGAATATAGCGCGTTGATAGAACTTCTCTCGGATGCCATCACACATGGTATACGCCGACTAATTGTCAGGCTAGACTCACAACTCGTAATACTACAACTCAATGGTATATATTCCGTCCAAAACCCAACTATTTATCGCATGTTCCTAAGGGTTAAGATTTTGGAAAAACAATTTGATTTTATTCAATATCAACATATTTCCATAAACTTAAACACATTAACTGATTCATTAGCAAATTATGTGTTAGATAGACATTTGCAACATTTATAAAAAGAAACATACCATCAATGTTTGCATTTGGATCATGTAACTTAACCAAAGTAAAACTCTGAAAATCAAAAATATATATAACTGTTTATGGTTTACATATAATGTTTTGTAACCAAGACAAAATCATTCAAATGACCCAAAAACTCAAAATTCTGGGGGGCACCCTAGTCTAATGATGCTCGTGATAGCAAGTCACAGCCTGTGCGATCATGCGTAAGAGACGAGTCCATCGTCTCGGCACACCAGTAGTATGCCGTTGTAACCTTAAAGGTAGCTCATGATTCCTCACATCTGGAATACCAAGAGTGAGGCCCTCAACCTGCTCATGTAATGCTGTGAGAGTCTCAGCCATGTCGAGGTCGCGAAGGATAGCCCTTCCAACGGCCTCTCCTGCTGGGGCAGCAGTCAGTACTCTCAGGTGAAATACTGGATGAATAGGACCAACATCTGCATGTACACATGAGTTTGATTAAATTCTTGATAGAATAAAGCACAAGGACATTATAAAAAAAAATGATAAACAGGAATATGGTCAAATATTTTACCAATGGCACCCCACTGCTCGCCATCCGGCAGTACCAAATCTGGATCACCCCGGAAGTCCATGCCAGCATATGGATACTTAGAATAAACCATCTCCTGACGATCAAACCACCTGAAGAAGGTATCAGAAAATGAAATCTGAGACTGGCCAGCATGCCTAGACATATGGTCAACCCATCTTTGCATATGTGGTTCAGTAGGAGAAGGTAAATCGAGTGCAATGTATTGCTGCTGCATCAGTGGTATCTTCTCCAAGGCAAAGGCGGTCAAAATAGAACCATACCCAAAGTTCTTCAACCTCCCACTCTTTATCTTGGTCAATTGTTCTTTCATCACAAGAAGTACTGCGTCACACCAGTTGAACACCTTCGGTAAGAGGCATTCCAAGGCATGCTGCATGTAAGATCGGTTGGCTACATGAAGAGCCGCACCACCGGCCATCCTACCAAAAGTAAACAGAATAGTTCTGAAGGACCTGTCAGTGACATCACGAATGATAATCTTGTCGTCTTTACTCGGCTGAGATCCTTCTCTGCAGTACCGGTGAACATAATCTCTCACAGAGTCGCCTCCTCGGGCCGAACCTGACAAAGAGATGGGGGCACCCCGCCTCGACAAGCCAGTCAAGAAATAGATGTCTACCACAGTCAAGGGGATAGATTTTCCCCTAATGTGGAAAGCCTGATTGGTAGGATCTCAAGCATCGAGCAAATACTGCAGTAAGTTGATCTCCTGTCTCATGCTAGAAATGCGGAAGAACTTCAGCAAGCCACAGTTCCGCAGCGCGTTCACTGTAACTGGATCATGTAGGGCAAGCATGTCCTCTTCTTCATGCTCACGTTCTCACCATGTAATGGTCATCTTACTCCAAAGATCTCTGAAAAACAAACAAGGGAGGAGTTAGATCCTGATTTTGGTAAGAAACAGGCAAAATTTCCATGTGCATTGAATGTCAGATAGCCTTTAGACAGGCCAACATTCAACGTAGTTTTCAATACACTCAGGGTGCGCTGATGGTAGAACGCGTTCTTCAAACCCTAGTGACTCAAAAAAGCTAGGAATCAAGCTCAAAATTCAAAATGGAAACCATGAAATGAAAGAGCTCAGGTTTAGCTCCTACCTGGTCCAGACTGTGCCGAGAATCATCCACAGAATCTCCCGAAATCAGCTGATGAAAATCAAGGAGGAAAAGCACCTCCAAAGCTCCAACAAACCAAAGTTCAAATGAAATGGTAAAATGAGAGGTAAAAACACTTTTTCATTACTTTTTACGTAGTTCAAAGTAAAATATTAGTGTTCTAACTTGTTTTCAAGCATATATTGTTCATTTCTGACTAGTTTGATGAAGCAGTTGAAAATACAGTATGATCTTTGAAAGAACGAAGCTATTTATGGTAAAATCAAAATAGGACCATCTAATCGAGTAGTTTTAGCACATAGTTCAAGCTCGTTAAAAAATAAAGATAAGACATGAGCAAATGTTTCCACCCGCGTTTAAGCTCGTTAAAAAATGAACTATTCCCCGGTAAATAACCATCGTGAATGTAGTACTTCAGCCATTAAAGCCTTGGTCGTGTTTGCACCGTCACCTACACTTTTTCATTGGCCGATCATTCACCTCCATTTGATTGTTTACCCATTTTGAGGAATAGCTGCGAAGAGTGATTTCACTAGCCATCCTTGTGACACTGCCGTGATTGGAAAATTCCAAACCTTACCTGGAATAAACTGCTACCCGTTTTATCACTCATTCCTCAAAAGACGAGTCTCCTTTAAGCTCTTTTCAACTGACTCGTAAAATATGAAAAGATTGTCGAGCCATTGGCCTCTACAGCTCATTAAAGGGATAGGAAGTGCTATCCCTCCTCTAAATTTTAATCTTTTTGGACCCGAGGGATTATTACACAAAAAAGATTGAGCGCTTGTTTTGTTCGGCTCGTTAAAACTATAAAAAATTCATCCCTTCTGTATTGTTTTATAATTTTTCGGACTTAAGGGATTAGATGACGAAAAAGGAATTTTGGAGTTACCTTTACGTTCCTTTTTAGACTCTCTAAAATTGAAAAGGACCGAGTTATCTTTGTCGTTAAACTCGTTAAAAAGATTAATAGTGACAAACTTGTCTTTAGACGAGAACGAGTTTCACTATCGTTAGGCTCGTTAAAACATAACGATGGGTTTGCCCAAAGGGAAAATTATAGAACAAGCATATGTTATCCTCCTCAAGCTTGACAAAAATAAAGAGGTACTGGTAAGCAATGATTGGGGAAAAATTGGGAAGAAAACTCAAAGAAACTTTGTTGGTAGCAAGTCGCTCTTGAACATGACACTTCCGCTCCATGTCCGAGTCGGGTTGGGTTGTTTCATTCACCAGTCACATCGCCATGGTCACGCCATAACATCCACATTTGGGGTTAATGCTACCAATCCATCACATCAGTGTCGCCGATATGTTCAAGAGAAGTCACCTGTGTCTCACCCACTACCATACATTATACTCCATTCTTTCATGACTGCCACCCTGAACCTTATATCACCAGATCGTTTTCACCTCCATCAAAATCATTTGCTCCGTTCTGTGTCATTGATGTGGGATTCATTAAGGCCCTCCTGTGACGGATCACTTCTTGTCGACATCAGCTCATTATCCAAGAAGTTGATCTAGGAACACCCCATTCAGTACTTTGAAGCTTGCATGCCTCAATGGCAAGTTTCTCACTTCCGGCGACAGGTTTACATCAATGGCCTTCGACCGAAAGATTTTGTGTGGTGTTCGACGCCAAGTCCTTTATTCACACCACGTGAATTGTACTGTAGTACCTTGAGGGTCATTATCATTATCGGTGATTCCTCTCACGCTTGTTAACATTTTACATCATTGACTGGTAATCAAGCGATATCTTTCCATGTTCGACTTCAGAACATTTCTCACATGGATCGAATTGTACTTCGAGTGAAGATCGGACGAGATTGAAGACCCCGGATCTAGTTTCATCCATCCGGGCTGCGATATATATTCAGGGAAATAAAGACATTAAATGTACAACATTGCAGCACAGATAATCATCCTACCAAAAGGATGATGGCTCTATCAGAATCATCAGTCTACACTCAGATGGTTGTCTGTCCTATTTACATGAAAATGAATTTATAAAGCTGAGCATGGGAATGCCCGCCTCAGCTAGATCATGAAAATATTATGAAGATAATGTATTGTATTGTATCTTATTACAGGTCTCATCCCAACATTGAAAGAACTTCAGATCCTCATAATAAAGCATTTCACCTGACGCCAAAAGGTTAACGGCCTCATACTTTAGGGGGCAACTGTTATAGACATTTTTGTGCCGTACAACTCCAAGCATGAAATGTCCATAAACCAAGGGATCCTAAGTCCCTAAAAGTGTTTTTCTAACCCCTAAAGGAACAAGGTCAACAGATTACAACTTCTCCCAGAAGTTCTCCACCAAAAACTGCTCAGAATTGCTCAAAACAGGCTCATTGCAGCTGCTCCACTGGCTAGGTGCGTTGCATCTCACCCAAATGCACTGTGAGGGTGCGTTGCATTTCAAAACTCCCTTCTGGGGGGTGCGATGGGCGAGAAATGACAAATGGTAGTGTTATTCCACGAGGTGGAGAGGCAATGGAAGCTTCTAGAATCTTCTCCTGTGAAACTTGCCTCACTGAATTCGACCAAGGATGAGTAAGAGGCCCTCAGTCTCCAAGTGGAAGCAAGAACTGATAGAGAGAAGACACTAATCAAATAACAAGCTAACTCATCCCCCTTACAGATATCTATATATGGATCCCTCATCCCAGAGATCCAGAGGCTGGAATTTTGCATATTGTAAGGAATTGTTGTTGGTTTCTAGAGACAAACATCAGATTGTTGGGTGATCTATGCTTTGTTTGAGGTGAAGAGGGGCTTCTTTGCTGGGAGGTTGATGCTAGGTCGGAACCAGTGGTTGTAACTCCTCCTGGATCTTTTCTTGTTTATCAATAAAAGCTATTTGAGTTTTCCTCCATGCTTCTGTATCATTGATGCTTGTTACATTTGTATGGTCAATTTAAATCTGATCCTAAGTTGTTTATGAATATAGATCCATGTCTTTGTATAGTGCTATGCTTCTATGATCTTGCAAGTACTTTGTGAAGCTGAGCGTGCTAGAGAGCGGGTAGATGGAGACTATCAAAGAAGAGAGGGAACGAATCAAAGGATTAACACAAGACAGAGGTCGGTTCTTTCTATTCCTCTCTATCTATAATTCATAAAGGAAATACAAAAGTAGCTTTTCTCTGTTTGTTTCTAAGGCAACTGTCACACCTTAGTGGGATAGAGCAGTTCTATATAGACACTTTTCCCTGTAACACTCTCCCAATCGCCTTCGCTGACCCCTCCTAGTTCTGTAGGCAAACAAAATAAATGGGAGTATCTCGAAAGCGTGTTGAGTCCTACGCACAACGCCAAAGGGCTATGCGCAGCGCCACACCCCAAAAGCGCAGTGCCACAGGGCTACACATAGCGCCACACCCCAGAAGTGCAGTGCCACACGAGGATGGCCTAAGAATAGGATTTATAGTAGAAGGCATCTTTTCGGCTTATTCTTCTTGTTTTGCAATTGGCTTGAAATCTGTATCCACAAATGTTTCCTCAAGCATCAAAGTCATCAACTCAAAAAATCAAACCCACTGGAAGCATTCGAACTACAAGCATTTTCTTTAATGATTGAATCTTCAGAAAACTCAGGTTCTTTTGCATTACTACCACTTCTAGGTGATGATAAGGGATGATCCAGATACTTTCATACCGATGCAAACAGAAATTCACCAGAATCTACATCTAACCATTCCAAGATTCTCCCTGATGCAATTTTCAGAAGAACATTTGCTGCATCATCTGTATCTACTGATGAATTCCTTGATGTGCTATTTACTACCGATACACTTTCTAGAAATGGGGAACTACATGAGGGACCTTCTATAACCTTTGTTCGGAGAGTGTCCACTTCTGACTCCATGTTTAATTTGCTTCCTCTTTGTATATGAACATATTGGGTGCACTGTTCTAAATCCACCTCATA
Organism: Pinus tabuliformis; assembly: GCA_031772625.1. Taxonomy (NCBI): domain Eukaryota; kingdom Viridiplantae; phylum Streptophyta; class Pinopsida; order Pinales; family Pinaceae; genus Pinus; species Pinus tabuliformis. Next base: position 461,253,246 of record CM062807.1, read on the forward strand.
CTGGGATAATTGCACATTGTCCTTGGGAGTTTCTGATAAAGGCTCGATAGAGTCAATTCGCTGAGCATGAGCATTCTTTTCAGCTCCATCTTTTGATACTTTCGCTCTTTTTAGGCTCGAGTGACACACGCCCTCTTCTGAGCCCTTTCTTTTCTCTTGATCAAAATTAAAAGCATTTTCTGTTCCAATAGAGCCTTGCCTTGTGACATTAACCACAGGGTCTATATCTGAAACAAAAATATGATGAGAAAAGTTATCTACCACTTATCCATTATTAACAACTCCCTGAGTGGGCATTGGGTCTCTCATGGCAAAAGAAGCTTGAGAACCTAACGCTGCTCTGACATTTTCCTTATCACTTGGGGCGTATCTTGCTTCCATCTCCATTTTCCTAGAGAATTTGTTAACATTTATTTTGCCTCTAATTCCTAGGACAAGGATAGTTTCCTCATGCATGTTTTTATTGACATGATCAACAATAGGTCACAAAAACTTGCCATGGGTAGCAAATCCTTCTTCTTTGACTTGAGCACAGGCAACATTAATGTTTTCTTTAAATGCCCCTATTTTCGTATCAGGTTCCCCAGAATCTCCTAAAATATGTAGATGGATATCTCTATCTATATGACTTCTATCTGCTTTAATTTCTGGGTACTTCCCAATTTTTCTGTGGATGGGGGTAGAACTATTCATTGGTTTGTCAACAAGACCAAGCAGATTTTCAGGTTTGAGCATCCCCCGTTTCGCTTGTGGTAACTCAGACTTTTCACTATCTTCTTCATTTGTAATATGATGAACCTTCCATAATTTAGAAGTGAAGGCGATATTCTCTTTGCTCTGATGAGCACCTCTCTCCCAAAGATCATCCACCAAATTCTTTGTTAAACCAGTCCTGTCACCAGCAATATCATTGTCAGCAATGTACAGTGCCCTCTGCACAAGATATCTCTTTCAATCAAAGCGGAGAAACGAGCTCGCCATATGTTGAGATGAGGATTAGCAGCATGGTAATAGGCCTTCAAATGCTATGTTCTCTCCTTCTCTATCACAGTCCAACCACTGACATCTCCTGGTTTCCTCTGGATCACTAAACACATAAAGAGTTGCACGGGGCGATCTTTGAGTTAATCATTCATTTGATTATATCTTCTGATCCGGGAGCCATTTTTAGGAGTGTGATATACCGTTGGAAATCTCTTTCCGAGCTGCTTCTGATGGACACACTTATGATATGTTTTGCACTAAATATCATGTGAAAAACATCTAACAAAATAGACATAATAAGAGGCCCATTTTGATCACTGAAGGAAGGCCAAGGACTGACTCTAACAATGGCGCCATCTGGGATGGTAGCTCCTTGGAGGTGCCAAGAACCATAGATCTCTGGGAACATGTAGATTAGTGCCTCATCCATTGGGAAATATGGTCAAATAGCTGCAAACTCAAAACAACTTATACCAATCCATAAAACATACACATGATGCACCCTGTACATAAACAAATACCAGAAACTAAAATGCTGCTTTAGGTAGCTTATTTATTTACAAACCTACTCTACTTTGCAGCAAAATCAATAGATCAAGTGATGTTGTAATGCCAGATCAACCAATCAAGTAACTGTGACAAGGATGTTGCTTGGAAGTGCTTCAACCAGGACACAACTAGAAAGGCTGACAGTCATACGAGCACATAATGAGTCTGGTTGTGTAGAAGGCAATCTAATCCATCATTCAAACTAAAAAAATTCCATTACGCTACAATAGGATTGAAAAATCTAGACTCTGTTTGCTACCCCAACTCCTTAATACATGCTTCCAGCTGCAAACTATCAATGCCAATATCCACGGGTAGCCTTACCTTCTCTTTCTTCTGCTGGAAAAGGTCGCCAAAGAATGGGACTCGACAGTACAGATCCTGGGACTATATTTGGGTCTCCAATTTAGTTAGATATTCTTCAATTTTGATGGCAAACTCTTGCAAAAAATTGAGCTTAACTTCATGGCTGCATCGACAGGCTTTCAGATAGGAAGAAAGAGATGAAGCAAAGTTCTCATCTACCTCATCATCCATGCACATATCTTCCCATTCTCTAAAGCCTTGAATAGAGGCCACCTCTATTTCGAATTCTTCCTCTTTCTCCATCCATGTTTCAAGAAAGATATGTCAAAAATCTACAAATGAATTAATAGATCTGATAGGAAAACTTTTGATCCATTGTCTACATTTCCCTTGAAATGAATCATAGAACAATCTGATAAAAGCATCCTCTTTTTTGACTCTAAGAGATTCTATAAATGTTTTGAAATTTGCTACATGTTCAAGAGTCAAAGTCAGATCTTCCCCATTGAATTTAGGGCCATTTCTCAAAATATATACATCCTTCAGTAATTGATTGGGAAAACCAAGAAGATTAGAAAAATCGATACATGAATACCTTGAAAAAATAGAAGCAACATCTGAGTCCTTCATTTAGCCAGTCGAGCCACCATCAATACTTTGAAACTCAGGATCCCAAACAGTGGAGTCATCAGGTAGATGATTTCAGCCTTCATATGTGTCTAACTTGTCCACCATTAGCAATCGCATCTGCAACTTGAACGATCTTTCCGGAAGAAGATCTGTCACCTCGTCCCAGGCAGTGGCGCCAATATGTTAGCACTCAGAATGTACCTTAAGGCTGAGAAGAGGTAACTCTAAGATAACCATAGACCAAGCTTTCGATTTGGCATCTATCCCTGCCAGACCAGAGAGGGCTCTCTCTTTGCCAACAAGATGTGGCTGCAATAGATGAAATTTTAGGCTAGCTATGGAGTGCGGGAATTTGTTTGAAAGGTTTTGGGTCAAAACAGCAAGAGAAAGGTTGATTGGGCTATAGAGTCAATGCCATTTTCTGTCGGCAAAATTGGGGCAAATTAAGTGCCATGTTCAGCCAAATGGAAGATTGCAAATGTGAGAAGAATAGAGGGGAGAAAGCCCACTACCTTGCAGGCATCAAATAGGGGATGGATCTCCAGTAGCAGCTTTTGACGAACGAGAAGCACGAGGTTTCTCAACAGAGCATCTAGCAAAGGATGAATTCTGCAAAGACAACCCTTACATATAACAACAAACTCATCATGAAAGGAGGATTGTTACAGATGAAATCCTAACATATCTCTTAGATAATGTTGTAACAAGGCAGAAAAACAAAATATGTAAGTGAATTACAGGGAAAACATACTAAACATCAACATCGTGATGGATCCCAGGTCCAAAGGGAAGAAAACTTCTTTATTAAAATGATATTCAAGAAATTTTACACAGTACCAAGAAGCCTCTCTGCTGCCAAAATTGAACCTCTACATCTTAAAACCAATCCTATTTATAATATTACAAAATTATTTAAATTTCCTCCATGTAGGAAATAAAAATAAAATAAAATTTAATAATGATAGCCTATATTAAAACACTAAACAATATGATCAATTAATTTGCAACTAAAACTCCAAACAGTGTCGAGAACCATGAGAAATAATTTTGGAAAATCGAAATTCAGTGAAGGTTTTCCAAGTGGATTAATATCACTATATCTACTCCTTGAAGTGTGGAACCATCTTCCCCAAAATCTGCCTTTTTATTGCTATTTCACCCTTTGACTGTTGATATTAAGCCCTAAAATATGAGATTTTCTTCAACCACTGCTGGATTTGTGCCTGGCAACTCTGACACTTCAGTTTTCACCATTAATTTTCCTCTTTTACTCCATTTCCTCGAATCTGGGACAATGGATCCACGTCATGCAACTGAGAATGCCATTGCTAAAGCAGGATCTTCTAAAAGTGTCAGCATGTGAGAATGAAACTAAACCTTCTGACCAGGTACAATAAGGGAGATTAGGCCCTGCCTAACAGTATGCAGTTCTATGGGCAACAAATCAATATGTTTTACTTTCTCCTAAGTGATGAAAAATAGCTGATATGATATATTTTCATAATAATGAAATGCTCCTTCAGCACTAGAAAGTGTAACAATGTGTTTCATAAACGCCCATAAAGTGGCACCCAAGTGAGAAAGAAATGAATCCCGTGCAACTGTGTAATTATGTGTATCCTCATATGCATCTGCAAATAGGTTCCATTGTTCCATTCGTTTAATTGCCTCAGCTTCCTTCCTTCTATGGATTTCTTCATGCTCCTCGTCCTGAAAAGTCTCCATTTCGCTTTTCATATCATGCATCCTCTCCTCAAGTTCTACACAGAGTACAAGCTTGACCCTTCTTCCTTTACAATTTATGAATACAAAAAAATCATAGATATCCATCTCTGCTAAAAGCACATCAATTGCATGATGATCATCTCCAAAAAGTGAAAATTTCTCTTGAATCACGCTTTGCAATTCATCCTCATGTCCCTCCTTAGTAATATCTACAACATCTCCAATGGTCTTCTCTACATTAGGTAAGCTAATCCCTGTGTGGAAACCTTCACCACCAACTGTTGGACCCGATGAAAAAGGACCTGCAGTCAAATCAAGAAATACCCACCTTTCTTTACCAATCCATGAATCTACAAGGCACTCTGGATGAAGTCCCAACATTTTTGATGACCTAGGTTCCTTTCGCAATGTCAATGCCAAATCAAAGTTTTTCCCATGTAAAAATTGTTCAGCTTGTTTGTAAAAAATTTCACTTGTTGAATTTCCACTGAATTATTTTTCAATATCATTTAGAGCCTCTAAACAAAAATTCACCCACTGAACCGTGTCAATACTTTCAACAGTTTTCCATGCAAACTTGACCATGGGATGCATCATATACAAAGGTTTCCTTGTCTTTTCAATATCTGATGGATTTTGTATTGGCCCTTTAGATTTTAAAAGATTTTTCCACATGCTTGCATCTTCCTTGATGAAGTTTATTTCTATTTCAGACAAACCTCTCCGATAGCCATAGGTTTGTCGATTGGAGTCACGCTTGGGGTTAAGAATGAAGATATTGTATGCTTTATCTATTTGAAGGTACTCAATGAGATTGGTGAAGAAATATTCCATCTCATCTATACTGACCTACCAAACCTGCTCACCATCAGACCTAGTGCCTGATACATCATCTTTACGTGCCAAAACCTTGAATTCACGCTCAAATACCTCTGTCACTTTCACCCATTTCTATGGCATGTACTGAGAAATTGTAATTTATAGAACTTATAAGAGGAAGATGCTGGCGCTGCACCTCATCAGCTCTAACTCTTGATCTCCTTTTACCTCAAACCCAATAAAGATAAAATTTATTAGAATGGGAAGGTATATAGCATCCACTTGAGACATCTTCAAGTATGCAGCAATTGTGCCTTTGTGTAGTTCACCAAAGCCCTCTTTCCTGAACCAACAGATTTTGAACTTTCATGGTCCTCAAATGCACCCCTCAAGATGATCTCACTCTAGAATTTTCTCTTGCCCTTCAGGTTGAATAACGATAGCACAAAAGGTCTCACACTTTTACGTGCCCTTGGTATTGTAGTTGAAGAACTAGCTGCTGAGATCAGGACAATGGAAACGAGAAATAGCATGATATACCACAGATCGTGACGCTTGGTGGAACGATGGGGCGGATTCCATTTCCTCGTCTGCGCCATTACTCTCCCGATCGCCTTCGTTGACCCCTCCTAGTTCTGTAGGCAAACAAAAGAAATGGGAGTGCCTCGAAAGCATGTTGAGGGCTATGCACAACACCACACCGCAGAAGCATAGCGCCACACCCCAGAAGCGCAGTGCCACATGAGGATGGCCTAAGAATAGGATTTATAGCAGAAGGCATCTTTTCAGCTTCTTGTTCATGTTTTGCAATTGGCTTGAAATCTGTATCCACAAAAGTTTCCTCAAGCATCAAAGTCATCGACTCAAAAAATCAAACCCACTGGAAGCATTCAGACTACAAGCATTTTCTTTAGGGATTGAATCTTCAGAAACCTTAGGTTCTTTTGCATTGCTACCACTTCTAGGTGATGATAAGGGATGATCGAGATACTTTTATACCGATGCAAACAAAAATTCACCAAAATCTACATTAGACCATTCCAAGATTCTCATTGATGTAATTTTCAGAAGAACGTTTGTTGCATCATCTGTATCTACTAATGAATTCCTTGATGTGATATTTACTACCGATACACTTTCTAGAAATGGGGAACTGCACGAAGGACCTTCTATAACCTTTGTTCGAAGAGTGTCCACTTTTAACTCCATGTTTAATTTGCTTCCTCTTTGTATATGAACATATTGGGTGCACTGTTCTAAATCCACCTCATACTGGGATAATTGCACATTGTCCTTGGGAATTTCTAATAAAGGCTCAGTGGAGTCAGTTCACTGAGCATGAGCATCCTCCTCAGCTCCATCTTTTGATACTTTCACTCTTTTTAGGCATGAGTGACACACACCCTCTTTTGATCCCTTTCTTTTCTCCTGATCAAAATTAAAAGTTTTTTCTATTCCAATAGAGCCTTGCCTTGTGACATTAACCACAGGATCTATATCTGAAACAAAAATATGATGAGAAAACCTATATACCATTTCTTCATTGTTAACAACTCCTTCAGTAGGCATTGGGTCTCTCATGGTAAAAGAAGCTTGAGAACCTGACCCTACTCTGACATTTTCTTTATCACTTGGGGCGTATCTTGCTTCCATCTCCATTTGCCTAGAGAATTTGTTAGCATTTCTTTTGTCTCTAATTCCTAGGACAAGGGTAGTTTCCTCGTGCATTTTTTTATTGACATGATCAACAATAGATGACAAAAGCTTGTCATGGGTAGCAAATCCTTCTTCTTTGACTGGACCACAGGCAACATTAATGTTTTCTTTAAATGCCCTTATTTTCGTATCCGGTTCCCCAGAATCTCCTACACTATGTAGATGGATATCTCTGTCTATATGGCTTCTATCTACTTTAATTTTTGGGTACTTCCCAGTTGTTCCGTGGATGGGGGTAGATCTATTCATTAGTTTGTCAACAAGACCAAGCAGATTTTCAGGTTTGAGCATCCCCCATTTCGCTTGTGGTAACTCGGACTTTGCACTATCTTTTTCATTTGTAATATGATGAACCTTCCATAAGTTAGAAGTGAAGGTGATATTCTCTTTTCTCTGATGAGCACCTCTCTCCCCAAGATCATCCACCAAATTCTTTGTTAAACCAATCCTGTCATCAACAATATCACTGTCAGCAATCTACAGTTCCCTCTGCACAGGATATCTCTTTCAATCAAAGAGGAGAAACGAGCTCGCCATATGTTGAGATGAGGACTAGCAGCACAATAATAGGCCTTCAAATGATATGTTCTCTCCTTCTCTATCACAGTCCAGCCACTGACATCTCCTAGTTTCCTCTGGATCACTAAACACATAAACAGCTGCACTGGGCGATCTTTGAGTTAATCATTCATTTGATCATATCTTCTGATCCGGAAGCCAGTTTTAGGAGTGTGATATACCGTTGGCAAGATATTTCTGGGCTGCTTCTAATGGACAAACTTATGATATGTTTTGCACTGAAGATAATGTGCAAAACATCTAAAAAAATAGACATAATAAGAGGCCCATTTTGATCATTGAAGGAAGGCCAAGGACTGACTCTAACTGTTATCACCCAGAATTTTCTCTAGAAGTTATCACAAGAAAGAAAATGGCTGAGGTAACCACAAACCAAATTTTAAGCATAGGCCCTAGCCAACCTATGGCTCAGAGAGGGCTCCCTCTATATAATTTAGCCTAGTTTGCTCGGATTTTAGTCTAGTTCTGAAGGTTCAGGGGTTTTTTGATTTGTAATGAAAATTTGGATGGTGGAATCCTTAAGAAAGATGGATAGAATGATTTCTTTCGACCATTGGGCTATGGAGTCAACTGAAGGGTAATAGAGTTGGGACTAACTCACTAAAGGGAATGTTCAAAGGGAAAGATAGCTGAATAAAGTGCAGGTCTTTGGAGTAGAGGGGTGAAATGGTTTGAACCAGGGTGAGAGAGCAATTGAGAATTCTCAGACCGGGATTTAAATGAGGAAAAGGAGGTAATCAGAAACAAAGGGAAATTAAGAATCCTTTGCTATAGATTAAAGAGAGACAACCTAAACTAAGGAGCAATTAAGAATTCCTTAACTTAGATTTGAGTTGAAAACATTGAAATGTTGAACAGTTAAAACAGAGTGAAATTAAGCAAATTCTGAAATATTATTCCATGTTATAACATTCAGATTCATATAAACATAATGGAAAAATTTAAAGAAGATAACAAAAATGAGAGAGAATACTTGTCTACACTTCGCTCAACACATGAATCCTTTGAAATATATGGTCTTTATTCATTAATCTAGCTTGTTGGTTCAATTAATGCTCCAAAAGCTTTACAATCTTTAGATCAATAAGTCTATAGAAATGTATAAGAATCCACCCTACATACTTCGATTTATGAAGTACTTATACAAAAAATATTTACAAAATATCTCAAACTAACTTGAGATTTAATCTAGGAAATACAAATATCTTCTTGCTAAAAGATAGAGGCAGCTATTGAACTTCTTCATGTTGTCCTTTTTATTGTGGCATTGTTGTATTTTATGGTTGGTTTTAAGTCCTTTATGCTCACTTGTTGTTGTCGTCTTCTACGCTGGAATCTTCTTTAACCTTTTTCTTTCACCTGATACTCTTTGGCATTGATCTCTTTAACCATGTTGTGAAGATCTCTTTAACCATGTTGTCCTATCTTCACTTGTTTACCTGGCTGTCTTATTTTTACTGTGCAGTAACCTTTTCACTATAAATCTCTCACAGTAAATCTGTCATATTTTCCCACCATTTGGCATCAGGTAACTTGACATTCATCATTCACCTATATATCTCATTAGCCTCTATATACTTGGAAAAATTTGGCTTGGTGATGAACAAATGTTTTACCTTGTGCTAGAGGAAAACCAAGTTCTCAAATGTATTATACAAAACTTTGCCTGTTGGCAGGGATCTTATTGATGAAGTACTAGCTTGTTCCTTGGCCAACTATCTAAATATATTATCATAGTCCTATTGTATCATAATTTTTTCATTGATAACCATTGGGCTAGGTAGTCTTTTCTCCCTCAAAATTTGGAATTTAGCCATGAATCTATCAATGGCTACATGCATGTCGTGGCACTTTTCCTCTAAGTTAAGCATTAAGTTCCTTTTGGAAAGGACCTTCCTTATTTCCAATATGGTCTCTGTTCTATCTTCTATGTCTAGCTCATGAAGCTCATACCTGTTTTTTCTATTGAGGAAGTGGACGATTCTATTGGCATCCTCAGGCTTGTCTCCTAATTCCTTTTTGACCTTTTGGATAACTTTTGTAGCTATCGTTATTAGTTCTGTCTACTCAAAAATAGCTTGAATAGATGGCCAAATATCATTGACAGAGTCAATGATATTGGCCCACAACATTTACTTGGTTTTCCCAAGGGATTTATCCAGTGTTAAGTATTTCTCTAAGACTTTGATTCTTTCACTCATTATTTGGGCCTTTTGTGCTTCTTCCTTTTGCTTAAGTTGGGCAAGTTTGTAGTCAGTTTCTAAACTTGCCAGCTTTTCTCTTAGTCTATTCATTTATGTAGCCCAGATAGACATTTCTTCCATGGCTTTAACTACTTTTGTTGCTTTCTCTCCTGAGGCACCTTCTGTTGTAGACTCCGTTGTGACTGGAAATGCTATGGCAGGTGGAGCTTTAGGTGCCAGTGAAGTTGCTAGTGTGGAAGGGACTGTTGTAGATACTGTAGGGATGACATTTGTATAAGTTGTGGCCAAGTCACTTTGCTTCGATTGAATTAAACTGTCCAACTCCTTTTCTATCTCCTTTAACTAATCATTAAGATTTAGGACCAAGTCCATCAACTCCCCATGTTCGGTTTGGTTCTCTAAGACTTCAAGAGTTTGAGGATGTTGCAGCTGGGGTATTTTGAATTGCCTCTTAAGTGCAATAATATCATCGATTTTATTCTTTATAAGTTGCTCTATAGCTTTGATATATTTTGTATCATGTCCCAATTCAATCACTAAGCCCTCTAAGGACTTTATCCTAGTATCCTTCGCCTGTGAGGAGGCCTTCTCCAACTGATATTGAGATGAAATGTTGGTGAATGAGTTTTGTAGCTGATGAGCTGCTATGGATTTACCTGTCATTGTGGAGTATATCATCTCCCTAGCCTATTGATGCAACTCTATTTGGTCTATGGGATGAATATCCCTAGCCAATACTTCAAAGTCAACCTTTTTGAAGTCTGATGATGTTTTGGGTTGTTGTGTTGTAGGATTAATGAAGGACATCTATAGCTTTCCCTCCTTGATGTCAAAAGATAACATTAACCTTGTCTTATTTGTGGGAGTACGCTTCTGGTATTGAGCATAGGTTTGAGCTTTGAATTTCTCATTCCTCATTTTGATCTCTTTATTCCTGTCCTTTATATCTTGGTCTTTGTCTACAGGCATTCTGAAGGAAGACAATTCCACACTAAGCTGCCTTTCCAACATCTGAGTCTGTGATGTGGAAGGCTCTTGTATGTCTTCAGATGGAGTTGAGGGCATACTTATGTCTATCTCTGTATTGGTTACCTATGCTGATCCTTCTATATATTCTTATTCAGAGGCTAGGTTGAGCCTTTGCCTCTTGTTGTGACTTGTTTCCTGTTGTAGATCAGAGGTGTCCATTCCTAAAGTGGAAGCTCCCTCTCTGTTTATTTTTGGAATCTTCTCCTCATTCTGAGGAGTCTGCATGACTGGAGGGGTGCTCATGGCTCTTTCTTGCTCTTCTGGTACCTACAGAAAAATTCTCTCATCAAGCTTCTTTTCCAAATCAATCAAATCATTCTCTACTTCTACTCTTGTGTTGTCTCTGTCCACTAAGGTATTTTCCACCCATTCTGTTTGATTGACATATGCCTCTATTTTTGGTATGGGGTGGTGGATAAAAGGTCCTAGTTTGACCTTTTGCCTTTTCTTGGTAATGAATTCTAAAGGGTCATATCTCCATACAAAACTCCTTTGGAATTTCATTCTTTGTAGGATTAGGTATGCCTCTTTCCTTGCCTCTCTGGAATTGCATATGAAGGGACCTAATTGGTATTTGATTTTGAAACAGGCCTTCTTCTTGGCGTTGACAAAGTTTACTTCATCTGCATTGATGATCTGTCTAGAATATTCTAAGGCAAACAACCTCATGTGGAGGTATCTTGGAAATTTATATGGTGCAACCAGGAAAGCATATATTTTGATTTCTGTGTGATTTTGGTAAAGGTACCAATCACCCACTTTGGCTTCCTTGGAAAGCTGGAGGACTCTCTTTATCTCTAGGCTTATCCTAAGTGGAGGATTCCCAATGAGCATAGTCATGATTGGATACACAAAAGAATATATGAAGTCTGAGTATGTATATGGTGATCTGTACTCATGGAAAAGTGGGGTCCAAAAAATGACAGATCTGGGCTAGCCCTTGGTGTCAAGCTTCTGGAGAGTGAAAGGGAAGTTATCCAACTGATAATACAAAAATAGATGGTACAATACTGAGGAGTATTTCAAAACTCTCTCGTTGCCCATTCTTGTGAACTGCTCATGCATTCTATCGGCTATGAATGTGGCAAAGTCATATGCGGCTGCAGGAGGCTATAATGGGGTATAAATGGACATGAAAGAAAGAATAATTTCATCAATGTATTCACTTGTAGAATAACCCAAAACACATGATATCATGGTTATAATGTTCTAGCCCCATGGAGAGAAAATAGCTGCTACATATGGAGAGGGGTCCTTAGGGATGTGTTTTTCCTCTCTAATGAAGGTTTGGAGTAACTAGGCCAATCTTGTAGGGCTTAGCTTGGGATACTGGTCCAACAGGTCTCCAATTGAGAGTGGAGTTAGGTCTGGCCCTGGTTGGAACTGCAAGATTTCGTTGATGGACTCAGCTATGATAGTGAATATAACCTTCTAGTCATGAGACGTTATGGTTCTATGGTTGGTAACGTAGCATTCATAGAACATATGAACAATTTATGGAAGGATGCGAACTTGGGCGAACTAGTATCAAGGTAAATTGGACTCCCAGAGGCCAATATCATCAGCATGGTTCAGGTGTCTATCTTTTCTTAAGTAGTGAGTTTTTAGCAGAATCTCTAGGGCAGTAGTGTCGTTATTTGAAAGTCTCTGTCAGCTAGTGGAAGGTGGTCGAGGTCTAAATGTGGAGTGATAATGGGTCTAACATCCATGGCGATAGGGGTAGCCATAATTCAGTTCTTGTGGATTTGAATTAGGCTCTAGGGGGTTTTTATCCAAGGTTTTGGGATTTTTCAGAGGGTTTAGGCAAGTAATTTCTTTAATTGATAGTACTTTTACTCAATTTCTTAATTTAAAATACTACACAAGCCAAAAGTCTTAAAATTTGCAGGCGTAAGGGGTAATTTGTGGTGAAATACCTGGAATTTGGGCAACTTGGCTCTAAAAATGGTGTTTCATGGCATCTTCAGTGGTTGTTGTGGTCTTGGTATGGTCTGAAAAGGTTGGTTTGGCTGTCTGTAACGTCTTCTAGAGCAGAATTGGAAATCTGTGGGTAATTTCGACATTTACAGTGGTCGCAATGGTTTGCCTGGTTTACATAGAGAATGTGCGGAAAAAGGGAAAAAGAGGGCTTTACTGCCTTTTACAGAGAAAACGATCAATTTTGGCGGGTTTCCTCTTTCAAATGAATAATGGCGATTTTTTGGTTAAGTGGGGGAAGTGGTTTTGGAGGGCCATCACACTGCTTTTGTGGTGTGAGCAGTTTTAAGGAGGGGTCACCTGATGCCATACTTTTCTTGACACATAGCCATCGGGGGTCAGGGGAAAACCATTTTATTTGGTGGTTATTGTTTATCTGTCGAGTGCGGCTGATATGGCTGTGCGCCATTGGATGTGGGGGAGGTATGATCAATGGTAGTTGGGAGGCAAAGCTGCGCGAGGGGAAAATGACGGGGATTAATGGGGGGGATGGGGATTTAATTGTGGTGGTTTTAGGATTAGTTTAAGGACTAATACAGGGTTAAGGGATCAGGCTAGTCTTTAATGATGGATTAGGGAATCGGGTGAGGCCTATCCCATATTAACTTAAGTTTTACCGGGGTTAGGTAAATTAAGTGAAGTTATGTCGGGATAAGGGATAGTGTATATTAGTTTTTTATTTAAAACTAAGGGGTTGGGATATTTTATATAGGGTTTTAATTTAATATGGGCTAATGGGTTTTCGGGGAACTTTATATAATAAAGTTAGTTTAATTAACATGAAAATGATGGCAGAGTGGGTTTTCTTTAAAAAATGGGGTAAAGTATATGTGTTTGCGCGTTTAGTTTTATACTTAGGATAAAACCTTTTGGTGGGTTTTTTGCACGAAAGGGTTTTATATGGGGGTGAGTCACTTCTCCTAGGTAAAAGGTGTCCACCATAGGAAAGTTGGTTTTATAGGGAAATGAGGGGAAATGAAGGGAGATGAATTTTTGATGAAGGGGATTCTAGCACTTATACCCATAAGTTATCAGGCCGAGGGTCCGGTCCCTCCAAAAGTCAGAGAAATGCTTTGAGCCCCTTTGACTTAAAGGATTTAAGTACTAGAACTTATTTATGGGAAATTAGTGAAGTAAAGGGGTAAAATGAATGAGGGGATGTTAAATAAACCATGTTGTGAACCATTGTCCTTGCTTTGTTTACTGCTTATGCACATTTGAAAGATGCATTTAAACATGAGTAATCACTTGACATTTGTGCAACCTTTCTTCTACTTACCCATTTACTTACCCTACCATTTTCTCTTCATTTTATTTGGGTGCATTTAGGCTAGCAAACCCTTATCAATCCTTTTTCTTTTACAAAGTAGACTATCTATTTCTAACCTTATATCATCCAAGGGCTCAAATTAAATTGATGAGCTCCTCTTATTTTCTCTACCTATATAATGATCTGCCAAGATTAAATTGTTTGGTCAGATTTTATTCTCTGCCTATAAACATAAAATTTGAAGCATGGCATAATAAAGATAAAATAGTTTGATTACCATGGATTGTGGCATGAGTGACAAGCTGCACACAATCATTATTATGCATGAAAGTAAATAGTAGTGGCATTTTGACTTGTACACTTTCATGGTCTCTTTTTGTCTTTTTGGGTTCATATATCTTTCTTTTTTGACCTTTTTCATTCTTTTTTTCCTTTGATTTTTCTTTTAAGACATACCCTATTCACATTTTTTAATTTTTTAATATTAGAAAACATTTGGAGAAGGAAAGCATATGTACAATATTACAAGGCTTAACCTTAGTCATTCAAAATTATGACACCTATTAGCATAGTAACCTAACAGTGGCTCCACTTGGGGATGGCATTTTCTAGTGAAATGTCAAGAACTTTCAAGATCATTGGCCTTTGAGTTTTTGTTGATGTTACCTTGCAAAGTGCTCCTCTATGCCTCTTCATTATTGATACTTATGACGGTAATAATTAAATCTTAGGTCCTTCTCTTCGGGCTTAAACTTTAAAAATCGCCATCTAATCCAAACTAGAAATTTGAAAATAAAATATGTACCAACGAGAAATGAAAATTAGTAGTTAGGTTCAAAATAGTGTTTAAGCATGCGACCATTCACTAGTCCACCTTCTGCTTCTGTACCATCAATTTCTCTTAAAAAGAAAGCATTATTTCCTCTGTAAGCATAGATGATAAATGGACCTTTCCATAGGAAATCAAATTTCCCATGTTTACCTTTATCTTCCCTCCTTGAATCCCATTTGAGGATTTTGTCACCAAGGTAGAAATATTCAACCTTGGTTCTCTTAGCAAAAATATTTTTAATCCTTTCCTACACAACATGAGACCTGATGTAGACCTCTTCTCTGGTTTGTTGAAGGTGAATATTTTGATTGATTATTCTTTGAATACTATTTGGTTCAACCTCCATTTCTTGAAGTATCTTCATTACTGGAACTCCCAAGGAGGATGGAAAAATAACTTCCATCCCATAGAATAATTGATAGGGAGAAGTACAAATGGATTTCTTAGTAGTCATTCTGTCTGCCCATAAGGCATTTACTAACTTTTTATTCCAAACTTTCTTATTATCCTCTAGTAACTTCTTGATAATGTTTACCTGACTCTTATTTGAGGATTCAGCTAGTCCATTTCCTTGAGGGTAATAGGTTGTAGAATGACCCAAGGTGATATGATACTTGTTGCAGAAATATATCATTATTTTGGATTTAAAGGTTGTTGCATTATCAGTAATGAGCTTCGTTAGACATCCAAATCTTGATAAAATATTGGTTTCAAGGAAGGTTATGATAACAATGTTTGTGGCTTTCCTTGAAGGTATGGCCTCTATCCATTTTGTGAAGTAGTCTATGGCTATGAGGATCCATTTGTGCTCGGCAGAGGAGGGTGGGTGAATTTCACCAATGAAGTCTAAACCCCATTGTTGAAAAGGAATTTCAGCAGAGATTAGTTTTAGGGGTAAATGTAAGAGCTTTTTCTTTCCCTCAAAAATTTGACATTTGTGACAGGAGGTCACATATTTTTTGACATCAGCAAACAAGGTAGGCCAGTAGAAACCAGCTCTAAGGAATTTATCTGCAGTGGTCTTCCAGTAAATGTGTCCTCCATAGTCACCTGCATGAAATTCTTCTAAAACCTTGTCAAATTCATCTTTTAATAAGAAATTAAGAAGAATTCTTTCATGATCTTTCCAAAACAAAGCATTGTCTAATATACAAAATTTTAAGGTTTTCATCTTTAAGAAACTGCTTTCAGTCTTAGATAATTCGGAGGAGCTTGTAAGTTCTATAACACATAAATGATATCAGCATACCAAGGTGATTCAATAAAGGCCTAGTTGATTAGTGGAGTCACCATCTCCTCTTCATTATCTGACTCCATCTCCTCTTCATTATCTATTGCTGCAATAAATTTTATATCCAAGGCGTGATAGTTTGATTCAGCCATGAGCTTGGCTAAACCTTGGCCCTTGATTAACTTAGTAGGTTTGATTTGTATATCGTATTCTAAAATAGTATCTATCCACTTTCCCCTCTTTCCATCTGGACCATCCCAAGTTAGGATGTCTTTGACTACTAAATTAGGAACATAGGCTACTGTATGAGAATATAATATGTATACCCTAAAGTATTTAATGGCTTTGACTAAAGCCAATGCTTGTTTTTCCATTATATTGTATTTTAAGGGGGAATCTCGCAGGGTTTTGCTAAAGAAGGCAATGTGTTGTTCATAGCCCTGGTCATTTTTCTGCAGTAGAACTGTAGCTATTGTGTGCTTTGAGGCAAAGGAAAATACAATGAAATATATATCAAACTTGGGACCGATTAACACAGGTGTTTTAGTTAAGGCCAGTTTGATGTCTTTAAAGGATTTTTTAGCCTCAACTATCCATTTTATGGTCAAATCGTTTTTCAGCATATTATTTAGTGATCTAATTAATTTTGCTAGATTAGATATAAATCTTCTAAGAAAGTTAATTTTCCATAAGAAAGCTTGTAATTCTCTAATGTTCCTAGGGTATTGAATTTACAAGATAGCTTCTATTCTTGCAGGCTCTATTCTTATGCCATCTTTTGAAATTATATGACCTAACAACTTCCCTTCTTCTAACCCAAATAAAGACTTCTTAGGGTTTAAGGAGATTCCAAATTTCCTACATTTAATAAAAACCTGCCTTAAATGATCTAGATGTTGATTGTCAGATTTTGAAAACACAGTAATATCATCTAGATATATGACAAGGAAATCATGAATTTCTTTTGCAAAGGCTATATCCATAGCCCTCTAGAAAGTGGCTCCTACATTCATCAGTCCAAAAGGCATTTTCACATACATAAATGTGCCCCAAGGAGTAGTAAAGGTAGTTTTGGGTTGGTCATTAGGATGAACCAAGATTTGATTATAACCAGAGAACCCATCCAACAATGAGATTTTGGTTGACCCAACCACCCTCTGTAAAATGTGGTCCATTTTGGGGAGAGGGTAATTTTCCTTTAGTGACACTTTGTTGAGGTTTCTGAGATCTACACAAAGTCTGCTCTCACCAGTTTTCTTTCTAGTTGGCACTAAGTTTGAGACCCAACCAGAAAATATGATTGTTGCAATTATTTTGGCATCATACATTCTTTGAATTTCTTTTTTAATTGAAGGTAATAAGACAGGATTAATCCTTCTAAGTTTTTTTCTGAAAGGCTTTTGATTTTCTATAATTGGAATCGTCTGTTGGATGAATTTGGCATCATAGGGTTTGAGGTCCTCATAACTCCAAGCAAAGACATCCTGAAATTCTTTTAGTAACTCAATTTATTTTACTTTTTCAGTTGGGGGCAATGATTTCGAAAGTTTTATCAATTTAGGATTTTCCTTGGTGCCTATATTACATTCTTCTATATCAGACTTCAAAGGTTCCATTTTAGGTTTCCTAGGAACATCATTAGAATCAAATAAATCTTCTAGAGGGGTTAATCCATCTGGTAAAAAATTGTCTTTGAGATTAATTACTTCGTTTTCTTCACTGATTATTTCCTCAATCTCAATTTGTTCTAGGTTATCTACATCTGATCTGGTAAATTTAGTAGGGTTAAATCTGTCTATTTCTTCACCTTCTATCTCATTTATCTTTATTTCATCCTTAGTGTCAGGAACTATGGATGCATCATTATCTATATTGTTATTTACAAATTCTTCTTCTGAAATTAATAAGTTATTTATCTGTTTATCATTAGACAATATTTGTTGAGATTGCAACAAGATGATGGAGCTTAGTGAAAAGAGTCGCCTTCACTAAGTGGGCCCGCAGGCAAATTATGGCGCAAGTTCTATTTTTGGATCCCAGTAGGGATGATCACAACAGGAGTGACCACAACATGGATTGATCACAATAGGAGTGATCACAACAGGAGTAATCATAGCAGGATTGATCAAAGTCTATTTTTAGACTGGCTGTCAAAAATAGAAAAGTCAAATATTATTGTCTCATAATAATATTTTGACTATAAACTTGATATTATTCTCTTGGAGCACTTCAGTTTGAGCTACAAATGTGGCCCATGCAGCTGTCAGAAGGAAGTATGCTTTTCTTATGATTCATTTGAGTTGTTTCATGCATGACTTCAGTTAGAACTCAATCAGTTGAGTTTGGTGGAGTTGATTGTGGAGTTGATGGAGTTGTGTTCAGTTTGACTTGGTTAAACTAGTTGTAATTAGTCTAACTGAAAATAGACTAATGATGAGTTTTTAAACTAATTATTAACTCATAATACAGTTATAGAATACATCAGTTAACTTAGTTGCATGTCAGTGCATGTTCAGTTCAGTAAGGACAGGTGTTAGAGGATCAGATTGCTATCAGTTGTGACTATAGTTGTGCATGAGGATTTGCACAATCAAGGGATTGAGTATTCCAATGAGTTTGCCCAAGTATTTTCCTAGTATTATAGCCTCTGCTCACGTCTTTCCCAATGTGATTTATTCTTTGGAGGTAAATACGAGTTTGGTTAATCCATTATCAATTCATTCTTGAGCAGGTATTGAGCAGTGGAGGTAGGCAAGCAGTGGAATAGATTTGGAGATCAGATCTGAGTTGTATTGTGTGTAACAGGTGGAGTTGGTACTGGATTGCTTGTGATAAGCATTGTACCTTGTAATGTTACATGTTCTCAATTATTAATATACAGATAGTTGGGGTTTTCAGTTGTAAGCTTTCCCCGGGTTACATACTATGTTAATGTGTGAATGCTCTTGATGTTTTATTGTTATTGATGCTGCTATATTGATGATCAACGTAGAGGAGCTTATGTATTGTGCATGTATTCCGCAATAGTGCATGATCAGGATAATCTCTGTTGAATATGTGTTTATTATTCAAAATTTCTACATGGTATCAGAGCTGTTGATCATCGAATCTACTATTCAGGAAGTGTTTACATTGTATTTCTTCAGGCAGAGTCTATAATCGGGCCAGGTAGCCTCTGGATTCATCCTTCCTTTGGAAGGTGAGATATCCGGTGAATGCCCATATAGTCAATCTCTGTACGAGAAATATTTTGTTCTCACGAATCTTAGATCCGAGGTAGTTGAGTTGGAGCTGGTTGAAATTCGAATTTGCAGCAATGTTTTCTTGGTGGCAATGCAGCAATGTCTTTCAACGGATTGCGTTTGGAGTATGCTCTTGAGGGAAGCTCAAACTATATTGCATGGAAGGACATGATGGAGGTAGTATTGGATGATAACGAGCTAAAGGAGTTCATAGAGATGGATGTTCCAAAGCCCACTGATGCTGCTAAAGCGAAATTTTGGCAAAAGAAGACCACAAAATGTCGAAGGATTCTGTTGGAGGGCGTGAAGGATCACGTTGTGTCGAGCCTGCATGGGAAGACTTTCCCATATCTAATGTGGAAGGCTTTAACAGATCTATTCCAAAGCAAGAGCGATCAGAGAAAGTTGGCGCTCAAAGATAAACTTAGAAACATCGAATGCGAGAAGGGTGACAATATTCCCAAGTATCTCACGAAGTTCACTCAGTGTCGAGATGAGCTGGGAAGTGTGGGGTTTACTGTCGATGATGAGGACCAGGGAAAATTTTAAGAACCCCCCCTAAATTTATAAATATAATAAATGGGCGAATCTCCATGGTATATAGGAAAAATGGAAGGCGATTTTATCAATAATATAATATGTATATATAATTTTTTGGCAAATCTCTCACCAGGCATGGCGAATATTTTACTCAATTATAAAATCTTGTAAGATCTTGGCGAGTCTTTCACTAAATAATAAAACTTTGTAAAGTCCTAGTGAATCTTAGCATAGGCTACATGCTGGTTTAATTCCCCCATTTAAATAGGCTACATTCCATGTGAATACCATGGGTCAATACCATGTGCCATTTTGGTGAATACCATGGGTGTGCCATTTTTATTTTTATCAATTCTAATATTAGCGTTAATAATGGTTTTTTGCATGGTATTAATAACAATCTAGTCCATGGTATTTGTCCCATAGTATTTTGGCCATAGGTTTCACCTAAATATAACCCATTGACTTATGGAGTTAATATAAAAAAATGTTTTATTTGTTTACCATACCACTCGTTTATTTATATTTTTATTAATTTACCATACCTCTTTTACAAATATGGTATTTGGCCCATAGGATTCACTTAAATAAAACCTCTTTCTTGAGCCTTCATAAATAGAACGAGGGTTATGGACTAAATATAAAAAGAGGTTTTATTTATTTACGATACGTCTAGTTTATTTATATTTTTATTTATTTACCATACCATTTGAGTAAGTATAAAAAGACGTTTTATTTATTTACCATACCTCCACTTTACTTATATTTTTATTTGTTTACACCGTTACATGTATATAAGGTGACTTATGGAGTAAATATAAAAAATGTTTTATTTATTTACCATACCTCTCATTTATTTATATTTTTATTAATTTACCATACCTCTTTTATAAATATGGTATTTGGCCCATAGGATTCACTTAAATAAAACCTATTCTTGAAAATGGGCGAATGGATTCACTTAAATAAAACCTATTCTTGAAAATGGGCGAATGGAAGGTTGTAAGTCCTAATTTCAAGGGCTAAATTTACCTTTTTTACCCTCTCCCTTAAAATAAGGTGGGCTATTTGAGGTGATTTGTAAAAATGTACTATGATACAAAATATTCGCCCACTAAAAATTTAAAACCCCTTAATTTCGCCAAAGGGAGAACATTCGCCCCTAAAATTATCCTTGATGAGGACTTAGTGAGCTTGGCTCTCATTGGTCTTCCGAAGAGTTGGCATTCCTATCAGGACTCTGTCAATGGTCGGGAGAAATTGCCATGATGGGAAAGACTATGGTCAGATCTTGTGCAGGAGGAGATCAGGCAGAGTACCAGGGACGGATCTTCGTCAAAGGGAGTTGATGAAGAGAATTGTGATTTGGCTGCCAAAGAAAAGAAAGGGAAGAGAAATAAATCTTCTCAGTCTGGTGCGAAAGGCAAGAAGCAAGACATGTCCAAGGTGAAGTGTTTTCACTGTCACCGGCACGGACACTATGCCACTAATTGTCCGCAGAAGAAGAAGAACAAGCAGGCTGCTGGATCGGCAGCAGGAGAGGCTCTAGCCTCGCAGTTTGAGCTTGAATTGGTCTCAAGTGTGATGGGATCGGTGTGGTTCTTGGACAGTGGTGCATCTTTTCACATGACGGGAGATAGAGATTTGTTTTCTGATCTGGAGGACAAAGATCTTGGAGTGCACATCGAGATGGGCGATGATGGTAGATACAGTGTGACCGGTATTGGTACCATTTCCTTTGAGAGGGAGTCTGGTAAACCCTTCGTATTGAAGGAAGTCATGCATGTTCCAGGATTGAAGAAGAATATTATCTCAGTGGCGATGTTAGAAGACAAAGGGTATGATGTTGTTTTCAGCAAGGGAAAAGCTTTCCTGCGTAGCAAGACAACTGGTGAGACCCGGAAGATAGGGGTTCGAGTGAGGAACCTTTATCAGTTTCATGTAGATGGATGTGCAGCAATGGCAGGCAAGGCAGAAGGATTGGTGAGCCAGGATGATGGCGAGTTGTGGCACAGGAGATTGGGTCACCTTCACCATGGAGCCTTGAAGATACTGCAGCAGATCACTACAGGGCTTCCTAAAGGCACTCTTGCACAGTCAGATTAGTGCAAGGGGTGTACTTTGGGGAAGTTTGTAAAAGCCACCTTTCATGAGAAGGATAGTCACGCCATGAAAATCCTTGAGAGAATTCACATAGACGTGTGTGGACCTTTCTCAGTTGCTTCGACAACAAAACACAGGTATTATGTGATTTTTGTTGATGATTTCTCTCGTAAGTGCTGGATCTTCTTCATGCAAAAGAAGAGCGAGACATATTCAAAGTTCTGTGAATTCAAAGCACTGGTCGAGAAGGAGTCGGGGAAGAAGGTGAAGGCTCTTAGGAGTGATAATGGGGGTGAATACATCTCGGACGAGTACAAGGATTTCTGCAAGGTAGAAGGGATTCGAAGAGAGCTCATAGCTCCCCATAACCCACAGCAGAACGGGGTAGCTGAGCGAAAGAACAAAATGATTGTGGGTGCCGCACGGGAAATGTTGCATGATGAGGGCCTACCCCTTCACTTGTGGGTGGAAGCATCCAATACAGCAGTTTATGTGCAGAACCGTTGTCCTCATAGGATACTTGGCATGAGTACACCCGAGGAGGCTTATTCTGGTAAGAAGCCTGATCTTTCTCATTTGAGGATTTTTGGTGCTAACATTTACATGCATGTGACGAAGGATGCCAGGAAGAAGTTGGAGCCGACCGCAGAGGTTGGGATATTTGTGGGGTACACTGATACGCCCCACAACTATCGTGTGTATTTTCTAGACAGTGGTAAAAATATTGTGCGACGAGATATAAAATTTCAGGAGGAGAAAGCGATGAAGTGTTCACTTGAGAGGGAGCTACACTTACATGCAGATGAGGAGCTATTAGTTCCTAAGGATGAGCTTCAGGACATGGATCAGCCACAAGATGAGGTTCATGGAGTGGAAGAGACCACTCATGCAGTGCCAACCATCAGAGGGCAAAAGCTCTTGACAGAAGCTGAGCGACTGGCTCAAGATGCAAAGAAAGTCGTAGGACCACCTACAGCCCAACGCAGGCAGAGACAGTCACCTGATCGGTACACTGGATACATGGCTTTTATGAGCAAGTGTGTTGTGACTGAGCCATCCTCTTTCGAGGAAGCTATGGAGGATCCCGCATGGGTAGACGCAATGGTGGAAGAGTATGATTCTATTGTCAAAAACAGTGCATGGGAGATTGTTCCTAGACCGGAAGGGAAGTCAGTGGTGGGTTCGAGATGGATCTACAAAGTTAAGCAGGCAGCTGACGGGAGTGTGGAGAAGTACAAGGCAAGATTTGTTGCCCAAGGCTTTTCACAGATAGAGGGGATCGATTATGAGGATACCTTTGCACCTGTCACAAGGTATTCTTCCATACGGACGATTCTTGCTCTCTCAGTGTAGATGGGATGGAAAATTTATCAGATGGATGTGAAGACTACGTTCCTCAACGGAGTCATTGAGGAGGAGGTGTACATTGAGCAGCCCAAAGGCTTTGAGGTCTTCAGCAACGAGTCGCATGTGTGCAGGCTCAAGAGAGCGTTGTATGGGTTGAAGCAAGCACCACGTGCTTGGTACACACGGAAAGACAACTATTTCACATGACTTCGATTCTCCAAGAGCGAGGCGGATCCTAACCTATACCAGATTGTGGTGGAGGGTAAGTTGCTTATCATTGTACTGTGTGTTGATGATTTGATTCTAACGGGTGATGAGCTGTTGATACTGTCATGCAAGAAGGATCTTGCTACAGAGTTTGAGATGAAGGACTTGGGCCTCCTTCACTATTTCCTAGGATAGGAAATATGGCAGCGCAGTGGTGGATTGTTTGTTTCTCAGGGCAAGTATGCTCGGAGATACTGGAGAAGTTCAACATGCATGGCTGCAAGCCTGTTGATACTCCTCTTCCTGTAGGTTGGAAGGAGGAGGATGCCACTTCGGGAGAAGAAGTGGATGCCACTGTTTATCGATAGTTGGTGGGGTCGCTGATGTATTTGGTCAATACATGACCCTGATAGAGTCAGTCTAGTTATCCCTCCGTCAGAGATCAAAACTCTTTTTTGCATTTCATGTTTAGGTGTCCCATCAGTTTCGATCAGTTGCATTTCATTAGGAGCATGCCATAAATCTGACGGAAAGGTTTGTGTCACTCATTCCCCTCATGCTTGGCACTGCTGGCTCAGGTCTATTCATAAAAATCAAGTCTTGAAAAGTCATTTGCAGTCCTGTTTCAGTTTCTAGGTCATAACAGTGTTTTCGGTCATTAGGTCTAGGGTTAAGTCAATTTGGTTTTTGCAAAGTTTAATAAAGCCAGCAGGCCAGAGGGAGGTCCTTGATATGTTGTTATCTCAAAGATTTTTATCGTTAGACGGATAGATTATGACTTCTCTTCAAAACTCTGTTTTGAAGATAAGTCGACATTTCATTTTTGTAATAATTTTTCAAAAATTTCAGTTCTTGAGTTGTCCGGGCGCAGCCCTGGTCTCCTTTTCCAGATCATATCATAGCTATCCCTACAAAAAATTGTCAAATAAAATCATTATTTCGACCAAATTTAAGGAGGAAACAAAAAGGTCAAAATTCTATTAATCCTGAAAAAGTGTCAATTGCAAAACATAACAAAGTGGGTTATGGAAGAGGCAAAAATCAAATTGGTGTCTATATAAAGGTTTTTCAATGAAGTTTCAAGTCATTGTGCATGCCAAAGGTGAAGAAAGTCATTGCAAGTCGAGTTTGTGCGTTTTGGAGAGGATTGGTCCCCATTTCACCTGCGCGGTGCATATAACAGTCTGTGCGGCGCATATAACTTGCGTGGCGCACACAGGACTTCAGGCCAGTGCAAAATATAACTAGCGCGGCGCATATACCTTGCGCGGTGCACTGGGTAATGAGCGCGGCGCTTACAGTTTGGAGCCCGTAAATGGTTTGAAAACTCATCAAATCGCCCCATCTTCACATCAATTTGCCAGGTAGGCTCGCCTCCATTGCTTTTGCTTTGTTTTTAATGGTGAATGTGATGGGTTCATGGATGATTGCCATTGAGACAAGATTTTGAAAGCCTCCCTTTGCCAATATAAAAAAAGTGTTGTAGGTTTTGAAAACAGTTTTGTTACCAAGGTTGTTTCCTTTCCCCATTTCCCTTTGTTCCTCATTCCCAAATCCACTCATCAAACTTCCTCATTAATCCCCTCATTAATCCTACACTACAATCCCTAAAATCCTAATCCCTCACCCCTATAAAAAACTCCTTAACCCTATTCAATATCCCAAACCCTAAAACCCTAATCCCATATCTACATTTCCCCTCACTTCCCTAATTACATTTTATTTCAAAATTCCC
Organism: Pinus tabuliformis; assembly: GCA_031772625.1. NCBI lineage: Eukaryota > Viridiplantae > Streptophyta > Pinopsida > Pinales > Pinaceae > Pinus > Pinus tabuliformis. Next base: position 461,278,271 of record CM062807.1, read on the forward strand.
TAATTCCCTGATATTTTCCCCTTCCTAACATTCCCTTGTACATTTGTTTCCCCTTGGTCATAGCATTGTTTAGATCAAAAGAACAATCCATATTCAGTTGCACACAGTAGTTTCACATATCAGCATTCATTCAAGGCAGTTTGTATATCAGCAGTGATGTCATCTGGTCACTCATCTGAATATGAGGCAGAAACCCAAATTGATTTTCCCTTGGGTGAACAGGATCCCCAGAGGCCTTGTAAAAATGGCAAACATGTCAGGGAAGAACCAATCAACCTTAGAGAATTGCATGCTTGTCCTCTTGCTATGCAGTGTTTTGAGCATCAGTCATTTTATGAGTTTTGTCAAAAGGTGGCTGAGGTCCAGTTTCATTATGAGTTGGCTCGTCTCTTTGTCTTGCATTTGCATGGAGATCAAGCTACCTTGGCTGGGGTTACCTTTACACTTACACCAGAAACTATTTCGCTAGCAACAGGTATACCAAATATTGGTGAATTATGGCATAAAAAACAACAGATTGATAAGCAGCATTATGAGCCATATATCAAACCCAATTGCTTGAGGCAGCTCAAAACAGTTTTCCCATTCAGGTACCTGAAAGATGAATATGCTCCACTCATGAGATTGATCATGAAATATTTCAGCTGTGAAGAACGATTCTCTCGTCTTTATGCTTATCACATCAGGTTACTCATGCATTTCACCAGGGTGCGGATGATGAATATTCCTTATTTCATTTGCCAGAATATAGAGAGTATGACTACCTTTATACAACATAGAACCCCTCAGCAGCAACTCAACAGTGTCTATCATTTTGTGCTTATAAAGATTTTGGTGGTTCATCAGCTTGGTTTGCAGGGAATCACTTGGGATGACTTCATCTCACGTGATTTTTTCAGAGCTTCACGAAGAGTATCAGAGGTGAAACATGAGGGTGAACCTTCTCAGCAGTATGAACGTCACGAGACCAGGCCTATTTTCATTACATATCAGAGAGGCTATCCCAGACCTTTGTTTGCAGCAGCAAAGCGAGTGTTATCTCCACCTAGTGTGGAAAGGGCCTCGTTTCCGACATCAGCACCACAGGCACATGTACAGGACAAGGGCAAGAAGCCCATGCATGAGAAAGGGCCTTCAGGTGAGCCATCAGGTTTCGTTCTCATTCCTGATGTTGAGATAGCTACGGATTTAGAGAAGTCTATATATAGAAGGATTATCGAGGAGCAAGAAACAGACATTCAAGCCTTGGAAATCCAGTTGGAGATGGCCAAATGGAACATCAGGTATCTAGAATAGAGAAATAAGTAGCTTGAAGACCAGTATGCGATCATGGAGTTACAGAACATCCGTGAGAACCGCCAAGCTGCCCGACATAGGAGGATTTAGTTCACTTCTCTAGAGCGACAGGTCAATGAGGATCGAGAGTCTAATCTCGAGAGGGTCAACATTTACTTGGAGAAGCGGCTGAATAAGGCCAATAGAGATAATGCATTGTTGAGACACATGGCTGTTCACTACAGGGCACGGAACCAAGTTTGCAAGGCTCGGATAAGAAATCTAAAGGCAAAATTAAAGAAGGCAATCAGCAAGCAAAAGAAGCAAAGGGAGCTTGATCGTCTTCAGATTTTGGCCAAGGCCTCTTTAGCTCATCATCACACTTGATAAGGAAACTCCAGCCCAAATTTCAAGAGATTTGGGGCATTTTTGGTCATTTTGGAATTTTTGCACTTAAAAAACAGGTTTTTTCCCTATATGCGTCGCGCACCTTGCGCGACACATAGGATTGGGAGCTCCAAATTACAAATGGCTTGCAGTTTTGGATTTTTCATGAGAAATCATGAATTTTGGTACTTGGACAAGAAATTTGGGTGTGTTATGGGTCCCAAAAGGTCAAAAAACATGCAAAAAATGACCTCACTGCCCCTATTTTGACACACAGGAAGCAGTCTTGGGAGAATGCACTTTTGGAAGGGCAAATGGACACCAATTTTGAAAATTCCACTTGGGTTGGATAGTAGACAGGTAGGGCTTTCCAAAAAGAAAACTTGAGCACAATTTCGACTCTTGCAGGTGCCTCAAAATCAGCAGCAAAGTAGCGCGGCGCATATAGATTTTTTGCCTTATTTTTCATCTTTCAGCTCAGAAACTCGACTAGTTTGACTAGTTTTGATTTGTGATGTAATGTTTCACTTTTCTTGATGTAATTAATTGAACATGATGTAATTTTGACACCTAGTTACTTGTTCTAGAAGATTCATTCACCAAAGAGTGAAAATTTAATGAATGAATCAGTTTCCTACCTTATAGAGGCAAGTTGTTTTGACTGCTTAGATTGTAGTGCTTTGTTTAGAATTGGTTGAAACAGCTCCTAGAATGATGAGCTAGACCCATAGAGGCAAGGGAAGAGGTTGGATTGCCTATATGATGTAATTTCTAAGTCATTTTCAGGGTTGGACTCTTGGGAAAAACTTGACACTCTATTGTACATTCACTTCTGCATTTTTGGCAAAGGAAAGACCAGGGTTTTGCAGCACTGTTTGGGATCATTGTGGCTTTATGTGTTTATGGTGTGCTTCTTTCAGTAATTGTAAGTTGTTAAGTGTATTATTTTCCTTCTCTCATCTTCTGCAATTGAACAAATAAAGTTTTAAGGTAGAATCCATAGATTGTTATGCTCTACCTTTAAGTTTGTTTGATTTTTGATGTTTTCGTCTGTTTAAGGAGAATCCTTGAAAGCTTCTTTCTCTCCTTAGCTTCTCACCAGTCAGATCTATCCATTCATTCTCTTTAAAAGAATCAAGAAAATCGCCTACCTTGCCCCAAGTAGACCTCTACAAAAACTGTCTCTCATCCCCGCACCCAAAATTGCCTTTTCCTTTGATTCAACAAAAACCTCAAAAATCAACCTCAAACTCCTTGTACTTCATACCTAGCCTAAGATCAATTGAAAATTTAGTCATCTCGAGCCTCATTGATTACCTTTTGCCGAGATTGACCCGGTGAGAGCCCTCTCCTGTCCTCGTACGGCTAGCTACGAGGCTGAGCGTGGTTTGATGTGGACCTAGAACCTTGTCTTTTCAGCTTGAGACAAATCTAGGCTCTAATAGGCCCGATATATGCTATGTAGTTAACCAAATTTCTCAAGCTACGGTTAAGCCTACCAAGCTCTTCTGAAAGGCGGGCAAGCATGTGTTGCGTTATTTGAGAGGCACATCGGGATATGGTTTGTGGTACAGACAGGAGGATGAGGTGAAGCTATGTGGCTTCACGGATGCAGATTGGGTAGGGAGCCCAACGGACAGAAAGAGCACATCAGGAGGGGTCTTCACTATTGGATCGACAACAGTTTCTTGGTACAGCAGGAAGTAGAGATCTGTGGCACTCAGTTCAGTGGAGGCCGAGTATATGGCAACAAGTTTGGCTACATGCGAGGCTATATGGATGAGGAAGATCCTGGTTGGTTTGTTCGGTTCTCATTTGTATCCTACTGTGATTTTTTGTGATCACTAGAGTTGCATTAAACTCTCAGCTAATCATGTATTTCATGATAGATCTAAGCACATTGACATCAGATACCAACATATCAGAGATTGTGTGCAGCGGAGGATCATGTTGCTTTCATACATTCCAACGGAGGATCAGGATGCTGATATTCTGACGAAGGCTCTCACCAGAAGCAAATTCGAATACCACTGAGGTAGGATAGGGGTTGCTGATAATCTATATCTTGTCGAGAGGGAGTGTTGAGATTGCAACAAGATGATGGAGCTTAGTGAAAAGAGTCGCCTTCACTAAGTGGGCCTGCAGGCAAATTATGGCGCAAGTTCTATTTTTGGATCCCAGCGGGGATGATCACAGCAGGAGTGACCACAGCAGGGATGATCACAACATGAGTGACCACAACAGGAGTGATCACAGTAGGAGTGATCACAGCAGGAGTGATCAAAGTCTATTTTTAGACTGGCTGTCCAAAATAGAAAATTCAAATATTATTGTCTCGTAATAATATTTGGACTATAAACTTCATCTTATTCTCTTGGAGCACTTTAGTTTGAGCTATAGATGTGGCCCATGCAGCTGTCAGAAGGAAGTACGCTTTTCTTATGAGTCAATTGAGTTGTTGCATGCATGACTTCAGTTAGAACTCAATCAGTTGAGTTTGGTGGAGTTGATTGTAGAGTTGATGGAGTTGTGTTCAGTTTGACTTGGTTAAACTAGTTGTAATTAGTCTAACTACAAATAGACTAATGATGAGTTGTTAAACTAATTATTAACTCATAATGCAACTATAGAATACATCAGTTAACTCAGTTGCATGTCAGTGCAGGTTCAGTTCAACAGGGATAGGTGTTAGAGGATCAGATTGCTATCAATTGTGACTATAGTTGTGCGTGAGGATTTGCACAATCAAGGGATTGAGTATGCCAATGAGTTTGCCCAAGTATTTGCCCAATATTATAGCCTATGCTCATGTCTTTCCCAGTGTGAGTGATTCTTTGGAGGTAAATACGAGTTTGGTTAATCCATTCTCAATTCATTCTTGAGAAGGTATTGAGCAGTGGAATAGATTTGGAGATCAGATCTGAGTTGTATTGTGTGTAACAGGTGGAGTTAGTACTGGATTGCTTGTGATAAGCATTGTACTTTGTAATGTTACATGTTCTCAATCATTAATATACAGATAGTTGGGGTTTTCAGTTGTAAGCTTTCCTCGGGTTACATACTTTGTTAATGTGTGAATGCTCTTGATGTTTTATTGTTATTGGTGCTACTATATTGATGATCAATGTAGAAGAGCTTATGTATTGTGCATGTACTCTGCAATAGTGCATGATCAGGATAATCTCTATTGAATATGTGTTTATTATTCAAAATTTCTACAATATTTGCCAGTTCTTCAAATTATCTAGAATTGGAAGTTTGTGCCTAATTTCAACACTGTACTGATGGTTAGGTTAGAAAGGTAATTTGCAGGTGCTGGCAAACATTGCTAAACTATGAGCTTTCATATTGTGTTTTCTAGGGATTACTGCAAGCTTTGTTTCTAGAAAAGTGTTAAGCATTTCTACAATAGTATCTTTGTAACAACTTAATCTAGGGTCCTTGGTCATATAATGTAATGCCCCACTTAAATCTTATCATGAAAAATTATTAATGTTTACATTACCTGAAAATATTGAGAAATATTGGTGAATACCTTCATTTTGGAAGCTATAAATTTATTCACTAATATAAAATTCATTATTTCTATTTTATTCAAATTCCTAACTTGCATTCTCAAATTGAATCTTAGGTAGGATATGGTCTCCTTCCATTATTTCAAATTATATATATATATATATATATATATATATATATATATATATATATATATATATATATATATATATATATATATATATATCACATTCCCAAATATACTTTCACATTTACTTGGGAGAAGACATAGTCCTCTCCATATCAATATATATATATATATATATATATATATATATATATATATATATATATATATATATATATATTCATCTCACATTCCCAAATGTACTTTTAGATTTACTTAGGAGAAGAGAATTCAACTGTAAGGATGGAGGAGAAGTTAATGACATTAATGAGAGGTGGTTGAGATGGAGAAGAGAGAGAGAGTATAAACGGGAAGGAGGAGGGGAGAAAAGGGCATGTGGGGTGTTGCTTGATTTTGGGATTGGTTGTGATTTTTTGGAGACCTTAGGAGCATGTGGAGGTTTCTTGGGTTGTTGAGAGGAGGGAAATATTGTTCATCTTGGTCTGGATCATTCATCTTGGACACACACACTACATCTGGTTGGACTTGGGCTCAAAGGGCTAGGGAACCTGTGGAGGTTTCCTGAGCTAGGAATTATTTCCTAGTTGGTTGGGAGGTAAATCCAGTTGGGTTAGTCAAGAGGAGCGTTCAGTAGGAGCAGTAGCTCAAAGGCATCTCCACCAGCCATCGGTACAGGTATTCCTCTATATATTACTCATGTAAATTTATTAAAATGAAATGTTCACTATATGTTATAGGGATTAGAATGTAAATGGTAAAATTTTCATTGTTTAAAAAGTCTTTAAGAAAGTAAATCATTACCTCTTATTGCATTTAAATTCCAGAGAAACAGATCTGTTAGAAGACCCTAGGATAGGGCCTTACACGTGCTATCAGACCCTTGGTTCAAAATCTGGACCCAAAGCCCACTAAACCCACAAATTATACTTTCCACAAGTCTCCTTGTCATTTGATGTGAATTCCCTGTTGGCATTATGATTCTGGTTTGGCTCTATGGTTCAGGTGTTGTACTTGATGGAAACTCACTCAAGTGGCAAAACTCTGTTCAGGCTCTCAAAATGATGGAAAATAAGAGGTCTGCAGGTGCATCGTTCAAAAGGTGCGGACCCGCAGGTTCGCCATCCAGGAAGTGCGGACATACCCGCAGGTTATCCGTTCATAAGGTGCGGTCCCCCAGTTCACTCACTCCAATGCAAAGAAGCACGCTCACGTGGGGTTTCTTATGTTTGGCCCTTGGTATTTAGCCCATTGTTCATGATCCTATGGTTTTGGCCCGTGGTTTAGGATCTAAATTATTTGAACCTCTGTTTGGATCCCTTGTATTGGTTTTCGATGGTTTTGTCCCATGGTTTGAATAAGGGCTTGCCTATAAAAAGGAAAAGAGATCACTTGGCTAGACACTTGTGAAATTTGAATATCTTAATATCTAAATGTTTGGGTGATTGGTTTTAAAAGCTAGATCTAAATCAAGGAGAAAATTTAAGGCAAATCTATTGATAAATCATGATCTCTCGGGTGCATGATCAGATCTGTGGATCTGACTGACTGTGGCACATTGGAGGACTGTTAATTTGGCCCTAATCAGAGGTTCGCAAGCGATCGACGGCGTAAGTGTGGGGCTACGCAGTGCAAGAGAAGACGCAGTGCGGGGGTACGCAGCGCAACAGAAGGTGCAGTGCGAGGTACGCAGCATAGAAGAAAGCACGGTGCGGAGATATGCAGAGGCACAGAAGGAACAGTGCAGAGGTACGCGGTCAGACAGACAGTGCAGTGCATATCTGAGTTGAGGTACACAGTTCAGCAGAAGGAGAAAGTGTGGTGGTATGCAGAGCATCAAAAGGATACGATGCTGATCTGCGCAGTTCAGGCACAGAAAGACTGCGGATATCCGCAGGTTTATATCGGTGAAGTTGCGGACCTGTCTTGAAACATTTGTTGGCTGTCTTTTATCTATTGCTGCAGAGTTCTGGGTTTAGATTTCTGGTATTACTTTTCTGTTTACAACATTCTGAGAAGTTGGGTGATTCATTGGTTGATTGTATAAGGAGATTGGGTGATTTGCATGTACTTGATGATTATTTGATCTTCTTGGATCCAGTCTAAAAATTAATGAAACGTGGTCCTTAAAGAAGTAGAAGAGAAAAGGGGGTTGTAGCTCCCTTCCAGGAGAGACTGGAAAACAAGAGAGAGTTGTAGCTCTCTACAAGTTGCAGCCTGCATACTGGTAAAGGACTGCACCAGTACAAAATCCTTGTAAAAGAAGTTTCTAATTGAAAGAAGATAGAGACATATTGCAATAGGTGTTTTTCACCCACATTGGGTTTCCACCTTATACCCCGTGTTCTTTGGTGTGCTTATCTATTTTTCTTGTTCTTGTTCATTATTATATGGCACTGACATACAAATTAATGATCAATATCTGAAGAATAAATTAAAGTATAAATCTAGAAGGCATATTTAAAAGAATTTGATAATACTGATTCACCCCCCCTCTCAGTATTATTTCCAACAATTGGAATCATAGCGGGTTCTTCAGAAGAAGCTTGATCGCTTGAAGAGAGATCTTGCATCATGAGCAACTACGAGAGGGAAGCATCAATCAGGCCACCGATTTTTGATGGGACAAACTTCGTTTATTGGAAGGTAAGAGTTACTGCCTATCTTCAATCTCTTGGTACAGAAGTCTGGGATATCATAGATACAGGGTATACCTTTCCATCAGCAACTCCTATAGATTTGGCTGAGAAGAAGAAATATGAAACAAATGCAAAGGCGGTCAATACTCTATTAGGATTCCTATCTCAATTAGAATTTGTCAAGGTAATGCAGTTTAAATCTGCAAAAGAGATATGGGACAAGATTGTTCTGAGCTATGAAGGAGATGATCAGGTAAAACGAGCAAAACTTCAAACCCTCAGGATTCAATATGAAAATCTCAGGATGTATAACGATGAAAGTGTGGCTAACTATTTTCTTCGTGTAGATGAGATTGTTAATTGTATGAAAAATTTGGGTGAAGAAATAAAAGAGGCTGTTGTGGTTGAAAAAGTTCTAAGATCTTTGTCCCCTAGGTTTGAATCTAAATTTTCTGCTATAGAAGAAAAAGAGAATCTACAAAGCCTTAAAATGTCACAGCTGCACGAAATTCTAACTGCTTATGAAATGAGGAAAGGAGATCCATCAGACAGGAGAGAAGCTATCTTTCAAGGCTTCAGGCAAAGGCGAGTACTACGAGTCAGGACACGTGTCAGAAGAAGAAGAAGAATCAAATTTTGTCAGAAATCTTCAACGGGGTACTGGACAGTTCTGAGGTAAGTTACCTTTAAAATGCTTTGCTTGTGGAAGAGTCATTCACTATGCTGCCAAATTTCCTCACAAGGATAATATTGACAAAGGGAAGGAACCTGTTAGATGGAACAAGAAACAGAATGCAACTAAGAAAAGTTACTACACTCATGAAGACAGTGATGGCCTATCAAATAGTGACGAAGATGAACAAGGTAATGATTATAAACTTTTAATGGCTTTTGAAGATGATGATTACATGGATGCTATAGATGTGGATGACTTTTATGAAGAGATTTCTAGACTCAAGACATGTTTAGAAGAAAAGAATGTGATCATTGATACTCTGCAATTTCAACTTGATGAAAAAGAAAAATCTCTTGATAAGTTAGAATGTGAAATTGTTGGCCTTAGAAAATAAATTGAGAGAACAAAGGTTCTTAATATTAAGTTTGTTAAAGGATCTGAAACTCTGGATGAGATTATCAATGTACAACGTTCTCCACTAATTAAGACAGGTCTGGGTTATAATGGAGAAACATCTAAAGCATCCACCTCAAAGAGTTATCTTGATGCAGCAAGGAAGAATGAGCAAAATCCCAATGGAGATCATCAGGTAAAGCAGGGACGAATTACATCAAGAACAAACAGAGACTACCAGGTAAACCAGGGGCAATCCATCTTAAGGGTGAACAAAAGCTACAACAAGCCATAGGTAAAAACTTCTCAATTTGCTTCAAGAATGGATGAAAATAGAAATTACAATCATTTGGCTGGTAGATTTGATAATCACAGAAGTTTCTTCAATGGCCAATGTTTCTCTTGCCATAACTTTGGTCACAAAACAGCTCAATGTGTTTCCTATAAGACAATCATGACTAGAGAAGCTCAAAAACAAAGAAGTATGACCGGGATTACGAAAAGGACCTATAACAACTTTTCGGCCCTTGAAAATGAAATTGAATGTTCTATTTGTAATAAATTCGGTCATGAAGATTCTGAATGCAAGAGCAGGTTTCGGCAGACAAAGGAACAAGCCTCAAGCACCCGAACATGGAGAATAAAGGAACCACAACCAGAAAGATGTGGGATAGCTTTTTGTGCAGAAGGATAGGAAAATTTATGGTACATCGACAGGAGATGTTCGAAGCATATGATAGGTGATAAAGAAAAACTTGAATCATATACTGCTTTAGAAAAGGGTAAGAAAGTTTCTTTTGGAAATGATACCCCTGTAGCCATAAAAGGAAAAGGCATTGCTCAGTTGAAAGAAAAGGTCAAAGCTGGAAATGTTTTGTATGTTGATGGCTTGAAGCATAATCTATTGAGTGTCAGTCAGATGTGTGATCAAAGAACCGAGGTAATATTTCGATCAAATGGATGTAGCGTTCGTGATCTTGATACAGGAAAAAACAGTGATCAAAGGCAGAAGAACTCCAAATAATCTATACATATTTGAAGAAGGACAACAACAATGCTATTTGAGCAAGGATGATGAACATTGGTTATGGCACCAGAGGTTGGGGCATCTAAGCTTTTCACAAATAAGGAAAGCATGCAAATGCCAGGCAGTTCGTGGTCTTCCAGATATCAAAATTCTAGACAACACCATATGTAAATCATGTCATTTTGGTAAGCAAACCAGAACTAACTTCCCTGAGAAGGAAGGATCAGCCAGCAGGCCTCTTGAACTAGTCCATACATATGTATGTGGTCCATTTAGGACAAGGTCACCTCAAGGAGAAGAATACTTTATATTATTCATTAACGACTTCTCCAAGATGGTTTGGTTGGGACTTATGAAACACAAGGACGAAGCATTTGAAAATTTCAAATCTTTCAAAGCCTTGGCTGAAAATGAATCAAATCACAAAATTAAGTGCCTCAGGTCCGACAGAGGTGGGGAGTTTACCTCAAATGAATTTTTCGATTTTTGTGAAGAACATGGAATAAGAAGGGAATTCTCTACAGCTAGGACTCCTCAGCAAAAAGAATTGGTGGAAAGGATGAACAGAACGGTCCAACAAATGGCTCATGCTATGCTTGATGAGTCTGGGACTCCCGTAACCTTCTGGGGTGAAGCTGCATTTGCTTCGGTTGTTATTTTCAACAAGACAATTGTCCGAGTGAACAACACTCAAACTCCTCATGAGCTCTGGTATGGTGAGACTCCTTCGGTAAAGCATTTCAAAATTTTTGGGAGCAAATGCTATATCAAGAACACTGATGAATAGCTTGGAAAACTTGAACCTAGAGCAGGTGAAGGCATTCTCCTTGGTTATTCTCCCCACAACAAAGCATATAAATGTTACAATAAAAGACTTGGAAGAATTGTTGACAGCATTGATGTAGTGGTTGACGAAAAAGGATACATCCCTAGGCAAGTAAATCATGAAAATATCGAAGAGGATGAAGACTACTCTCCAAATCAGAAAAATGATGAAAAAGAACTTCAAGAGGAACCTGAGGAGCAAATAAGGGTAGAAGAGAAGATTCCATCCAGGTACGTTCAAAAGAATCATCCAGAATCTCAGATTTTGGGGCAGAAAGAAGCAGGTGTACAAACAAGAAGAACAATTGCAGAAGCCTCAAGCTATTTGGCATTTCTCTCCTCCACTAAACCACAAAATGTAAGGGAAGCACACAAAGATGAATGATGGGTCAAGGTGATGGATGAAGAACTTGAGCTGATCGAAAAGAACAACACTTGGGAGTTGGTTCCTAGACCAAAAGATAAGAATTTCATACGGACAAAATGGATCTTCAAAAATAAGTTGAATGAAAATGGAGAAGTAATTAGAAACAAGGCCAGACTTGTGTGTAAAGGGTATTCTCAACAAGAAGGAATAGACTTCGAAGAAACTTTTGCTCCCATTGCTAGACTTGAGGCCATCTGAATGTTCCTTGCTCTCTCAAGCTTTCAGAAGTTCAAAGTTTTTCAAATGGACGTGAAATCAGCCTTTCTAAATGGGGACTTAGAAGAAGAAGTGTACATTGAGCAACCAGATGGTTTCATCCTTGGGAATGATTCAAATATTGTATGCAGACTAAAGAAGGCTCTCTATGGTCTTAAACAGGCTCCAAGGGCTTGATACTACCGTTTGGACAAATATCTTCATCAACAAGGTTTTTCAAAGGGATCAACAGATAACAATCTTTACATAAAAATTGAAAATGACAAATTACTAATACTTGTTGTGTATGTAGATGATATTATCTTTGGCAGCAATGAAGAAGCTATGAGTCAAAGATTTGCCTTGGTGATGCAGAAAGAATTCGAAATGTCTTTGCTTGGAGAACTGACATATTTTCTTGGATTGCAAATCCAACAAAATGAAGGCGGGATCTTCTTGTCTCAAACCAAGTATCTCAAGTAGATTTTGAATAAATATGGCATGGAAGATGCAAAACCAGTATGTACCCCCATGGTCACAGGATGTAGCCTCAATGAAAATGATGAATCAGCAACAGTGCATCAACCAACCTACAGATCTATGATTGGAAGTCTACTTTATTTACCAGGTATCCGACCAGACATCATGCATGCAGTGGGAATAGTTGGAAGATTTCAGGCAAATCCAAAGGAAACTCATCTTCAGGAAGTGAAGAGAATTTTCAAGTACCTTCAAGGAACTCAAAACTATGGCTTATGGTATCCTAGAGATACAGATCTCACACTTCATGCTTATACAAATGCAAATTGGGCCGGAAGCGTGGATGACAGGAAGAGCACAAGTGGTGGTGCATTCTTTATGGGTTCCAGATTAGTATCTTGGTTCAACAAGAAACAAAGTTTGATTGCTTTATCTACAGCTGAAGCGGAATATGTGGTTGCTACATCTTGTTGCACTCAACTCCTTTGGATGATGCATACCTTGTAGGATTTTCAAATCACTTGTACTCCACCTATCTCCATCTTATGTGATAATACAAGTGCAATCAACATTTCAAAGAACCCAGTCATGCATTCAAAGACCAAGCACATACCGATCAAGTATCACTTTCTTAGGGAACAAGTGCTTGAACAAAAGGTCAAGTTGGATTATGTTCCTTCTAAGGAACAAGTTGTTGATATACTCACCAAACCATTGCCCAGGGAGACCTTTGAATACCTCAGGCAAAAGCTGGGGGTTGTTTATGCATCATCCTGTTGTTGAATCTCATCTGTTTCAGAGATTGTTCGTTGTACGCAAGTTTCATATGGGGTATACACGTACATTGGTCGAAGATTGAATGGCACAGGTTTAGGGGGAGCATAAATTCTTCTAATAATGCATTGTTGGCATTATGGTAGAAGATCTTGGAGGAAGTATAGAAGCAGAACATGGATGTTGATCTGAATATTTCTGCAATATGTCTCTACCTCTTTCACAGTCATGTATGGTGTATGGTGGATTATGGTTCTTCTTGAAGAATTTTTTCATTTGCAGATCTGATCTTTAGTCAGGGGGAGCATGATCAGCAAAGAAAAGGCCTAAGCATGTTCTCTGGGGGAGCATAACCCTTTGCCCTTGATGTCAAAGGGGGAGAATGACGTTGAGGATATTGAGGTTGCCATCAAGTCCAAAGGGGGAGATTGTTGGCATTATGATTCTGGTTTGGCTCTATGGTTCAGGTGTTGTACTTGATGGCAACTCACTCAAGTGGCAAAACTATGTTCAGGCTCTCAAAATGATGGAAAATAAGAGGTCCGTAGGTGCATCGTTCAAAAGGTGCGGACCCGTAGGTTCGTCATCCAGGAAGTGTGGCCATACCTGCGGGTTATCCGTTCATAAGGTGCGGTCCCCTAGTTCGCTCACTCCAATGCAAAGAAGCGCGCTCACGTGGGGTTTCTTATGTTTGACCCTTGGTATTTAGCCCGTCGTTCATGATCTTATGGTTTTGGCCCGTGGTTTAGGATCTAAATTATTTGAACCCCTGTTTGGATCCCTTGTATTGGCTTTCGATGGTTTTGTCCCATGGTTTGAATAAGGGCTTGCCTATAAAAAGGAAAAGAGATCACTTGGCTAGACACTTGTGAAATTTGAATATCTTAAGATCTGAATGTTTGGGTGATTAGTTTTAAAAGCTAGATCTAAATCAAGGAGAAAATTTAAGGCGAATCTATTGATAAGTTGTGATCTCTTGGGCGCATGATCAGATCTGTGGATCTGACTGACTGTGGCACATTGGAGGATTGTTAATTTGGCCCTAATAAGAGGTTCACATGCGATCCACGGTGTAAGTGCGAGGGTACACAGTGCAGGAGAAGACGCAGTGCGGGGGTACACAGTGCAACAGAAGGTGCAATGTGACGTACGCAGTGCAGAAGAAAGCATGGTGCAGAGATACGCAGAGTCACAGAAGGAACAGTGCGGAGGTACGCGGTCAAACAGATAGTGCAGTGCATATCTGAGTTGAGGTACGCAGTTCAACAGAAGGAGAAAGTGTGGTGGTACGCAGAGCAGCAAAAGGATATGGTGCGGATCTGCGCAGTTCAGGCACAGAAAGACTGCGGATATCCGCAGGTTTATATCGGTGAAGTTGCGGACCTGTCTTGAAACATTTGTTGGCTGTCTTTTATCTATTGCTGTAGAGTTCTGGGTTTAGATTTCTGGTATTACTTTTCTGTTTACAACATTCTGAGAAGTTGGGTGATTCATTGGTTGATTGTATAAGGAGATTGGGTGATTTTCATGTACTTGATGATTATTTGATCTTCTTGGATCCAGTCTGAAAATTAATGAAATGTGGTCCTTAAAGAAGTAGAAGAGCAAAGGGGGTTGTAGCTCCCTTCTAGGAGAGACTGGAAAACGAGAGAGAGTTGTAGCTCTCTACAGGTTGCAGCCTGCGTATTGGTAAAGGACTACACCAGTACAAAATCCTTGTAAAAGAAGTTTCTAATTGAAAGAAGATAGAGACATATTGGAGCAGGTGGTTTTAACCCACATTAGGTTTCCACCTTATATCTGGTGTTCTTTGGTGTGCTTATCTATTTTTCTTGTTCTTGTTCATTATTATATGGCACTGACATACAAATTAATGATCAATATCTGAAGAATAAATTAAATTATAAATCTGGAAGGCATATTTAAAAGAATTTGGTAATACTGATTCACCCCCCCTCTCAATATTATTTCCAACATTCCCACCAACGGCTACTGGCCTTCACTTATGCCAGGAGTCTGTATAGATCGAGATATGCCAGTCACGAAATACTCGGTAATAATAATTACATTCAAATAATAACAAAAGTGAGGAAGTGCTCACAAGGAAAACGCTAATCGATGAGGACCCTCTTTGATTCATAAACAAGTTGCTCTGCTATTGTTGATGCACTCCCTGACGCGTTTTAGATTGTTTAAAGACAGAAATGTCGGGAATGGTGATTGACAGAGCTTTGACAATTAGTATAAGTGTGCCCCCATAAAATTGCACCCAACTTTCTAGAGTGTACATTATCCATAATGAGATCTAGTCAGAGTTTGTGGTGGGAGACTTAGAAGTACAATGGCCCTCTGGACTTCTGTTTCACATGGCCAGTGGTGGGTTTGGAGGGAGTGAAGTGAAGTGGTGTGTTTTGAGTAGAAGTGAAGTGGATACCTGCCTAATTGCTTCCACTGGACTGTAAGTATTTCAATCATATTGAAAACAGATAGAAGGAAATGTCAGGTGTGCGGTTTGCATATTTCTATTTTCCGATACGACGGTCTGGAAATCAGATGGTCTTAACATATTACATGGTTTAGCCAGATTTGAAATGCTTAATGTAATACCACATTCTATCACAGAATAGTATACAAAGAGTAAAATACCCCCTTTTCTGTAGCCCTTAGTGTGAACCCCTTTGTGTTTGACATGGTTCATTCTTCATTTGCAATTCTTACAATCCAGAAACAATGTGGGATAATGGGGACTAAGAGGAATCAAATGTAGTTAATTATAGTTGGTTCCTTCTCGTTAAAATTTATTCATTTTAGGTCACCTTGAAATTAGTTTGGTTTTTGTTTGAACAAAAGGCGGATTAGTATTTATTGCTGTGACATCTTTTATAAATCTGTCATTTGTGTATTGGCTCCTACCTTCATAGGTGTTGTTAGCAACATTGGATCTTTTTAATCAGATTACCCTTGAGTGGGATGTATCAGTGGCATTGAATTTTTCTCACATTGGCATTCTTATTCTGCCCAAGAAGCTTTCATCCAAAACTAATTGAATCTATCATAAGATTACAGTGATTTCTTGTTTCTAACAACTGCTAGGCAACTGGTATATGGGATGGGGCTCGACATCCTTATCTTTTGAATCTTGATTTCGCAAGATAGTTTTTATTTTAATTTATGGATATTTGATGTATCAGTGAGTGATTAATACTTTTTTTTATGGAATGTAAATGTCTTTGTTTGGGTTTGTTGCCAAAATATTGGTGTATTTTAAATTTTAGGTGATTTTCAAATTTTCGAGTTATTCCAGTGTTTCTTTCCTAGTTTTTCGAGTCCCCGTGTCATTCTAAAATACGAGATTAACAACCTTGCTCCTTGATCCTAATCATGGCATAGGATGGGTTTCATGTAGTAGGTGATTTCAATTCAGTTAAAGAATAGCCTCATTGCAGTCAGTGTTCGCACTCATCAGTATTTTGCAAACTGTGTCAGTCTGGCTGTATGATTTTAACCGTATCTGAGGCAGAGGTGATTACCATTGAAAAGGAGATAGAAGATCTACAATGAATCCATCAAAAACCTAAGAGCCTCACCTGCATTGTACTGAATCCACTGATTTGTCCATCAGACACTGTAGCATCTATGAATCATCAAATACCTGTTTCTTAGTTTTCAGAATAGGCTACTGGTCCTTGAGAAAGGTCATGGAGATAATCCCATTAGACTCCATTCTAAGTTGTAACCAATGTCCGTTTTTCATTCTTGGGACTTATTTTCTTTGAACTTGAGACATCATTTGAATGGATCTTTTCCTACTCATTCTTGTCTTTTAGTGGAATGGTTGAAAGAGCTTTAGGATCTCATCGAAACCTCCATTCTGTGCATATCCAGTAATTATCGTGGTCCATAAAACCACATCTACTTCAGGAATTTTGTTGAACACTTTGCGCGCATCATGCACATAACCACTCTTTCCATACATGTCCACTAGGGCTTTACATGAAGGAAATGCCAGCTATTCATTACATATGTTGCATTTCCCAAGAACACGGTGCTATAACACTGATCATTTTGATGATGTCCAACTGGTAAATACATTGGGCATCATTGTTACATTTTATTGTATATTTTTTTCATCATGTGGCTCCAGATGGAGCAAGGATATGATATCAATGTAATCGGTCGTGGCATCCTTTAGATGTCCTCTTTGTGAAAGATTCCTCTTGGTGTTTTTTTTCCTTGTCCCAACTCTCCATGCTCCTTGTTGCTGAGTAATTCCAAGATTCAAGCATATCATTACTTTCAACTATCACTTTCTACAACCAACGTTTTGTTTAGATTAGTTGAATGACAAGGAGAACTTCCTTATCTAGAATTCATATTTTTTCAGTCTTACGAACTTTCTTCCCAGGTAAGGCTAATGAATGTTGTCAACATGACTGTAACATGCAAAGATTGTCATTCACTATGATCATTAGATAACACGCTTTCTCAAGGTCAATGATATCACTGTCTTACATAGTGTATTATGTTGGATCTAACGTATCTATGTGATGTATGCTCATATCCAAAAATAGTTTAGTAAAATTATCAAGGCATTGCCTTGGAAATTAAGAAGGATTTTATGTAATAGAATTAAATGATATTCTCATTGACAATTGTTTAGTTAAGTACTATAATAATGCAATTCTGCATTTCTTTAAGATAGATATAATCTGTCCATTAATGCTAACTTTGAATCTGCAACAATAATATTTATTTTTGGGTTTTACTTCCTCTTGTTGTCTTAATATATGCTTCTTGTTGCTAAGTAATTAATCAAGACACACATGCAAATACCTATATGATCAATACCTATTAAAATGTATTTCTCATATTTTTAAAAAAAAAAAAAAAACAAACAAAAAAGCTGCATTGATAGAATTTGCCTGACAGTTATATTCCTGGGTTCATTCACAAAATTTATGCAGATTTTCATAATTCAATGCATAAGAGAAATGGGTAGATTTAGAAGAGTATTTACAACTGTAACAGTTACAAATCTATCTCTGTACCCAACTTTTGCTAATTAGAAGCCAGTCTTTCCATAGGAGCATTAAAAGTAATAACTTAACATGATTTAATATGTAGGATAGATGGTTATTTATAGGTGGAATCGTTCTTTTATCCCCCTCCCAACTCCCAAAACTTAGTGGCGTATAGATACAATATGGCACTCAAAATTCTAATGACATGCCACAAGTTGGCTAGTACATATGACCAACAGTATACCTCTGGGTGTTTTAGATCAACATTCCTTAAACAACACATTCCTATCTCTCCTTTTATCTTGGTATAACTTGATTTTATCTTTTGTCCTTCACTATTCTCAGACATTAACTAGAATGTATTATAATTGAGCAGGGCCGGATTATGCTGCATAAAGTTTATCTTAGATGAATATGCGTTTTGGAATGTTAAAAAAAATAGTGTTGAGTTCTATTCCTGGCTATTGCAAGTCTTTATTTAACCACATCTCATCTTCCAGCTTTGACTAATTTGTAATTCCATCACGGAAAAAAAAATCATATATTTTTCAAAAATTGCCAAGGCCGAAAAAAAAAAAAAACATAAAAGAAAAGTTTTAAAGAACTGATTTTTTTAAATGTTTGGCAATTTTCTTACCCACTATGAGTTATTCATGAGTCCTATATTTTCAACGTTGAAATATAACAAAAATAAAACATCTGGTAGCACCTAAATATTCTAATTAAACCACAAGTGACGTCCTTAATAATTATCTTGCATACCTACCTTTATTTGTTGAAGGATTTTAGTATTTGACTGCAAAGATCTTCGAGCATTGATCCAATTCACATAATTCATACTCTCATTCATGTATATATGTACAATATGCTGAGGAACAAAAAAAAAAAAACTCTTTGATACTTCGATGTAAGAGGAATAGCTTGATCTCACCAAAGTAAGAGGAATAGCTTGATCTCACCAAAGTGTGTCTTTTTAGTTTATGTTTGAACTCATTAATGTTCCCATGCTTGCCCACTCTCTATCCTTGATCTGAATGAAACATTCCTTCTCATCACGGGTAGCTATATATGGTAGGAACGATGATATACAAGCTAGATATCGTGTCTAAATGGACCTTAGTTTCAATATTTTAATATACCTGTGGATTGTTCCAGCCTTTGTTTCGATGTTTATATTTTGTTGCCTATGTTTATTTTACCAGAATATGAATTGGGGGTAGCCACAATTTCACCCTGTATACTTTAATGTGCATGCGTTGCACTGAAATCTGAGGTCATGTTTCATTTATGTCCCTATGTCTTGTTCGCTATGCTTAATGCCTCCAACTGTAACTTTAGTTTTGTGTGCTCAATTGCAGTGAATCAATCCCTATATTTCACTGGGTGTGTTCAATGCTCCAATCTATGAATTAGGCTGGATTCACGAAAAATAGGGGGAAACATTTCAGGTTGTCGATAGATCGCACTTCCATCTCAATATAGGGCTGACATTCAATTCCATGCCAATGAAAAGTGGTTTCTGCTTATCAGAGTCACTACCATCTAGTTTCCTTCAGTTTTTTTTTTATCTCATGGAATTACTAATGCTTTAGGGCTGATATTTTCAGGACTTTTATAAGTCGCTTTATAGGAAATTTCCAATCATGTTGATCACCCTATCATTAACTGGGAGAACCATTGTGCTTTGCAACATTTTTTCTCCTTACCACGAGTGCATTCTAGATATTCTAGTGTCTAATGTTGATATTTGTTTGAATATTTTGTTACTCGGTTTTAGATATGTTGACACTTGACAAGATAAAGCATATCTTGTGTGTCTTAGTAAAATAAGCATTCTTCCCTTTAGTAGAACAATTTTGTTTGTATTTGTGTTTGTTGGTGTTAAAACTATGTTATTCCTTTTACTATAGTTATTTTTCATTAGATTGATGGAGATTGGGAGGTTGAAAAAAAAAATGTCTTCCCTGGTGACTACCATACCCTTTATGGAGCTGAATGTAATATAAATAAGGCAAGAATGCTATAATGAATAAAAGACAAAATCTACTTGGCTATTCCTAAAACTAAAAATGGCATCAATATGTGGGTCACATCTTGATTGTTCATTAGAGGTCGTATTTGTTCAATGTATTATTTTATCATCTCAAGGAAAGTTTTCAGAAACTTTCACCTGTAGACTCTTTGATTTTCATTTTAGAAATATATAAGACATACGAATATGCTCTCCTATGGCTGTTGTCTTGCTTGAAAAAATGATTTTGATTAGGGATATAAAGATATTGCAAGCACTTTGGTTGTGAATCTGTTTCCTTTGATTATATATATATGCTTAGGGTAGTTTTCTAATGGAGTTCGAAATAAGTAAGCATATTTCAGTATTTGAGGGCTGTTAAGCTTTACATAAATTATTATTCCTTTACATACGTTGATAATGATAATGGACTAGAGAACCGTGGATTACAATCTTGTTTGATAAAGCATAGGGATATATAAAATGAATAAACACGGCCCTAGCCCTTGCTGGCTTGCCGACTTCAACTAGACATTTTGACTTCATAGAAATATTCATGTTCTACTACAATTTTAGGATTCAATTGGCATCATTAATCTAACTCGCTATAACATTCGCCACTAATCGATTAGTCTACTATAGTTGACAGTGCTATCAACTTGCTTCAGATGCCTATTGGGAAAAAGACACATTATACTAGAGCTTTGGTTAAAAACACAATTTGCTATTGTCTTGGCTAGAAATAATTTTAATGCAGATTTTGGTAATGCTCCCTTCTACTACGAATTTGGCTCTTCCTTATGTACGATTATAATGTCACAAAGATTGACACGTTCAACAAACATTTCTGCAGTTTTTTTTTTTTATGTGTCTCTAGCCTAACAATTTTTGAGAATTTCTCCCAGAAATTCAGAGGCTCTGTTACAGATTGGAATGCCTACCATGATGACTATGTTCTCGCAAAAATAACAGAGAAATTCCATAGCACCCTCCATATAATTAATGATTCTCATCCTTTTAATGCATTAGCAAGAAGAGCCCTTAACTCTTGTAATGATCACCAAGGATGCTATTATCAATTCCCTTCATACACCACAAAAGTTCTCCTTCTTGGCTTGGCTTTTACTAAGTTTCCCTCTACTCTATTGATTATTCTCCCATCAAGTACTAAAAAAGAAAATGGCAGCAAGAAAACCAACATAGAAAGGAGCCTCCTTTTGTTCAAACCCCTCTTTGGTAATAACAAAACACTCTCCCAGGAATCTCTTTGCTCCTACTATTTATTGCCACAACAAAACAATCACAACTATTAGAATCTAGAAAAGATAAGTTGGTAGTTGCTCCACTATCTTATGCCATTAACATAGAAATCTGATCAGTAAATACCATTTCCAACTAATTTAGAAAAGTAAATTGACAAGTACCATACTCAAGAGGCATTGCTTCTTTAGTTACACAGGTAAGAGAATCAATTTCCTCCAAGCCTCTTTTCATTTCGAATGTATTTTCTTTTACTTCACATGTAGGCCACCATGGTATGAAAGTTTTCTAGCATAAAGAAACATCTCATCCTCTATCCTAAGATGCTTCTAAGCTCCAAGCATCAACCCTATTGTTAGTGTTAGTCCATAACAGTAATGCTTAGAGTAAGAGATTTCCCTTACAATTGCATTGGATTGAGTGTGAATTGGATGTGATCCTTAGTAGTGGTGCTTTGATTCCCTGCACAGATAAATGGAAAATATAACACAATTTTGTTTGGAAGCTTTTAAAGCCCACAATTTCATGGTGACATCCTAGAGAAAGGTTTTCTCCATTGTGCTTATACAAATTCATCAAGATCATCAACACAATGATACTAAAACTACCTTGCACATATTTAAAAATTCATTTTAACATGAATACAAATCCATAGCCAAAATTTTTCTCCCTTCCAAGCCTTAAGACTAGGTATACTTATTGTGATATTATCACCATTATTATGATAACATTACCTAAACCCAAAGTGTAAATATTATTGCTTGTATTTATCACAATAATTTGAGGTTGTGCCAAAGCCAGAGCAATCTAGTCAGGTAAACATACATGACTGGTAAATTGAACCTTTGCATGACTTTTCTAGTCTCATTGCATATTCTATGAAGCATGGGAATTCAGATTAGGATGTGTTGAAATGTCCTATATGTCACGTTAATGATTATCTATGAGTGGTGGAATTTTCTAGTGAAAACATAGATTAAATACCATGGACTTGTGTAAGGCTTATTGTGATAGTAGTTTTTAATGATCTAAAAAAAAATGAGAAGATCAATTTGTAGAGAATTTGGGATTTTAGAATGAAAGCTTATTTAGTCAATAAAAGACCAGTGAAAATATTAGAATACACTTTTACGCTTATTCTAGTGTTGAATAAAAAAATGTCGTGAAAAATAATGTGTCTCTAGTTTTGGATAAAAGGACCCTCAACTTTCTTCGCAACTTTTGTGGTCACTGGCCACTTGTGAAAGGAGTATGCATCTTTAGAGATGCAGTGCCATTTAGAAGGGAAATACTAATAGCAGCAAGGCAAAGGCAATTATTCCATTCGTTTAATTATTTCTCATTGTCTGGTCATATTGTGAGTTGCATTATATATCATGAAATTGTTTTAGTACTAGTAAACAATGATTAAATATATAATAAATTTGAGCCTTTGACATTTAGAGGACATTTCTCTCAATTTACAAAAAATAAAATATGAAAATCATGTTGGAAATAGTTCTAAAGTTTTGAGTCTTTTTTCAAGATTAACTATTTGGTTTGGAAGATGAAAAACCATCGAATTGGAAGGGTGGGACTTTTATATTCACTAAGGTTTTAAAGCAAATATATGCGTGAAACTTATACTAGCACCTTCTAGTGGAATTGATAGTGCACTAATCCGTTTCTTGCCATTATTTTGGTTTTGGTACCACCTTATAGCATATCCATGTTCAAATGCTATTTTCCATGATAGTCAGTTGAACCTATTTCAACTCTAATAATTATCGAGGAGTTCCACAAGGACGTCACATGAGCATTTATGATGCCCATTTTAACTTAGACATCTAGCTATGTTAAGGTTTTATTTTGCAGTTCCATGTTATTTATTTATGAACATTATGTAATATTGGTGCATTTTGTTGAACATGTGAAAATACTTAGGTTTGATTTTGATGATGGAAATATTTGATGTATGACTTACTTGGTGATGATTTATCTAGTACATGACTTATCAGAGCTATTGCTGTTTCATGTATGGCTTAAGTGGATATGATTTATCTAATGAATTACGTAGTGAAATTATGATTGTTTCTAGTATGAACTACAAAATTGACATGTGGATACTAGACTTAATAATGTGATGACTATGCGTCTTATTGTTATATAAATGCATGAATGAAAGCTAACCTGCAGGGGGGAAGAACTATATGATAGCCAAGAGCTACTCCCATTGAGGGAAGGTCGAGACATCTCATGGGGAAGGTATAATGCACAATGTTCTATTACATTTGGTATCTACTTGATATGCACTCTTATGACATGAGTAAAATGCAAATGACAGGTGGCAAGACTACCTGGCTGGATTATTCGATGACAAGTCCAACCAGTTGTGTAGTGTGGTCCGTGTTAAGGCATTGACTGTTGTTGTGAAGGAGGGGTGGAGGCATTTCTCACCGTGTATCCTCTGAAACCTGGAATCATGGGAGGGAAGTGGTGGACATGCTCCCCTAGACGTGTGATGACGATTTCCAGTTGCTTGTTGAGGAAGTTAGGTCGATATAGTTGATGCTTCCACCATGTCAGTTTTATCAGTGGTTAGTATGGCCATTGCCACTGATAAAGCAGCAGAGAACGGATAGGGTGGGAACAGAAGTAGGTCAGGATGGATAGGGGGATATAGATCAGTTGGAGACTCTTGATGGGAAGTAATGTCATTGTCTAACTTATCAAATTTTACTACTATAACTCTCTCTGGTTTGTTATGCTTTCGAACTCCTTGTATCTTTTCATTCTAACTTCGGGACGAAGTTTTTTGAAGGAGGGGTGTATGTAATGCCCCACTTAAATCTTATCATGCAAATTTATTAATGTTTACATTACCTGAAAATATTGAGAAATATTGGTGAATACCTTCATTTTGGAAACTGTAAATTTATTCACTAATATAAAATTCATTATTTCTATTTTATTCAAATTCCCAACTTGCATTCTCAAATTGAATCTTAGGTAGGATAGGGTCTCCTTCCATTATTTCAAATTATATATATATATATATATATATATATATATATATATATATATATATATATATATATATGTATTCATATCACATTCCCAAATGTAATCTCACATTTATTTGGGAGAAGACATGGTTCTCTCCATTTAATTACATCTCATTCCCAAATGTACTCTCACATTTACTTGGGAGAAGACATGGTCCTCTCCCATTAATTTCCCAATTTTATATTCATATCACATTTCCAAATGTACTCCCAGATTTACTTGGGAAAAGAGAATTCAACTGTAAGGATGGAAGAGAAGTTAATGACATTAATGAGAAATGGTTGAGATGGAGAAGAGAGGGAGAGTATAAAAGGGAAGGAGGAGGGGAGGAAAGGGCATGTGGGGTCTTGCTTGATTTTGGGATTGGTTGTGATTTGGGTTGGCTGTGATTTTAGGATTTGCTGTGATTTTTGGAGACCTTAGGAACTTGTGGAAGTTTCTTGGGTTATTGAGAGGAGGGAAATATTGTTCATGTTGGTCTGGATCATTCATCTTGGAAACACACACTACATATGGTTGGACTTGGGCTCAGAGGGCTAGGGAACCTGTGGATGTTTCCTGGGCTAAGAATTATTTCCTAGTTGGCTGCGAGGTAAATCCAGTTGGGTTAGTCAAGAGAAACGTTCAGCAGGAGCAACAACTCAAAGGCATCTCCACCAGCCATCGGTACAAGTATTCCTCTATAGATTACGCATGTAAATTTATTGAAATGAAATGTTCACTATAAGTTATAGGGATTAGAATGTAAATGGTAAAATTTTCATTGTTTAAAAAGCCTTTTAAGAAATAAATCATTGCCTCTTATTGCATTTAAATTCTAGAGAAACATTTCTGTTAGAAGACCCTAGGATGGGGCCTTACATATATACAGAAACGATTTGGTTTATAATTAGTTCAGAGTCTCCCATGACAGAAACTCTTTTAGCTCCTAAATTTCTAACTAAATTGAGACCTAAAATTAATTCTTCATACTCGGCCATGTTATTTGTACATTTAAAATTTAGTCTATATGCATGGCCTTTTGAATAATTATTTTCTAAATTGTATATCCACAGTCTTGCTCCTGCTCCTAACTTATTTACTGATCCATCAAATTCAAGATGCCATAATATCTCATGCTCATAATTTTCACTATCTATTGCTACAATTTTTTTATCAATTACAACAATTTGACCATTTTGTTCATTGAATAGTTATATAGTTTGGCTAGTTTCTTTTTGGGTAGAAATTGCAATTTCTTTTGGTTCTGCTTTAATATTATTTGCAATTTCTTCCTGTGTTTGATCAACATTATATAGGATAAAAGAATCTATATCTGAGTGTATGGAGTAGATAGGAAAGTTTTGAGGCCGATCCTGGCTACTTACCATATATTTCATTAAGGTTTCACAGTATAGTTTCTTAGGTTGTCCAAAAAACAGAGATTGCTGCATATGACATATCTAGTTGTAAGGATCCCTGAATTTTGGCTCCCCATGATCTGGATAACAGCATGCCATACTTTGGTGGGATGTCAACAACCAAAATATCCATAAGGATGCTCTTGGCAGGATATTGGAATAAGGTAACACACGGGTCTTTAATTAACCCTAGACACTGCACTTGACTGGAGTCAAATGAAAATAGGTCCTTGTAATGCCTTGTAATGTCTAGGTTTAATTTTTCCATTACTAATTTGGGCATCAAATTGTGAGAGGCACTAGAGTCCAACATTGCATTGTGCATGATTTTATCATGGATACTAAGGCTGATGTAAAAAGGTGGAACTCCTACTTCTAATGGTTTTCCATTAATATCTGGACCAAATATGACGTATGGTTGGTCATCAAACAAACTGACCGAATCCTCATTTTCAGCAATGTTCAAGGTCTACTTTATCTGTGTTTTGTACATTTCATTCTTGATTAGTTATATTAAGGAAAATGAAATCTTTAGCTTTTCTATCTCTACTCCCAAATTGAATGGCAAAGAAACTTGTTTTGTCTATAGGTTCTAGGATTTTGAAGCAGGGATTTGAGTGGACTTGTCTTCTTTTTCATTATTAGGGACTCCCTTGTGTGGGTTTTCAAATCTACTGTTTTGAGTTTTATCTACAGGTTCCTTAAGTTGAATTGAGGTGGATGGTTGATCAGTAGAAGGTGGGTCAGAGATTATACCTACAATTGTGGGACCAGAAGGGTTTGGGTTTTGCCTTGGGAGAATTTGGAGGATCTTGGAAATAGGGGCTTCCTTTATTTTCTTTGGTTGATTTTGTACTTTTTTCTTGGTTTTGTCAGGATATCAGTGTTCTTTTTTTCTTCTTAGATTATATTGTTTGTGAACTTCAAAAATGGCAGAATCATACCCTTGTTTATAGTCAAATGATTCTCCAAACTGATTTGTAATTGCTGCAACATATGTAATTCGTGTTCATCTTGGGTTAGAAAATTAGTGTCATCATCACTGATTCCCATTAAGTTGATCTGTGTATCCTATTCTGAACCTTCAAGTTGGGATGTGTCTGCATAATTTTCTTGAAAAGGAGGCCTAATGTTTTGATCGGACCCATTTTTCCTAGTGTTTTGGTTTTGGTTTTTCCTAAAATTTGGGTTTCTAACTAAAGGTGCTAGTTAGTTATCCCGTTGAGGATTTCTCTCCATATTCTCTATTCTATCCATTAATTTTTCCATGCCTTTGGCTAAACTATCTATTTTAATGTCAGAGTGTGAAGGTTCATCTTTAGTAGTTCCTCTTCTTTCATTCTTAACTCTATCTCTTTGGCTAATAAATTAGCCTCTACACTAACTGCTACACTTTGCATATCTTCTAATGTTTGGGGGGAGGGGGTCTTTCCCTGAGTTGATATGCCATATCTGTGTCAAAACTGTCAGGGAACTTTATTAAAGATAGGTCAAGTGGGGGTCTCATATTAATAGGCATTTCTTTATATATATTATCAAATCTAGTGCAGTAATCCTAAACAGTTTCATTTGGTCGTCTTCTACTATTTTCATACTTGGAAAGGATTTGTAGGGGATTCTTTTTCTTTTCCCATCTGTTCACAAATTGCAGGTGAAATGTCTCTAAACTATCAATACTATTAGCGGGCAATGCTCTAAACCATTTCCTAACATCACCAGCTAAAGAATGGGAAAAGACTCTCATCTGAACATTATCAACATCAATTTCATGCAACTCAAAGTAATATGTTGTCTTGTTAACATGTTTTTGTGCAGTGTAATGTCCTGTGCTATCAAATTGAATAATTTTAATTTGGTAATTTGTTGGCATAGCACCAAGTTGGGCAAGTAACACAAGAGGAGCATATCTATTTGCCATGGTTGTAATCTGGGAGGGGTTAAGATGTGGAGTTGAGGTACTAGGAGGTGGAGTAGTAGTGGATGAAGAAATAGGGCTAGTAGGTGGTGAATGGGTAATGATAGGTTGGTGAGGGAGAGTAGGTATGAATGGTGGTGAAGAATGGACTTGAGCAGGTATTACTGTTGAAGTAGAAGGGAAAAATGGTGAACTCAAAATATAAGATGACTGTTTAGAAAGCTCAGGCGATGTGGTAGTATTAATAGATGATTGAGGATATTTTAGAATGTATTCACCAATGGACTTGTTGGCCAATTGAATTTCAAAGTCTGTAATGAATTCAGGGTCTAGAATAGTTTCACTGAGTGCACTTTCAGATTTTGTTCTAAATAATGACTGTTCAAATGGCACATCAAAGGGAAGATCTTCTAAAAATAACCATTCATCAGGACATGAATTAGCTTTAACTAATGGTATCTTAACTGAACTTTCTTATTTTTTGGGTTTTCTTGAAATCAGGTTGAGATTATCAACTACTGGGGTAGGGTTTGGGTCTGGATTAGCCCTAGTGAAATGAGTCTTCTTGGGAGCCAGAATTTCAAACAAATTTTTTTGTTTTTATGAGATTTTATCATATAACTTCTAACAAATGACTTTAAGAGGCTTAAAATGAAGATTTAGGATTTTCTTAAAGCTTTATTAGGACTGAGGATTTGAGTCCCCAATGGAGTCACCACTAGGTTATCACTCAGAATTTTCTCTAGAAGTTATCACAAGAAATAAAATGGTTGAGGTAACCACAAACCAACTTTTAAGCATAGGCTCTAGCCAACCTATGGCTCAAAGAGGGCTCTCTCTATATAATTTAGCTTTGTTTGCTGGGATTTTAGGCTAGTTCTGAAGGTTCAGGGGGTTTTTGATTTGTAATGAAAATTTGGATGGTGGAATCCTTAAAACAGATGGATAGAATGATGTCTTTGGACCATTGGGCTATGGAGTCAACTGAAGGGCAATAGAGCTGGGATTAACTCACTAAAGGGAATGTTCAAAGGGAAAGATAGCTGAATAAAGTGTAGTTATTTGGAGCAAAGGGGTGAAATGGTTTGAACTAGGGTGAGAGAGAAATTGAGTATTCTTAGACTGGGATTTAAACGAGGAAAAGGAGGTAATCGGAAAAAAAAGGGCAATTAAGAATCCTTTTCTATAGATTAAAGAGAGACAACCTAAACAAAGGAGCAATTAAGAATTCCTTAACTTAGATTTGAGTTGAAAACATTGAAATGCTAAATAGTTAAAATAGAGTGCAATTAAGCAAATTCTGAAATATTATTCGATGTTATAGCATTCAGATTCAGATAAAAATAATGGAAAACTTTAAAGAATATAACAAAAATGAGAGAGAATACTTGTCTACACTTCGCTCAACACATTAATCCTTTGAAATATCTGGTCTTTATTCATTAATCCAACTTGCTGGTTCAGTCAATGCTCCAAAAGCTTTACAATATTTAGATCAAGAAGTCTATAGAAATGTATAAGAATCCACCCTACATACTTCAATTTATGAAGTATTTATACAAAAGTTTTTTACAAAATATCTCAAACTAACTTGAGATTTAATCTAGGAAATACAAATATCTTCTTGCTAGAAGATAGAGGCAGCTATTGAACTGCTTCATGTTGTCCCTTTTATTGTAGTGTTGTTGGATTTTATGGTTGGTTTTAAGCAATTTATGCTACCTTGTTGTTGTTGTCTTCTACACTGGAATCTTCTTTAACCTTTGTCTTTCACCTGATACTCTTTGGCACTGATACTCTTTAACCATGCTGACCTGTCTTCACTTGTTTACCTAGTTGTCTTATTTTAACTATGAAGTAACCTTTTCACTGTAAATCTCTCACAGTAAATCAATGATCCTTTCCCACCATTTGGCATCAGGTAACTTGACATTCATCATTCGCCTATATATCTCATTAGCCTCTATATACTTGGAAAAATTGGGTTTAGTGATGAATAAATGTTTTACCTCGTGCTGGAGGAAAAAACAAGTTCTTAAATGTATTATACAAAACTTTGCCTGTTGGCAAGGATTTTATTAATGAAGTACTAGCTTGTTCTTTGGGAAACTGTCTGAGTCTCTTCTCATAGTCCTGATGTGTCATAATTTTGTCATTGATAACCATTGGACTAGACAGTCCTTTCTCCCTCAAAATTTGGAATTTAGCCATGAATCTATCAATGGCTACCTGCATGTTGTGGCACTTTTCTTTAAGTTAAGCATTAGGTTCCTTTTGGAAAGGACCTTCCTTATTTCCAATATGGTATCAGTTCTATCTTCTATGTCTAGCTCATGAAGCTCATACTTGTTTTTGTTGTTTAGGAAGTGGATGAGTCTATTGGCATCCTCGGGCCTGTTGCCTAATTCCTCTTTGACCTTTTGGATAGCTTCTGTAGCTATCTTTATTAGTTCTGTCTGCTCAAAAATAGCTTGAATAGATGGCCAAATATCATTGACAGAGTCAATTTCCTTGGTCTGCCCAAGTAGTTTCTCCAGTGTTAATTCTTTCTCTAAGACTTTGATTCTTTCACTCATTCTTTGGGCCTTTTGTGCTTCTTCCTTTTGCTTAAGTTGGGCAAGTTTGTAGTCATTTTCTAAACTTGCCGCCTTTTCTCTTAGTCTGTTCATTTCTGTAGCCTGGATAGACATTTCTTCCATGGCTTTAACTAATTCTTTTGCTTTCTCTCCTAAGGCACCTACTGTTGTAGACACTATTGTGACTGGCAATGTTGTGGCAGGTGGAGTTGTAGGTGCCAGTGAAGCTGCTAGTGTGGAAGGGACTGTTGTAGATACTGTAGGGATGACATTTGTAGAAGTTGTGGCCAAGTCACTTTGCTTCGATTGAATTAAAGTGTCCAACTCCTTTTCTGTCTCCTTTAACTGATCATTAAGCTTTAGGACCAAGTCCATCAACTCCTCATGTCTGGTTTGGCTCTCTAAGACTTCAAGAGTTTGAGGATGTTGTAGCTGGGGTATTTTTAATTGCCTCTTAAGTGCAGCAATATCATCATTTTTCTTCTTTATAAGTTGCTCTATAGCTTTGATATCTTTGGGATCGTGTCCCAATTCAATCACTAAGTCCTCTAAGGACTTGATCCTAGTATCCTTGGCCTGTGAGGAGGCCTTCTCCAACTGATATTGAGATGAAATGTTGGTCAATGAGTTTTGTAGTTGATGGGTAGTTATGGCTTTAGCTGTTAGGGTGGACTATATCATCTCCCCATCCTGTTTATGTAGCTCTATTTGGTCTATGGGATGAATATCCCTAGCCAATACTTCAAAGTCCACCTTTTTGAAGTTTGATGATGTTTTGGGATGTTGTGTTGTAGGCTTAATGAAGGACATCTATAGCTTTCCCTCCTTGATGTCAAAAGCTGACATCAACCTTGTTTGATTTGTGGGAGTAAGCTTCAGGTATTGAGCATAGGTTTGAGCTTTGAATTTCTCATTCCTCATTTTGATCTCTTTATACCTGTCCTTTATGTCTTGGTCTTTGTCTGCAGGCACTCTGAAGGAAGACACTTCCACACTAAGTTTCCTTTACAACATCTGAGTCTTTGATGTGGAAGGTTGTTATATGTCTTCAGATGGAGTTGAGGGTTGCTTCTATCTATCACTGTATTGGTTACCTGTGTTGATCCTTCTGTATATTCCTGTTCAGAGGTTGGGTTGAGCCTTTGCCTCTTTCTGTGAGTTGTTTCCTGCTGTAGATCAGAGGTGTCCATTCCTGAAGTGGAAGCTCCCTCTCTGTTTCTTTTTGGAATCTTCTCCTCATTCTGAGGAGTCTGCATGACTGGAGGGGTGTTCATGGCTCTTTCTTGCTCTTTTGGTACCTGTAGAAAAATACTCTCATCAAGATGCTTTTCCAAATTAATCAAAGCATTCTCTACTTCTACTCTTGTGCTGTCTTTGTCTACTAAGGTATTTTCCACCCATTCTATTTGACTGGCATATGCCTCTATTTCTTGTATGGGGTGGTGGATAAAAGGTCCTAGCTTGAACTTTTGCCTTTTCTTGGTAATGAATTCTAAATGGTCATATCTCCATACAAAACTCCTTTGGAATTTCATTCTTTGCAGGATCAATTCTGCCTCTTTCCATGCCTCTCTGGAATTGAATATGAAGGGACCTAATTGGTCTTTGATTTTGAAACAGGCCTTCTTCTCGGCATTGACAAAGTTGGCTTCATCTGCATTGATGATCTGTCTGTAATATTATAAGGCAAACAACCTCATGGGGAGGTATCTTGGAAATTTATATGGTGCAAGCAGGAAACCATATATTCTGAGTTCTATGTGATTTTGGTAAAGGTACCAATCACCCACTTTCGTTTGCTTGGAAGGATGGAGGACTCTCTTTATCTCTGGGCTTATCCTAGGTGGAGGATTCCCAATGAGCATAGTCATGATTGTATGCACAAAATAATCTATGAAGTCTTAGTATGTATATGGTGATTTGTACTCATGGAGAAGTGGGGTCCAAAAAATGACAGATCTGGGTTGGCCCCTGGTGTCAAGCTTCTAGAGAGTTAAAGGGAAGGTATCCGACTAATAATACAAAAATAGATGGTACAATACCAAGGAGTATTTGAAAACTCTCTCATTACCCATTCTTGTGAACTTCTCATGCATTCTATCAGCTATGAATGTGGAAAAGTCATATGTGGATGCAAGTGGTTATCCTGGGGTATAAATGGACATGAAAGCAAGAATAATTTCATCAATGTATTCACTTGTAGAGTAACCCAAAACACATGATATCATGGTTAAAATGTTATGACCCCATGCGGAGAAAATAACTGCTACAGATGGAGGGGGGTCCTTATAGATGTGTTTTTCCTCTCTAATGAAGGTTAGGAATAACTAGACCAATCTTGCAGGGCTTAACTTGGGATACTGGTCCAAAAGGTATCCAACTGAGAGTGGAGTTAGGTTTGCCCCTGGTTGGAACTGCAACATTTCATTAATGGACTCAGCTGTGATAGTGAATAGAACCTTCTGGTCATGAGACATTATGGTTCTATGGCTGGGAACGTAGCATGCATAGCACATATGAACAATTTCTGGAAAGATGTGAACTTGGGGGAACTGGTATCTAGGTAAATTGGACTCCCAGAGGCCAATATCATTTGTATGGTTCAGGTGTCTGTCTTTGCTTAAGCAGTGAATTTTTAGCAGAAGCTCTAGGGCAGTAGTGTCTTTTATTTGAAAGTCTCTGTCAGCCAGTGGAAGGTGGTCGAGGTCTAAATGTGGAGTGGTAATGGGTCTAACGTCCATGGCAATAGGGGCAACCATAATTCAGTTCTTGTGGATTTGAATTAGGCTCTAGGGGTTTTTATCCAAGGTTTTGGGATTTTTCAGAGGGTTTAGGCAAGCAATTTCTTTAATTGATAGTACTTTTACTCAATTTCTTAATTTAAAATACTGCACAGGCCAAAGGTCTTAAAATTTGCAAGGGTAAGAGGTAATTTGTGGTGAAATACCTGGAATTTGGGCAACTTGGCTCTAAAAATGGTATTTCATGGCAACTGCAGTGGTTGGTGTGGTCTTGGTATAGTTTTAAAAGGTTGGCTTGGCTATTTACAGTGTCTTCTAGAGCGAAATTGGTAATTTGTGGGTAATTTCGACGTTTACCATGGTCGCAATGGTTTATATAGTTTACACAGAGAACGCACAAAAAAAGGGAAAAAGAGGGATTTGCTGCCTTTTATAGAGAAGATGATCAATTTTGGCGGGTTTTCACTTTCGGATGAACACTGACAATTTTTTGGTTAAGTCGGGGAAGTGGTTTTGGAGGGCCATCGCACTGCTTTTGTGGTGTGGGCGATTTTCGAGAGGGGTCACCCGATTCCATACATCGCTTGACACGTAGCCATCGGGGGTCAGGGGAAAACCACTTTATCGGGTGGTTAACATTCAGCCGTTGGGCACGGCTGATATGGTTTTGCACTGTTGGATGTGGGGGAGGGATGATCAACAATAGTCAGGAGGCAAAGCTGCACAGGGGCAAAATGAAGGAGATTAATGGGGAGCCCAGGGATTTAATTGTGGTGATTTCAGGATTAGTTTAAGGACTAATCCAGGGTTAAGGGATCAGGCCGGACTTTAATGAGGGATTAGGGAATCGGGTGAGGCCGATGCGGGAATAACTTAGGTTTTACCGGGGTTAGGTAAATTAATTGAAGTTATGTCGAGATGAGTAGTTTATATTAGTTTTTTTATTTAAAACTAAGGGGTTGGGATATTTTATATAGGGTTTTAATTTAATACTGGCTAATGGGTTTTCGGGGAACTTTATATAATAAAGTTAGTTTAAAAATATGAAAATGATGGTGGAGTGGGTTTTCTTTAAAAAAAGGGGTAAAGTATATGTGTTTGTGCATTTAGATTTATACTTAGGATAAAAACTTTTGGTGGGTTTTTTGCGCGAAAGGGTTTTATATGGGGGTGAGTCACTTTTCCTAGGTAAAAGGTGTCCACCATAGGAAAGTGTGGTTTTATTAGGGAAATGAGGGGAAATGAAGGGAGATGAATTTTTTATGAAGGGGATTCTAGCACTTATGCCCATAAGTCATCAAGCCAAGGGTCCAGTCCCTCCAAAAGTCAAAGAAATGCTCTGAGCCCCTTTGACTTAAAGGATTTAAGTACTAGAACTTATTTATGGGAAATTAGTGAAGTAAAGGGGTAAAATGAATGAGGGGATGTTAAATAAACCATGTTGTGAACCATTGTCCTTGCTTTGTTTACTGCTTATGCACATTTGAAAGATGATTTTAAACATGAGTAATCACTTAAAATTTGTGCAACCTTTCTTCTACTTACCCATTTACTTACCCTACCATTTTCGCTTCATTTTATTTGGGTGCACTTAAGATAGCAAACCCTTATCAATCATTTTTCTTTTACAAAGTAGACTATCTATTTCTAACCTTATATCATCCAAGGGCTCAGATTAAACTGATGAGCTCCTCTTATTTTCTCTACCTATCTAATGATCTGCCAAGATTAAACTGTTTGGTCAGATTTTATTCTCTACCTATAAACATAAAATTTGAAGCATGGCATAATCAAGATTAAACAGTTTGATTACCATGGATTGTGGCATGAGTGACAAGCTGCACACAATCATTATTATGCATGAAAGTAAATAGTAGTGGAATTTTGACTTGCACACTTTCATGGTCTCTTTTTGTCTTTTGGGGTTCATATATCTTTCTTTTTTGACCTTTTTCATTCTTTTTGTCCTTTGATTTTTCTTTTAGGACATACCCTCTTTACATTTATTAATTTTTTAATATTAGAAAACATTTGCAGAAGGCAAAGTTATGTACAATATTACAAGGCTTAACTTTTGTCATTCAAAATTATGACTCCTATTGGTATAGGAACCTAACAGGTGTCATGTTTTTATGTTGTCATGTCGGTTTGCTTCTGAGTAGGTTGATCATTGTAAATACTACAACAAGCTAAGTCATAAAGTTCCATGGGCAGTATGTTTTTCTTTCAATAGTATTTTTGGTTATAGGTGTCATTGAACACTGAGGACAGTGTTCCTCCAATGGGGAGGGTTTTGTAACAACCTTGGTGAAAATTCCATGTAATAAAATTTAATAAAGGAAAAATAATAGCCAGGGTTATGGGACACTTATTCCCAGATCAATGATGGGAAAAGCATCCTAATGTGGGTTATCATTTGGTTTATTATGGCTAAGGAAATTGGCAAAGGTGTTATAGACATTTTTGGGCACTACAACCCCAATCATAAATGTCCATAAACCAAGGGCTCCTAAGTCCCTAAAGGTGTTCTACCGACCCCTAAAAGAACAAGGTCAACTGTTTACAGCATCTCCCAGAAGTTATCCATGAAAAACTACTCAGAATTGGTCAAAACTGAACCATTTCACCTGCTCCATGGTCAAAGTGCATTGCATCCCACTTGAATACACACAGTAGGTCTGATGCATGTTGAAAAACCCTTCTATGGGGTGTGATGGGCGAGAGTGGACAAATGGCAGGGTCAATCCGCAAGGTGGAGGAGCATGGAATCTTCTAGAAACTTCTCTTATGACACTTGCCTCTCTGCATTCGCCCAGGGATGAGTAAGAGATCATCAATCTCCAAGTGGAATCAAGAATTATCAGAGAGAGGACACTAATCAAATCTAAAAAGCTGACTCATTCCCCTTGAAAACATCTATATATGGATCCCTCATCCCAGAGATCCAGAGGTTGGAATTTTGTATCTGATAAGGAAGTGTTGTTGGTTTCTTGGTGCAACATCACAGTGTTGGGTGATCTAAGCTTTTCATGAGGTGAAGAAGGGCTTTCTTGCTGAGAGGATGATGCTGGGTCAGAACAATTGGTTGTAATCCTCTTTTCTCTTTCTTGATTATCAATAAATCTATTCAAGTTTTTCTCCACATTCTTGTATGATTGACGATTTATGCATTTGTGTGGTCAATATATATCTGGTCCTATATTGTTTTTGATAATAGATCTATGTTCTTGGATAGTGTTATGCTGCTTTGATTCTATAGGTGCTCTGTGAAGCTGGGTAGACGAGGAAGCGAGTGGTGAAGACCTATCAGAAAGGAGAGGAATCGAGCAAGGAACCAAGCGCAAGATAGAGGTTGATATATTTATTCCCCTCTTATCTCTTTCTCATAAAGGAAAACGAAAGTAGTTTTTAGTTTGTTTGTTTCTAAGGTAGCTACCAACCTTAGTGGGACTAGCAGCTCTGCATAGACACTAGTTTTCCCGATAACAAAATGGCGACCCCACTGGGGAGCGAATAGATTTTTTGTTTATCTACATTTGTTTACTTTATAAACTTACAGACAGAGCCTGAAGTCAAGCCAGCTAGCCTTCGAACTGCACTTGCTATGCAAGTGCAAAGTAGATCAATGCTGCTTCAGTCTATCTCCGGGTTTTGTTTATGAATTAAAAAATTGATTTACAAGCTCTCTAATTGCCCTTGTGGTGGCTCTAGTAACCTCCTTTGATCTACCCCTGTGATTGATTTACTGATTACCACTTGCTCGGCCTAAATCCCTAAACTGAGCTGCAAACATTGACCCGGAACCCAGCTAAAGTCTCGTCCCTGGTCCATCGCACTGTGTCTTCTTTGAAACCTGAATGCATCGCACTTCCCGAGTGTAGTAGGTGCGTTTCATTTCAGTTTCCCTGTGCTACAGGTGCGCTGATCAGACCTCTTCTGTTCTTGGATTTTAGCTTCTGTGTTCGCTCTTTTAAGCTCTATTCAGAAGTTTTTCTACCTGTAGTCAGTACACCTCTGTTGAAACCCCCTTCCTTGCCGTTATTCCGCCTCCATTGTGCAAAAACCTGTAAATGTTTTTATGTATTTTTGAGTCATTTTCAGTTCTCGTTTACAAATAAGTAGCGTAATTGAACTGTCGTTTCTTGATTTGAAAATGTCGCAAGTGTCGTTTTCAGTCATAGGAGAGAATCTGATTGTTCTTGATAGTCGATTACACTGTTACTCTTGTATTTGATTTGAATTAGTAGTTTTTCAAGTGTCGAAAGCAAGTTTTCAATTCCAAATAACAAAGTGTCGTCATTGTCCTCATTTTGTTTTGAAAATAAGCTTGTTAGTAATTTTCGCTTTGAAAAATAATTCAGATTTGCGCTGAGCTTTCTTTTTATCATTCACACATTAACAAGGTTGAAAACAAATTATGTGCATTTGCATTTAGACTGTTTGTTGGTTTGATTTAGGACAGTGCATATAGTGTGTGCTCTCTGCTCTTTGTTGAAAGAACACCATCTCTCTTTCCTTAGTAGCTAGGATTTTCATTGCAAAAAGAAGATTAAACGACTGTTTATCATCTTAGATTGCATTTTAGGAATTGTACATCTACATCACACGGTGAACCTGAAAGGCAAATTTCTTAAGCAAGATCAACTATAAAATAAATTTAATGAATCTAAAAATGCTTTGGAACCTAGCGCACAACATTTAGAAGTCTAGGCTAGAGACGTATTTCGGCGTCGTAAAGCCTGGTAACTATTGTTTTCACTATTGGTTGGGTGATTCCTCCACTTTGAGATGATAAGTGCCAATACGGACTTGTGCTCCCACGTACCGTCGAGTATATTTTGGGAGACCACAATAGGCTATATCCTTTATCCATAGGAAGCCGTGTATGTTGCCCTATCGATCACAATGCACTAAACACAGCATTCGGGAAGATTGACTGCCGTACCGTAAAAATTATTCTGCAGTTTTGTCATTGGTTTGGTAATCCCTCTATCTAGATTTCCAAAGCAGTCCCTTTCGTTCCTTTTCAGACTCCTTAATAGAAAAGGTCCATCTGAGCACTTGTCACTTTAGGATCATTAAAAATCAAAGGCAACTAGAGTCATCTTTTGTTTTTCCTCGACTCTTAAAAATTGAAAAAACAAGTTGTGTCAAAGCGTCTAAAATTCATCTAATTCGAAAACATACTTCCCCTTGATTTTTAGTTGATCGAGTAATCCGCAATCATGGAAGAAAATTAATTGAAACGCCGTCGTTCACGGAGGCTTACGAGTCAACCATCTTTGTCTCTAGAGTCGAAACTGTTACGGACAAAGCGAACTCATTTAACCGGTTTAAATCCCCTGGTAAAGTTAGAACACGTGTTCCAACGCCATCGGAGACTCCGGTTACTCCAAACATTTCTGGTATCCCTGCCTTTACAGAAGAAGTTCAGCAGCCACCAAAGGACAATAGAACTGATCCTAGTGTGAAGGTAAATGCTCGTGTTACTGAGCCAGCTCCATTTACAGTTGATTCGAAAGGTGTTATTACCCAAACATCTATTGTTGCAGATTCTATACCTTCTTCGGCACAAGAAATATTTTATGGACCTAACGGTCTACCTCTTCCACCTGGTCTGATTGCTATAGAAGAGATTGTGGAGGATCCTCCATCTAGTACTCCATCGAGATTTGGAGTCGGGATCACTCTATATCCTTATTCGTCAGAAATTAGTCTACCGCCATCAGAAGTTCCTGTAGAATCGCTAGGTAATCTTTTGGACAGACTAGAAATGTATAAACAACCGTCGACATCTAGGACTATGTCATCTGACACAACAAAGGCAGAACTTCCTGCTGTCACTCCAACGATGTTCGTTGGCATACCATCTGTCCCAACTAGCTCTCAATCGCTAGACGGGGCCCACTCAGGGGCTATTTCGATAGTATGGTCCATTCCTGTTTGTTCATCTGGAATACTATCCGGGAACTCTTATGTTGAGTCTCAGCAAATTGATCCTTCAGGGTGTCAATTTGGACAGTCTGGTCCTCAAGGGCAAAAAATTCCTTTAAGTACCGGATTACTGTCGTATGGGGGGCAGTATACCCTTTCATTGTCTCCTCCGGGAGGACAACCATATGAGAGTTCACAACAAAATTTAGGTTATGCTGGAATTACATCTAGCGGTTGGGTGCCAATACTACCTCAACAACCAAGAGTTGTATATTTGATGCAATAATGTTTACCTATGTCAAATATACCAACTACGCTGGCTATTGTGATGGTCTCACAAGTACAAGCACTGCCTGTTGTATGCCAACCTCAGGTTTCTCAGGTTGTAATGCAACAGCCTCTTGTCTCTTCAACTCAACCACAATCACCAACTAGTGGAATGACACAGGCCCAAATGGGTACAATTACCCCTCATCTTGGTCAAATGGTTAGTATTGGATGACAGCACATGGCTTCGCAACCATGGCTGGTGCAATACCAACAACCGCAATTCCAACAAGTATACCAAGGATCTGAGAAACAAATCT
The DNA here is from genome assembly GCA_031772625.1 of Pinus tabuliformis. NCBI lineage: Eukaryota > Viridiplantae > Streptophyta > Pinopsida > Pinales > Pinaceae > Pinus > Pinus tabuliformis. The sequence continues at coordinate 461,317,499 of CM062807.1, forward strand.
TTGCAAATAGTGAGCAGCCGTATATTCAAAACGGTCAAAATCAACCATTCTACAATGGTTATGCCCATCAACCTTACCAAAGCTACCAGCATCAAATGCATTATGCTGGTATGCAGAGACCAACTGCTCAAGCAATCCCATCTTATCCTGGGTATGCTTCGCCAAACCTGAATCAACAGTTACCGTTCATGGCAACTTTGGAGTTACCGGATCTAAATAGGTTAATAAACGATCCAATTGCTTACGCCCCTTGGTGGCCAGCGATTCCGCATAAACTTCCGTCAGATATTCCTAAATTTAATGGGAATCTGGGTGAAGATCCGTCGAATCATGTGATGACATTTCATCTGTGGTGTTCATCAAACACCCTAAATGATGATTTGATTAGGCTTCACCTTTTCCAGAGGATGTTAACTGGTCCAGCAGTAAAATGGTATATCGAGTTACCCAGTGCTTCGTTTGAAAACTTCAGTACCCTAGCCACAACCCTTTTAACCCATTTTCAGTTACCGATAAGGTACAAAACGGGAACAAAACTTCTTACCAATTTCAAGCAAACAACAACCACTCACATATCCGATCATATTCATGAGTGGCGACGTCGTCATAGAATGGTAAAAACATATGTTCCTGATAAGCCTTTAGCTGAATGGTTTATTAAGTCATTATTACCTTCCATTATAGAAGATGTGGCAAAAGGAGGAGTCATCACTGAAGAGAAAGTAATTGCTCATGCACTATATTTAGACTTGATTTATACTCAGTCTGGCATGCTCTACGATAAAATCCCTGACGCTCCCAGCCCAGAATTTTCTGTCCCTCCTCCTCCTAAATCGAACAATGACTCTCATGCTAGCGATGGTGCGATTGGTACGACAGACACGAAATCAACAAAGGCTACATCTAAAAAGGCCCGTAAGATTTCTAGTCAAAATGCAAAAGAAGAACTTCTCGCCTTGGAAGTAAATGTCGTCTCGACTGATAAAGGAAAAGAAACCAAGCAACCAAGAGGCAAGAAGAAAAACAAAGGGAAGAAGAAGAAATAGGAAGAATCATCACCTAAAAATTCTTCTGCAAACCCTCATGAAGATAGGAAACCAAAAAATCCATGCTTAATATGCGATGAGGATCATTGGACAAAAAATTGTCCACATAAAGCTGAGCTTAAAAGATTCTTCAAGAATTCAAAAACCTCGGCGGTATTGACTAATCCATTTCCAAATCTAGGGACAAATCTGGTTGCTAGTGAAAATTCTTCCCCTTCCCAAGTCCTGATGTTGTCGATTTCGAAACAGCAAAATGATGCTTTGATATCGACAAGGAACAAAGATTACGGGAATCCACAGTTGTCGAACAACAAGGATAAAGATCAACCTAGTAGTTCGACAACAACTTCGACAGAAGTTCCGCCGCCCATCATTCCAGAGCTAACAATAAAACCGCCAAAGGGAGTAGTACACAAGTTGACATTTAATCCTCGTGCCAGAGCAGCACAACATTATAATATAGTGGAAGATCTAGCCCAATCGCCATCCGCTATGTCGACACTTGAGGTACTACAAAATTGTCCATCCCAAAAGCAGGATTTATTATTAGCCAGAGGTGGGATAGACCCAAAGGATTCTAATCTTGTATCCTTTAATCATAAAGGATACGATCCTCAGTTACCATCTCAACTAGCTTTCCTCATTCAAGTGAAAGCCCTCAACAAAATTATTCATCGAACAATTATTGATGAGGGGACATCAACATGTATTATGTCGATGAGTTGCTGGAAAACTTTAGGATCTCCAACCTTGTCGTGATCTTCGACAACATTAAAAGCATTTGACGGATGAGCGTATACCCCATATGGTATTCTAAGTAACTTGCAAGTTGAACTAGGAGGGGAAACAGTAGAAATAGATGTCGAAGTAATCGACGGAAACCTCGATTACAACATCCTACTGGGAAGACCATGGATATATGCTATGGTTGTGGTTGTTTCGACCTACTTTAGAAAGATTTCATTTCCTTTTCAAGGAGGAATTACAATCTCCGACCAACAAACATTTCTCCCCAATAGTTCCCAAGTTACGGGAAGCATTCCGATGATCCATGGAAGCCCCAATACGCTTCAAAATATCGGAGTAGGCCTACTAAAAGACCCTATATTGATGGGGACTTTTGCCCTCTCGCCTCGAATCAATCTAGTGGAAGTGGCGATGGTAGGAACCTGCAATATGATATCTTCGATTCAAAAGATCTCAGAAAACGATATAAACATGGATCATCCGCACGTATTGCCTCCAAGCCTAATTGAAATATTGTAGCAATCAATGTTTTCGACATGGGAGGCAGACCCGAATCAACGCTCATCAAGCGTTTGGATAGATAGGTCTAAGGAATATGGCACCCCTTTAGATCCTTGGTCGCAAGTGCATTACACCGACGAAGGAATTGTTCAATCAATGGTAATTGAAGGGGCACCATGGGAAGATTACCACCATCATTCCCATCTTCCGGATTGTAAAGAAGATACTCCTGATGACCTTCATCATCCATCAGTTTTTGATTTCCTATCAAACACTGTAAACACGGTGGATTCCGAGCGAAACTTGTCCAATATTGAAGAGACTAACGCCATAAATATCTCGACCAAAATAGATGTTGTAAAGAATATTTATGTTGGCAAATGTTGTTCTCCTTCAGAACTGGAAATATATAACGCTCTTTTTCGCGAATTCAAAGATGTCTTTGTTTGGTCATATGATGAAATGCCAGGCATCAAATCGAGTATAGTTGAACACGAAATCAAGATGTATCCAGATGTCAAACCAATACGACAACGGCTATGGTAGGTGCACCCAAGAAAGCCGTTGCCATCAAGGCATAAGTTGAAAAACTTCTCCATGTTGGTTTCATTTACCCGGTTCCTCTAACTGATTGGGTATCGAACATTGTTCCTGTGATGAAAAAACAAGGAGCGATTAGAGTGTGCGTCGATTATAGGGATGTAAATCAAGATTGTCCAAAAGACAACTACCCTACACCCTTTATTTACCAGATAATTGATGAATGCGCCAGATGTGAAATCTCTTCATTCATGGATGGATTCTCCGGGTATAATCAAATAAATATCCGCCCATAGGACCAGTCAAAGACTGCATTTATTTGTCCGTGGGGCACATTCGCATATCGAAAATTACCCTTTGGTTTAAAGAACGCAGGGGCAACTTTTCAGAGGGCAATGAATTATGCCTTCCATGACATCAAAAACATCGTTCAACCATATCTCGATGACCTTCCGGCTCATTCGCGAAAGCGGACCGATCATCCGCAGCATTTGAGAGCGATATTTCTACGTTGCCGACACTACAAGATATGACTCAATCCACACAAATGTGTGTTCTTTGTCAATTCTGGTCATTTACTTGGCTTTGTAGTCTCAAAGGATGGGATTCGTCTTGACCCATGTAAGGTTCAGGCAATCATAAATTTGCCTCCACCTTCAAATTTGCTTCAGATTCAGAAACTCCAAGGGAAAGAAAACTTTCTGAGGAGGTTCATTCCAAATTACGCTGAACTTGCTAAAGGTTATACACGTCTATTGAAAAAGGAAGTGCCCTTCGTCTGGGATCAGGTCGCACAAGCTTCCTTTGATGCTTTAAAAGAATCCCTAATGAAAGCATCATTAATGTACGCTCCTGATTATCAAAAAGACTTTAACCTAAATCTGGCTGCAGCGGATACAACCATCGCAATGGTTTTAGTTCAAGAAGACAACGGAATTGAACATCCAATATATTATTTAAGTAGGAACTTAAATGATATAGAAAGAAAATATTCCTATGTTGAAAAGTTGGCACTCGCAGCTGTTCAAGTGATACAGAGATTTCGACATTATGTCCTCTTTCGAAATACTACCATTCTGTCAGATTGCAACCCCATGACTTATATATTGTCGCGACAGTTGCTGGGGGGCAAATATTCAAAATGGATAGCAATTCTTCAAGAGTTTGATCTGGAATTTGTAAAATCCAAGTCAAAGAAATCCTTGGTTTTCGCAGAATTACTATGCGATCTCCCATCGTCGTCCAACGATGAAACATCAGAAGAAACAATCGTGGATGAATCTTTGTTTCTGATATCTTCAAGCAATCCATGGTATGGAGATATAATCATCTATCTCCAAACCCAAAAATACAGGCCTAATACCTCCTGCTCAGAACAAAAACATATTCAATACCAATCAAAAGACTACATGATCGTTGGTGATACACTTTACCGTCGTGGTGTCAATACAGTTCTAAGGAGGTGCCTCACCCATGAGGAAGCCGAAAAAGTCCTGAATGCTTTCCATTTAGGTGCGTGTGGGGGGCATCAATTTGGTTACGCTACGGTGCAAAAAAAATTACGAGCAGGATACTTCTGGCCAACAATGTTCAAAGATTGCATAACCGCAATTAGAAGTTTCCATGCCTGTCAAATTTTCGATAGCAAAACCAGAAGACCACCCGCACCTCTGCAGCCAATAGTTGTTGTAGGGCCATTCGCCAAATGGGGCATTGATTTCATGACATGTAACCCCACCTCGACCAGGGGGCATGGGTATATCATAGTCGTAGTGGACTATTTTACCAAATGGGCCGAGGCGATGCCTACATTAGATAACACTGGTGAAATAGCTGCCCTTTTCTTTTTCAATCATGTAGTCGCCATATTTGGCGTTCCACAGGCTATAGTCACAGATCATGGATCACATTTTCGCAATCACATGATGGCCGAATTGGCTGCCAAATTAGGGTTGTCTCACGACAGCTCTACTCCATATTACCCGCAGGCCAACGGACAAGTTGAAGCAATCAACAAGGTCCTGAAGCGCATGCTGCAAAGGATGATTGGAGTCCACAAAAGGAGTTGGAACCTGATCCTGTACTCAGCCTTGTGGGCATACCGAACATTGGTAAGGAATGCAACCGGGTTTACACCCTTCCAACTAGTGTATGGCCTAGAAGCAATCTTACCAGTTCAGTGTGAAATCTCGTCCCTCAAACTCGCAATCGACCTTCTCCCCGGAACTTCAGAAGAGGAGGCTCGTTTCTTGGAACTAATCCATTTGGATGAAACCCATCATGATGCCGCTTTGGCTAACTAAGCCCATAAGAAACGAGTCAAGGCGCAGTTCGACAAGAATGTCAAACCCCGTGCCTTCTCAAAAGGTGACTTGGTCTTACTTTACGACCAAGAATCCGATAAATTGGGAGCAGGTAAATTCAAGTCTTTATGGATGGGCCCCTATATTGTTAAACGTGTATTAGCAAAAGGAGCCTACGAGTTAATGGATTATGACGAGATTCTGCTGGCGCAACCCCGTAACGGGTTGTACCTTAAGTGTTACTACGCATGATGCAGTGTAGTAACCCATATGCTTTTGTTACATTTTTGTTTTCGCCAAGGGTAATCGTTTTGGTCAAGTAATCCACTTTTTACATTTGTTGCAGATGTCGAACCTATTGGAATCATTTGCTAGATATGTCGACGGAGTGAGTCGTAGTTCGCAGAACCTATCATCTGCAACCTGGGCCATTTTTTATCCAAGCGACAAGTTAGTAAATTTCAGAGGGGTATGTATTGGTCGGTCAACAAATAACATCGCTGAATATAGCGCGTTGATAGAACTTCTCTATGATGCCATCACCCATGGCATATGCCGACTTGTCGTCAGGCTAGACTCACAACTCATGATACTACAACTCGCTGGTGTCTACTCCGTCTGAAATCTAGCTATCTATCGCATGTTCCCAAGGGTCAAGATTTTGGAAAGGCAATTTGATTTTATTCAATATTAGCATATTTCCAGAAACTTAAACAAATTAACGGACTCATTGGCAAATTATGTGTTAGATAGACATTTGCAACATTTATAGAAAGAAGCATTTCATCAATATTTGCATCAGGATCATGTAACTTAACCAAAATAAAGATCTAAAAATTAAATATATATATATATATATAACTATTTATGGTTTACACATAATGTTCTGTAACCAAGACAAAAATCGGTCAAATGACCCAAAACTGAAAACGCTAGGGGGCACCCTAGTCTAATGATGCTGGTGATAACAAGTCACCGCCTGTGCAATCATGCGTAAAAGCCTAGTCCATCGACTCGGCATGTCGGTAGTATGTCACTGCAACCTCAAAGGCAGCTCGTCAGTCCTCACATCTGGAATACCGAGAGTGAGGCCCTCGACCTAATCCTGTAATGCTGAAAGCGTCTTGGCCACATCAAGGTCGCGAAGGATAGCCCTTCCCACAGCCTCTCCTGTTGGAGCGGCAGCTGGCACTCTTAGGCATACTACTGGCCGAACTGGTCCAACATCTGCATGAGCACATGAGTTTTGATTAGTCTTGATAGAATAAAGCACAAGGACATTATAAAGAGAAACGATAAACAGAGGTATGGTCAAAATTTTACCAATGGCGCCCCACTGCTCACTAGCCAGCAGTCCCAAATCTGGGTCACCCCAGAAATCTATGCTAGCATATGGATACTTGGGAAAAACCATCTCCTGACGATAGAACCACCCGAAGAAGGTATCAAAAAAGGAAACCTGAGATTGACCAGCATGTCTGGACATATGGTCGACCCATCTCCGCATCCGTGGCCCAGTCGGTGGAGGTAAGCCAAGTGAAATATACTGCGGCTGCATCAGCGGGATCTTTTCCAAGGAAAAATCAGTCAAAATAGAACCATATACAAAGTTCTTCAATCTTCCATTTTTCACCTTGGTCAATTGTTCTTTCATCACAAAGAGTACTGCATCACACCAGTTGAACACCTTTGGTTCAAGGCATTCTAAGGCATACTGCATATAAGATCGGATGGCTACATGAAGAGCCGCACTACCAGCCATTCTAGCAAAAGTAAACAGGATGGTCCTCAAAGGCCTGTCAGTGACATCTCAGATGTTGATCTTACCGTCCTTACTCGGCTGAGATCCCTCTTTGCAATACCTGGGAATGTAATCTCTCACAGATTCACCCCCACGGGCTGAACCTGATAATGAGATAGGAGCACCCCGCCTCGATAAGCCGGTCAAAAAATAGATGTCCACGACAGTCAAGGGGATAGATTTTCCCCTAATCTAGAACACCTGGCTGGTAGGATCCCAAGCATCAAGAAAATACTACAACAAGTTGATTTGTTGCCTCATGCTAGAGATGCGGAAAAACTTGAACAGGCCACAGTTACGCAGTGCATTTACCGTGACTGGATCATGTAAAGCAAGCATGTCCTCTTCTTTATGCTCACGTTCTTGCCATGTAACAGGAATTTTTCTCCAATGAATCTCTAAAAACAAACAAGAGAAGAGTTAGATCCTGATTTGGTGAAAAACAGGCAGAAATTTCCATGGAAAACTATGCACAATTTTCCCTCCTTGCGCCCATCGCACCCCCAACAGTGTTCTGGGTGTGTTGCATGCTAACTGTCCAGTGGCTAAGCCAACATGCAACGCACCTTTCGATATAGAAAGGGTGCGATGGAGCCAGGGCGAGTTTTTCAAACCCCAGAGGCTCAGAAAAACCAGAAAACATGCTCAGAATGCAAAATGGAAAGGATGAAATGAAAGAGCTCAGGTTTAGCTCCTACCTAGTCCAGACGGCGCCAAGAATCGTCCACAGAATCTCCTGGAATCAGCTAGTGAAAATCAAGGGGGAAAGCACCTCCAAAGCTCCAATAAACAAAAGTTCAAATGAAATGGTAAAATGAGGGGTAAAAGCACTTTTAAATTACTTTTTACGTAATTCAAGTAAAGTATTAGTGTATTAACTCATTTTTCAAACATATATTGTTCATTTCTAACTAGTTTGATGAAGCAATTGAGCAGGCAGTACAACCTTTGAAGGATCAAAGTTATTAATGGTAAAATTAAGAAATGGCCATTATATCAAGTAGTTTTAACGCAGAATTCAAGCTCGTTAAAAAATAAACATAAGCAATGAGAAAGTGTTTCCCCAACGTTTAAGCTCATTAAAAAATGAACCATTTTCTGGTAAATAACCATCGTGAATGTATTATCATCAGCCTTTTGAAGCCTTGGTCATGTTCTCATCATCACCTCCATTCTATATTGGCCGATCATTCACCACCACTTGATTGTTTACCCCTTTCAAGGAACAACTGTGAAGAGTGATCCTATTAGCCATCCTTGTGACACTGCCGTGATTGGAAAATTCCAACCCTTACCTAGAGTCAGCTGCTACCCGAATCTCTCACTCGTTCCTCAAAAAACGAGTCTCCTTTAAGCTCTTTTCAACTGAATCGTAAAATATGAAAAGATTTTCGAGCCATTGGCCTCCCCAGCTCATTAAAGTGACCGGAAGTGCTATCCCTCCTTTAAATTTTAATCTTTTTGGACCTGAGGGATTATTACACAAAAAGATCGAGCGCTTGTTCTGTTCGGCTTGTTAAAATTACCGAAAATTCATCCCTTTTGTATTATTTTATACTTTTTCAGACTTAAGGGATTAGATGATGATAAAGGATTTTTTTGGTGTTTTCTTTACGTCCCTTTTCAGACTCTCTAAAGTTGAAAAGGACCGAGTTATCTTTGTCTTTAAACTCGTTAAAACCGAATAGCGACAAACTTGTCCATAACAGACAAGAACTAGTTTCACTATCGCTAGGCTTGTTAAAACTTAAAACATAGCGATGGGTTTTCCCAAAGGGAAAATTATAGAACAAGCATATGTTATCCTCCTCAAGCTTGACAAAAATAAAGAGGTACTGGTCAGCAATGACTAGGGAAAAATTGGGAAGAAAACTTGAAGAAACTTTGTTGGTAGCAAGTCGCTCTTGAACATGACACTTTCACTCCGAATCCAAGTCAGGTTGGGTTGTTCCATTCACTGGTCACATCACCATGGCTCCGTCACACCATGTTATGAAACCAGCTCACAAAAAGATAGAAAAGAGAGATCCACGCCTTAGAATTCAGCCTCTTCGAGGGGGCAACCTCCTTTACATTACATAAATGAACAATTCTTGGATGATACAAATGACAAAACCTCCTTTCTATATATAGGAGTCTAAGGAGTCACAATATAATCCAGCCACCTAACAATAATAATATAAAGCCACACAAATAACAATAGGGGATTCTATGGGGCACAGAAATAACAATATGGGGGTAATAGGGGCACAACAATATAAATAAGGGGTATAACTACAATAGTAATGGGGTAATCACTAGTATTATAGGGACCCAACATGCCCCTCTCCTTCAAAAAAGTGTTGTCCTCAACGCTTGAGTAGTTCTGGATACTTCTGCATAAAATTCTCATCCTCCCATGTGGAATCTTCAGCGGATAAGTTCTTCCACTTGATAAGATACTCTGAAATTGATCGATTTCGTAGCTGTCGAGTTCTTGTTTCTGTGACTGCTTCCGGTTCCAATATAATTTTTCCTTCCTCATCAAGTTCTGGCAATATTGTTTGAATTGGGAGCTTGTCACCTATAACCTTCTTTAAACATGAAACATGGAAAACTGGGTGCAATCGAGAAGCTGCAGGAAGCTCCAATTTGTATGCCATAGTACCAATCTTTTGCAACACCTTGTACGGACCATAATACTTTGGTGATAATTTATTATCCTTCTTAGCTTGCTTTAGGGACATTTGCTTATATGGTTGTAGCCGTAGGAATACCCAATCACCTACATCAAAACTTCTTTCACTGCGATGTTGATCTGCCTGTTGTTTCATTCTATTTTGTGCCAACACGAGGTTATCCTTTAAGAGTTGGAGGACTTGTTGTTGATGTTCGATGTGATGTTCCACTGCCTGAACCTTAGAATTTTCTCTTAAATATGATGTGATGGATGGTGGTTGATACCCATAAAGTGCCATAAATGGGGTCATTTTTGTTGCTGTATGGAAGGAAGTGTTATACCACCATTCAGCCAGAGGCAACCATTTGACCCATTGTGTCTGTTTATCAGATACAAAGCAACGAAGATATCCTTCCAAACATTTGTTTACTATCTCAGTTTGCCCATCAGATTGAGGATGATAAGATGAGCTATGAGCTAACTGAGTACCAAGACAAGAAAATAATTCTGTCCAAAAATTTCCAGTGAAAATGGGATCTCTGTCACTTACAATAATCTTTGGGTTTCCATGTAGCTTTTGAACTGTTTCCATAAATGCAGTAGAAACTGTACTGGCTTTAAATGGATGTGATAATGCACAAAAGTGTGCATACTTGGTAAGTCTGTCAACTACCACCATGATGACACTCTTTCCCTCAGACTTGGGTAAACCTGTGATAAAATCCATTGAAACCTCCTCCCAACGTTGGCTTGGAATGGATAAAGGTTGTAATAGACCCGGTGTCTTAATTGTTTCAACTTTATTTTGTTGGCAAACCAAACATTCCGCCACAAACTTTTGAATATCTGATTTAAGGCCATCCCAAAAAAATTCCTTCTTAACCCTGTGGTAAGTTTTTAAAAATCCTGAGTGCCCTCCTAAGGGAGAAGTGTGCAATTCCATAAGAATCTTTTGTTTTAGCTGGGAATTCTTACAGAGGTATAAGCGATCTTTGTACCATAACGAATCATTTTTCCAGCTAAATGTATCAGAAGTACTGGAATCTTGTTGTAGCTTTCGAATAAGTGCCCACACTTCTTCGTCATTCTTCCATTCCTCCCTTGCTTCGTTTATCCAATCTGGTTGGATAATAGAAATGGCACACAACAATGCTTCCACATCCTCATCCTTTCTTGAGAGTGCATCTGCCACCACATTTTGCTTCCCTTTTTTGTAGATGATTTCAAAGTCATAACCCAACATCTTTGTGACCCACTTTTGTTGCTCTTCAGAGGATAATCTTTGTTCTAAAAAGTATTTAAGGCTATCATGATCCGTTTTTACCTTGAAGTGTCTTCCCATTAGGTAGGGTCGCCATTTCTTAAGTGCATGGAGTATTGCCAACATTTCCTTCTCATAAATAGCTTTGCTTAAAAACTTTCCCTTGATTGGACGACTTTCAAAAGCAATGGGTCTTTCATCTTGCATTAGAACAGCACCAATTCCATTTCCTGAAGCATCACATTCCACAATAAAGGTTTTTGTGAAGTCCGGTGTAGCTAAGACCGGTGCTTGGCACATTGCCTCTTTAAGATGTTCAAAGGCCTTTGTTGCTTCCGGAGTCCATGAAAATGAATCTTTCTTCAATAATGTTGTTAGAGGTGCTGCTATTCTCCCATAATTCTTAACAAACTTGCGATAATACCCTGTCAACCCAAGAAATCCTCGCAGATGCTTTATGGATGTGGGGATTTTCCATTCCTTAATGGCTTTAATTTTGCTAGGGTCTACCTTAACTCCTTCATGAGATACAATATGACCCAAATATTCCACCTCCTGGACTCCAAAGAAACATTTGGATCTTTTTGCATATAATTGTTTCTCCTCCAATAGTTGTAGCACCCTGTCAACATGTTCAACATGATCCTTCCAAGACTTGCTGTAGATTAGTATATCATCAAAAAATACTAACACAAATTTTCTAAGGAATGGTTTGAAAATTGAATTCATCAAACCTTGAAATGTTGAAGGTGCATTGGTAAGGCCAAAAGGCATGACCAAAAATTCATAATGACCCTCATGAGTTCTAAATGCCGTTTTTGGAATGTCTTCAATCTTCATTCTGATTTGATGATATCCCGAACGAAGATCCAACTTGGTGAAGTAAATTGATCCATGCAATTCATCCAGTAATTCATCAATGACAGGAATGGGGAACTTATCTTTAATAGTGAGCTTGTTGAGCTCCCTATAATCTGGACACATGCGCCATGATCCATCCTTCTTGTGCACCAATACTACTGGAGCTGAGAAAGAACTTTGACTCGGTTGAATTATACCAGCCTCTAGCATTTCTGCAACCATACGTTCAATTTCACTTTTTTGGACATAGGGATATCTGTACGGCCTGATGTTTGGAGGAACACTTCCTGGAATCAGATGAATAGCATGATCATGATCACGCATAGGTGGGAGACCTTTGGGAGTCTCAAATACCTTGGAATGATTGTCCAAGACTTTTTGGAGATCTGGAGAAATAGATGATTCCAATGTGGAAACATCTAGCGAACATAATTGTGCAATTACACCTCTTTGCTCCTTTTTTAGAAGCTTTGTCATACCATTAGAGCTGATTATCTTTCCTGGTTTCCCTGCAATACCCCTTAATTCAACTTCCTTTCCTTCCGAAGAAAATTTGATGAAAAGTTCTTGAAAATTAAAAGCTATTGTACCCAAGGATTGTAGCCATTGGACTCCTAGTACAACATCAGCACCTCCCATTGGAATGGAAAGCATTGGGCTAGTCAATACATATTCTCCCATGGATAGCTTGATATTATGGCACTTTCCAGAGCAATTTATTGTTCCTCCATTTGCAATCATCACTTGACACTCTGGTGCTGGATATAGGAAGCAATTCAATTCTTTTGCTACCCTACAATGAATAAAATTGTGGGTGCTTCCTGAATCAATCAACACTATTACCTTTTTCTTCTTGATTTGTCCTTCTATCTTGATGGTTTGAGGAGTGGTAATTCCCGCCAATGCATTACAAGATATGGTCGGATTTATTTGTTCTTCATCTAGGCTTTGTTCCTGGAATATATCCTCTTCTTTTGACCTTTCTTGCTCCTTTTCTTCTTCCTCTTCACAATCTATGTAGAATAATTTCTTCTCAGCACACTTATGACCTTTTGTGTATTTGCTATCACAATTGTAACAAAGCCCTTTTGCTCTTTTTTCTTCCAATTGTTGTGGTGTCAACCTTGTAGGTTGTGGAAGACTATGGGCAACAACACTTCCATCTTTATAGTTGTGAGTGGTATGCTTCCTAGTTGCCATAATTTTGCTTTCCATTTTTCTTGCTAACCTGAATGCCTTCTCTAATGAATCAGGTTCCCAAAGGCGCACATCATGTTGGATATTATCCTTTAAAGACCCTATGAACACATCAATCCTATGCTCCTCTGGAATATCTTTTACCCTTATGTTCAATTTTTGGAACTCCTCAATGTGCTCCATTATTGAACCCTTTTGTTTGAGACTTATCAATTGGCTAAAAAAAGTGTTGCTTTTTGTATCCTCATAATGTGCTATCAATTCTTCCGTAAAAATTGCCCAAGTGATAAATTGTTTACGAGAACAAAGCCATTGATACCATACAAACTGATTTGGTTCCAAATATAAAGTTGCCATACGTACCTTTTGTGTGTTTTGCACATTATTGAGATCGAAGAATTGCTCCATCTGTAATATCCATGTGGCGGGATCCTTGCCATCAAACTTCCTCATATCGATTTTTGGAACATGGTGAGTCTTCGATCCAACATTAGAGTCTATGGAATCATGATTAACATTTCTTTTGTTCTCATCATGAGTTTCCTTTACTACCTTTTCACCATTAGTGACCCTTTCTTGTAGCAAGTTCTTCAATTCTTCCATGTCTGTCTTCAAATCTATCTTCAAATTTACCATCGAATCCTCCACCTTAGTTTCCATGCCCTTTATCTTAGATTCCACGCCATTTATCTTAGATTCCACACCATTTATCTTAGATTCCACGCCATTTATCTTAGATTCCACGCCACTTATCTTAGCTTCTGTTAGCTTTTGTGAGCGTGACATTTGTTGCACTTGTTCTTGTAATTTTGATATATCATGTAGCATTTCTTCCTCTTCTTCATGAGTCATGCTAGAGCTTTCAGGTTCCTTACTAGGTGTTTGCATTTTCTTTCCTCGGGGCATCAGTTACCGATAATAATGCTTTACTATGCCCTTTGAATTCCGTTAAACCAAGCTTACATAAAAATTTAAAAAAAAACTACACACCTTTTTTCACTTTATAGAAGCCTGATATTGAATCTGATGTATCTCTGTAATTTTGGATCATCCAGTTCTGAAATTTCTACTTGTAGTAGCCTTCTGCGTCCTCTTTCCAATGCCACAAGTCTGAGCCAAATTGGATTCTCCAAGGAAGAGTTATGTGAAATCTCCCACAGTGACTTGCTTTTAGACTGGTTCAGTAGAGCGAACTTGTACGACGTGCCACGAGTCACTGTTTCAACCTTTGAATCTGAAACACACATACAAGAAACTACAGTCCATCCTCTTTCTGTACCTTTTACGAAATTTCAATCCGATCCTCAGAGAGAGAGTTATGACGATTTTCCCCAGGTCACCTGTTTTGAATGTAATTCAGGAGTCTGCAAAAAGGCCAACTTCCTCAGATCATATCTCCGAAAATATCACGCGAAAAGCTCTGAAATTCGGACCCAAGGTTCAGCGCCAATTCTTCTCAAATGGGTTTTTTTTGCGACTTCTGAAACATCACAGAAAAAAAGTTATAGCGAAAATGCCACGATGACCTGTTTGGAGCAGCGAAACCCTAGAATCCAAAGCTCTGATACCAAATGTTATGAAACCAGCTCACAAAAAGATAGAAAAGAGAGATCCACGCCTTAGAATTCAGCCTCTTCGAGGGGGCAACCTCCTTTACATTACATAAATGAACAATTCTTGGATGATACAAATGACAAAACCTCCTTTCTATATATAGGAGTCTAAGGAGTCACAATATAATCCAGCCGACCTAACAATAATAATATAAAGCCACAAAAATAACAATAGGGGGATTCTATGGGGCACAAAAATAACAATATGGGGGTAATAGGGGCACAACAATATAAATAAGGGGTATAACTACAATAGTAATGGGGTAATCACTAGTATTATAGGGACCCAACACGCCATCCATATTTTGGGTTAATGCTACTAATCCATCATGTCAGTGTCGCCGATATGTTCAAAAGAAGTCAGTCAGAGAATTCACCTGTGTCTCACCCACTGCAATACATTTACGCTCCATTCTTTCATGACCGCCACCCTAAACCTTATATCACCAGATCGTTTTCACCTCCATTAAAATCATTTGCTCCGTTCCGTGTCATTGATGTGGGATTCACTAAGGCCTTCCTATGACGGATCGCTTCTTGTCAACATCAGCTCATTATCCAAGAAATCGATCTAGGAACAACCCTTTCAGTACTTTGAAACTTGCATGCCTCAATGGCAAGTTTCTCACTTCCGGCGACAGGTTTACATCAATGGCCTTCGACCGAAAGATTTTGCGTGGTGTTCGATGCCAAGTCCCTCATTCACACCACGTGAATTGTACTGTAGTACCTTGAGGGTCATCATCATTATCGGTGATTCCTCTCGCGCCTGTTAACAGCTTACATCATTGGCTGGTAATCAGGAAACATCTTTCCATGTTTGACTCCAGAACATCTCTCGCATGGATCGACTTGTACTTTGAGTGAAGATCGAATGAGATAGAAGACCCCGGATCTAGTTTCATCCATCCGGGCTACGATATATATTCAGGAAAATAAAGACATCAAATGTACATCATTTTTGCACAGATAATCATCCAATCTAAGGGATGATGGCTCTACCAGAATCATCAGTCTACACTCAGGCGATTGTCTGTCTCATGTACATGAAAATGAATTTATAAAGCTGAGCATGGGAATGCCCACCTCAGCTAGATCATGAAATATTATGAATATAATGTATTGTATTGTATCTTATTACAGGTCGCCTTCCAGCTTGAAAAAACTTCGGATCCTCATGATAAAGCATTTCACTCGACATCAAAAGATTAACGACCTCATGCTTTAGGGGGCAACTGTTATAGACATTTTTGGGCACTGCAACCCCAATCATAAATGTCCATAAACCAAGGGCTCCTAAGTCCCTAAAGGTGTTGTACCGACCCCTAAAAGTACAAGGTCAATTGATTACAGCATCTCCCAGAAGTTCTCCATGAAAAACTACTCAGAACTGGTCAAAACTGAACCATTTCACCTGCTCCATGGTCAAAGTGCGTTGCATCCCACCTGAATACACACAGTAGGTGCGGTGCATGTTGAAAAACCCTTCTATGGGGTGCGATGGGCGAGAGTGGACAAACAACAGGGTTAATCCACAAGGTGGAGGAGCATGGAATCTTCCAGAGACTTCTCTTGTGACACTTGCATCTCTGCATTCGCCCAGGGATGAGTAAGAGATCATCAATCTCCAATTGGAATCAAGAACTATCAGAGAGAGGACACTAATCAAATCTCAAAAGCTAACTCATTCCCCTTGCAAACATCTATTTATGGATCCCTCATCCCAGAGATCCAAAGGCTGGAATTTTGTATCTGGTAAGGAAGTGTTGTTGGTTTCTTGGTGCAACATCACAGTGTTGGTTGATATAAGCTTTTCATGAGGTGAAGAAGGGCTTTCTTACTGAGAGGATGATGATGGGTCAGAACAATTGGTTGTAATCCTCTTTGCTCTTTCTTGATTATCAATAAAGATACTCAAGTTTTCCTCCACATTCTTGTATGGTTGATGATTTATGCATTTGTGTGGTCAATATGTATCTGGTCCTATATTGTTTATGATAATAGATCTATGTTCTTGGATAGTGTTATGCTACTTTGATTCTACAGGTTCTCTGTGAAGCTGGGTAAACGAGGAAGCGAGTGGCGAAGACCTATCATAAAGGAGAGGAATCGAGCGAGGAACCAAGCGTAAGACAGAGGTTGGTCTCTTTATTCCCCTCTTATCTATTTCTCATAAAGGAAAACGAAAGTAGTTTTTAGTTTGTTTGTTTCTAAGGTAGCTACCAGCCTTAGTGGGACTAGCAGCTCTGCATAGACACTAGTTTTCCTGATAAAAAAAGGTAATGAAAAAGGCTTTGGAAAGGAAAAATGGCATTTTTGGCAATTTATTTATGAAAATAATGAAAATTCGGAGAAAAGGGAGGTGAAAGGTCATAGTTTGCATGTGAGGAGGAAAATGAAAGAAAATAATGGAAATTGAAGAAAATGGAGGCCTCATTAATAAAAAGGCTTTTGAGGATCAGTTGATACCTTTTGTCAGTTCAGTTTTGGAGCTCTCTCTCTATTCTCTCTCTCTCACCCTTGGATACTTAGATTTTTCTTAGAGCACTTCAACCTTGGATCAAGTAAGGAACAGAAGGCAAGAGGAAGCAAAGATCAAGAAAGGAAGAGTAGGATGAAGCAGCTACAACGGGTTTACTTGCATGTCTCAATTTGCATGTGTGATTTCCTTGCTATGTTTGGCATGCATGGTTATGCATGTGTGTTTTTGGTTATATTTCTATCGTGGGCATGGGTTTTTCCAGATGTGACAATGTGCTTCATCCTTGCCTTTCCATTTCTGGATAACCATGGTGAGATGGGGTTCTCATGTTTTGTTTGAGCTGGATTGGTGGATGGATTCGAAGTTGAGTGAGGTAGGTCTTTGAATGAAAGAGCACATGGCCTAGTGATCCTTGAATCGGACTATGGATTGCGGTAAATCCTCTAGCCTAGTGACCCAAGAAATGGACTATGGGTTGTAGTAAAGCTAGGCATTGTGTGCCTCAGTGGGCCTAGGAATCATCAACCAGTGAATGGCGGGATATATGATAAAGCCTAGAGGTGGATGCCCTTGATTAGGCCTAGGCATCCTTATTGGTGAATGGCGAGATATATGGTAAAGCCTAGAGGGTGATGTCTCAATTATGGCCTAGTGACCCCTCGATCGGATTGTGCGTTTTAGTAAATCCTAGAGACTAGGAGACAGGAAAATTCCTCATGGTGTAGGTGGAGAAATCTAGTGGTGTCCATGCTTTTTTAAGGCTTAAGGATCTAGTGAGGATTACGGTAATCCTGATTTTATTGATGAAGGTGAGGTGGTTTAGCCTCGAGAATCCCTGGTTGGTTCTTTTGGTTCGATTCCCACATTCATGCTTGGAATATGGCACGGGGGTGATTGGCTAAAGAGAGACTTAGCTTAGCCAATCTACGATCGGGTGAAACATGGTAATCCCATATTGGGTTGGATTTTTCATTCATTAATAAGAGTTTCTTTCCTTGGTATTTTATGAGAAAATGTATTGGATTATATGTGGAATTTATGGTTTTTGTATCCTCATTATTTCTATTGTTTATATGTTCGTTATGAATATGTTTTATGACATTGAAAATGTATGGTTTTCATCATGTTTTTATTTGGTAATGAATGATAAATGAATATATGACCTAATAGATGATAATGCAGCTAATTTGATAAGGCAGCAATGCTTCTTAGCAATTCTCGGATAAGTATGAGACCCCTATGCTCAAATTTGTTGTTTAAACTTGTAGAATGCATAATTGTGATATGTTTGGTGAAATATCTGTCATGGCTAGTAGAGGTTTAGTCAAGTCCTTGTTGAAGAATTTGCATTGTCATCATTGTCTCTATATTTCTTTTCATTTATGTGAATTCCATGAAGTTTTGGGCAGTGACTAGGTCCTAGCCCTAGAATTTAGCCTTAAATCTCACATTTGTTGGCATAACACTAGAAGAAAAAGGCTACAATCGCACTCAGACAGGCTCATGAGAGTGATTGGGACTCTCAGTCGCTTGGAGGGCTTGGCAAGGGAGCGATTGGAACTCTAGATCCTTGAATTGTTGAGTTTACCCAAGTGTTTCTCACCTGGAAAGGTGGGGTAGCTCCTGGAGGTTCTATTGGATGCGTGGACGGTAAGTTTGGTTGTGTTTTTCGGTTCCACTTACTTAAGGTGACCTAGGAGGTTGAATCAGATCATAGTAGTCTCTCATCACATGTTTACCCCAGTTGGTCAGTTACTTGGTTAGATGTAGGAGGATCTTATAATAGAGTTTAGGCTTCTGTGATCCATATTAAGTTAGAGAAAGATTTCGGCGAAAATCACATGGAATGTCATTTGTCGACGCGTTTCGAACCAACCAGTGTGGTTCATCGTCAGGACAAGTTGAAGAACAGATCTAGCATAGCATGTTAAATAGACCGAGCAGAGCCTCCAACAGCTAGTTTGACCAACCGCTAATATTGACCAAAGGACCAGGACCAAAATACTAGTTTAACAGTAAGTGATCAAAAATAATAAAGGTCAACTACTATTAAAAGAAAATTAGTTACAACAGCCCACTTCTAAGAATAAATTAAGGGAGAATGAAATAACTAGCTGAATAAAAATAATCAAAAAATAACAAATTAATTAATAAATAGATATAAAAAGCCCCGAAACAAATGAGATCAGATCATAATAATAAATAAGAGTTAAAACGTGAATAAACAAAAATAGAATTAAACGAATAACAAAAAATAAAAATAAAATAATAAAGTAAATTAATTAATCCATTAATAATAACTTAGTAATAATAACAATAATGGTTAAAAAGAATAATAACTGAAAAATAATAATAAAGCACTAAAAATAATAAAAAGAAAATGAAATAAAGTAATTAAATAATAAATAAATGGGAATAAAACCTAACTGAATGACTAAAAATAAAAATAATGGTAGAGAATAAATACCTAAATGGATAAAATAAATAATAAAAATAAAAATAAAAATAAATTAAAACTAAACAAATAAATTAATTAATAATAATTAATAATAATAATAATAATAATAACAAATTAATTAATTAATAATTAATAATTAATAATAATAATAGAATTAAAATAATAACTGTAATAACACGAAAAAAATAAAAATAATAGTATAAATAAATAAATAAATAGAATAAACAAATAATAATAAAATAAATTAAAATAACTAAATTAATAATAATAATAATAATAATAATAATAGTAATAATAAATAAAGTAAGAAAATAGAAGGGAAAACTAGGTGTAACAATAATGGTAAAGAATAAATACCTAAATGAATAAATAAATAATAAAAATAAAAATAAAATTAATTAAACTAAGTAAATAAATAAAAATTAATAATAATAATAATAATGAATTAATTAATTAAAATTTTTAAAAATTAATAATAATAAAAATAAATGAATTAAAATAATAACTATGATAATACCACACACACAAATAATAAGAATAAAATTAAATTGAGTAACTAAATAAGAATAAAACAAAACCGAAAAAATAAAAATAATAGTATAATTAAATAAATAAATAGAATAAATAATAAAATAAATAGTTAAATTAATAATAATTAATAATAATAATAATAAATAAAAAAGGAGTAAGAAAATAAAAGGGAAAAACTCGGTGTATAGAGTAATGTATAAAACAAAAATAGCGTGTTAAATAGCAATATAAGAAGAATTAAGCTACACCGAGGTCCAAAAATAAAATTAGGAGAGGCGAAATAATGATGATAACATAAATAAATGAGAGAACATTATAAAAACCAACCCGGACGGAAAACCCGACTAGGAGGAGAGGGCAGGGACCCAACACCTGCTGACTTTCCAACCATCATCTCTATTGAGATTATTAGGTCTCTTCTCAATCTCAAGTGCTTCCCTGAATTTTCGATGATGGAAATGCGGAATCTTAGCAATAACACTGGCTTCTTCGATACAAACATGATGATTGGTTTTCTCCGCATGTTCAGCCAAAGCGGATGACTTAAATCTCCTATGCCTCAGATCCGCTGCGTGCTCACTAATCCTCTGATTAATGGAACGACCAGTCTCCCCAATATAGGGGGTCCCACAAGAACAAGGGATCAAATAAACACCTTTCATATCTTTGGGCTGTTGTAACTAATTTTCTTTTAATAGTAGTTGACCTTTATTATTTTTGATCACTTACTGTTAAACTAGTATTTTGGTCCTAGTCCTTTGGTCAATAGTAGGAGGATCTTGTTATAGTGACACTTTCAGACAGTCTGAAAGTATCCCACCTATAATAAAGAGATATATTCTATTGTGGAGGTCTACCAAAAACGAAAGTATTACATTTTGGGGAAGGAAACAGTCATCCACATAGACCACCGACCTTTGCAATTCATACATACATAAGAGAAGTTGTAGAACGATCGCCATCATAAATTGCCACGTACCTACAACAATTCCATTTGAACATTAGGTATAAGAAGGGAAACAACAACAATGTTGCACACTGCCTCAGTCGATTGTCAGTCATGGTGCTAACCACTGTGCTCAGTTCTTATGGGAACAAGACTACTGGGTGTTCGCATCTTTATAAGAGCAATCTAGAATTTGACAACACATACAAGACACTCTTGGAAGGAAAGCAAGTTCCAAATTTTCACCACCAGGATTCACTGTTATGCCACCTAGGAAACCTCTGTGTTCTTTCAAGTGAGAGTGCCAATAGTATTTGGGAGGCACACTATAGTTGGGTCGCTAGACATTTCGAGGTAAAGAAGACAGTGGTAGTGCTGAAGAGGTATTTTTAATTATTGAACCTTCAACAGAATGTTGCGAAGTACATCAGACATTTCACTATCTACACCATTTCCAAACCAGAAATCAAGAATAAAGACCTATATACTCCTCTGCCTACTCCTAGTTGACCTTGGGAATTCATCTCCATGGATCACATCTTGGGCCTTCTTTCTACTAAACATGGAAATGACTGTGTTTTCGAGGTCGTCGACAAATTCTCTAAGATGGCCATTTTGGTAGCCTACAAGAAGAGTACCACAACAAAATCCATTGTTAAGCTCTTCTTTGAATGATTGTGGGTACACTTTTGGATCCCACAGTTCATTTTCTTAGATCCGGAAAATAGGTTCCTAAGTACATTTTGGTCAAGTCTCTGGGCGATGTTGGATACCAATATCACTAAGTCCACAACTTTCCACCCCCAAATTGATGGCCAAATAGAGGTCGTCTACAGGATGATCATACACATTCTATGCATGTACAACCTGAAGCATCCACACACATGGGATTAAAGCCTCCCCTATGGCTAGCACAACTACAACAAATATCCATAGCTCAACTGGCCACAACCCCTTTCAGGTGGGATTGAGATTCCATCCACTATGTCCCATTGATGTGGCCATACCATTTGCAGCTACTCAGGCAGATTCAACTCATGTCTAGTCTGAAGCTGACAGGGCTAATAACTTCATTGAGCACATTTAGCACATCCACCAGCAGGTCCATGACATATTGGAGAACCAATTCTAAGTACAAGCAACGACATGGTCAACATCGGGTGCCACATAATTTCCAGGTGGGTGACAAAGTTTGGCTACATCTACAGAAGGAACACTTCGTTGGGCCCCACCGTAAGCTTTGCCTACTCCAATATGGACCATACACCATCACTAAGGTTGTAGCTGAGAATGCATCCGAGCTCAGCCTTCAACTGTTCCTTGGCCTACACCCAATATTCAATGTGGATTGCCTTCGGCCGTAGTTTCCACCATTTCTTAACACATTTGACATTATAGAACAACTCACACCGACGAATTTAAACCTAAATTGCATGGAATAGACCACAACTGATTGGATTATGGACACGTAGATCAATAACTCTTTCCAACAGAGGATCCATCTATATCGAGTCATCAAAGCAGGCCAACGCCTTTACGAGGGAAAGTGGTTCACCAGGGATCGGGTTCAACAAAAAATTTCTCACCTCATGGAGGCTTTGCTTGTAATGGGGACCATTACTTCCTAAGGAGGGAGGACTGATCCGAGTGAATATTGGTAGCCACCCGCCTATTCCACCTAGACCTCCAGTTAGTTTCATCAATTTCCTTGTTTATAGTAGCATTTACAATGTTTAGCAGTTTTTCGGGTCCTGAACTTCTAGAGTGGTTTTTACCCCTAAACGATTTGTTTTTGAGGTCTGCAGCATGTCGGCAGCCATAGACAAGGTCTTGTGTAAAGTATTGTAGTAGTCGGAGAGGTATTTCCAATGAGGTATCATACGTGCCAAATAGAGATAATATGACCAAGTTAAGACCCCGTGAAGTTGGCTACCCAACTAACCTCGACGGGGCCCACAAACACTTGGTGTTCCATCTCTTGGGGTTAGGGTTTTGGTTGTTTAGGTTTTCCCTTGTTTTCAATAATAAAAAGGCCATTGAGCCTCATTGTAACATATTTTAGAGGCATGTAGCCACCACATCTCTTCTTAGAGATAAGCTACCATCGCCCAAGCTAGTTTGTTTCCATTTCTGTATGTAAGCATATTTCAGTTCTTTGATATTAATGAAATGAAGTTCTATTTCTATTGGATCTTTGTGTTTATGTGTATATCTGTATTTTGTTGCATTCTTGCATAAGTTTTGATCAATCTCTGCCTCTGTCTTTGTTTCTTCCACTTTTTTACTAACTTGTGTTGTTATAGACAGGTTGTCATCCACTTGGTTTTCATTTTCAAGTGGGATTATCTCACCAAATAGCATCATGTCAATATGACTTTTTTTTTTGCATCATATGCAACCATTCATCATTAAGTAACAAGTCTTCATCAAACTTTACATAAGCAAATTTAATTGTTGGATTCACCATAACATTTGTTGCTCCAGTGGCATCTTCACTCTCATCAGGAAGCTCTATTGCTAGATTCATCAAATTTTCATCAGCAAGTTTTGTTGTTGGATTTATCAAATTGTCATTAGTAATCCCTGTTGTTGGAATCACCAAATTTTCATCCACTTGCAACTCTGCATGGTGGATTCACAAGCATCTATCTGCTCCTCCTCTGCTTCTTCTACAAATTTATCACAATCATAGTCCACTTGTGGCTGAGCACAGTGGGATTCAACAAACTTTTCATATTCAACTTCAGTGCTCCCCATTACACCAAAAATCCTCTAAAGGGTAACACAAGCCAAATGAAGAAGTTGAATATGTGTTACCGTGGATGCAACTCAATTTTTTTTTGTAAATCTCGACCTTCTTCTTCAGAACTAGATTTCTCTCTGCTGCTTCTTTACATGAGGCTTCTTCAAAGTTCTTCAAAATTTTGTTTCTCAATCAAAGAGTCTTATGCAGGCTCGCTTATTCTCTTTGTTTCTCTCACTTCGCTCACGTTGCTGCTCTCTCGGGGAGTCATATGCAAACTAGCTCAGATAACATGAAAAAGAATGAAGATAAAACGTGGAACAAAGGATTTCTCTTCTCAATATTACGAATTAGTTAAATAGATTACATGGGAGACATCAACAATAAATCACTGCAGTGAGACTGAACTAAACTGGACTAACGGAAACTGCACTAGGACACTTGGATGGACGGTTTTGACACCTAGTAGGTGGTTGGAATTAGATTCTCTAACAACAACTAGTGACAATAAAAAATTGAAAATAATATTGTATGACTAACCGATATGTGTAGAGAAAGCTTTCCTCCTTTACACCTCCACACATAATAGGCGTCATAATTAAATATTAAATAGAAATATTGTAAAACGAAAATGTTGATATGGTGTTCAAAATCATTTTTGAAATTTTAAATATGGAAACATTCAAGATAACTGCGTTGAATTCTCTTTGTGCAAAGAATGTTATACACGAAGTTGTAGAGCTTAACTCTACGAATTCAAAGGTGTGGAGCTCCACATAACCAATAAAGCTCAGCACCACCAGCGCAATCTTGTATTTGAATTTGTATAGGACAAAGAACATGAACTTTCCACCCACCATCCATTCCCCTTATTTTTAATGCGCATTGGACCTCAATTTAAGCAAGGAGTATGCACTTAGGCCAATGGTGTGCATAAACTTTAATCCGTTACCATCACTGGTATCCACTAGGGATAATTTTGTTGAAAGTAATTTTGAACTGCTTCCATTACTATGATCTGAGATGTTCAAATATGGCCACTCTATTTTTCTAAGATAGTGATGAATTTGGAAATAATTTCCCGTCTTAAAAAAAGCACCAAGCTTTAGCTTCTTAACTATGCTTCTCCGTCAAAATAGGTGATTTTTCTTTATTTGTTCTCCATGCACGGTATTTTTTGAATATCTGTCTCAAAAATGTCGACTTCAAAAGGATTGTAGATTTTTCACTTTTATATAACTTTATTAAACACAATTATTTAGTTTGCATGCGTTTACTAAAGAAGGAAGAAAATTGTAGTGAAAGAAGGTCAAAGAAAGGCTCAATTTGAAAAGGTGTTGTCACAAACACACATACCATACAAAAGAATTTTAAGTATCATGGCAAGCATATAGGAGGGGATTATAGGTTACACATGCGTTATCGAAAATCTCAACTGTGTATATTGATGGCCACAAGGTTGTGCTCAATAGCCTATTTAGCATCATTGTTGGCAAAGTAGAGACTAGCCTCAACAATATCCTCTACTTTCAGAGTGTGTCCCTTAAGTTGGGGATATTAAATTAATCGTAGAGTTGCTATATAAAATAAGGTGACACCGGTACTCTTTTATTTTGGGCCGTATCATAATTAATTTTTTTTATACATAAATAATGATGACAAAATAAAAAATATAAAAATTGAACCAATCACATTTTAAATAAATAAATTTAATCATTATAAAAAAATAAATAAAATTCAATTACTAATATTAAATTAGGGAAGACTTGCAAAATTCTTTTCGTCAAAGGCCATTAATAAATAAATAATCAATGCACATGTAAAACTGAATACCTTATACACTTCCTGTAACAAGTATTATAATAAGAATAATAGTAATAAACAACTTTATGAAATGTCAATTTTCGGGCTCCAGTGAACAAACACTTTTCAATCAATTTTTCTTCTTGTTTCAAGGACGTGTACAGTCTTAATATGATATATGATACCCACATTTAATTTATATTATTAGTTCAAACTTCGTTTTCAATTAATTATTTTTAAATTGAACAGGTTGCAGTTTAATGAAGGGAGCAAGTGTGCAGTACGTTTAACAAGATATACCTCAATTAAAAATAGTTGAATGTCGATTTCCACAGTTCAAACTTCGTTTTCAATGAAGGGAGCAATTTCATCAATTTAGTAAAGCAACATATAAGTAGTTTAAATTTAATTGACACGACCTTCACAATAATTTAATCTCCGCTTTCAACTAATCAATTTTTATAAGGCCGAAAGCCAAGCCGACCAATTTAATTTCTGTCATTTCGTGGAAAACAAAATTTCAATCCTTTCATGCCTGCTTCCTTCACAAGTCAGTCTGACCCTCAACCTCTCAAAAGTTGAACAGTATTTCCGCCCAACAAAAATTGACTATTGGCGAAAATTGTGGAGAGGAATGGAATTTCTAACGCGTCCTTAGACGCTATGTTTTGGAGGGCGGAGTTATTTTGCAGGGCAGAGATGTGATAATGTTTATTATTTGGATTTTGTTAAAATAATAATAGTTTAAATTATATATATATAATAGAGATGTTATAATGTTTGAAAATAGTAGAGATATTTTAATATTAACATTTAAAAAAATTATTAAATATATTTATAATTGTAATCAATTGTAATTAATAATTAAATTAGTTTAGATTTATTTTAATTGCGAATCTATTAAGCAACTAAAAATGGATCAAATATTTTTAAATACAAACCTTTTTGAAATGTAAACTTGAACTAATAGTCACCAAATAACTATACCCATGAAACATAACATTAATGATTGATATTCACTTTTTTCAACATTTCTTTGTATTTACGAATATTTGTCAAAATTAAAACATTAAAAGAATGATAAATTTCTAACATAACTAGGAATAATAAATGTTTAATATAGTTTAACAAATTTGATGCAACATATACAATAATAAGCAACAAGGAAATATAAAAAGCTAATACTAGCAATTGCACCAAGAGGTGCAAAGGAACACCTATAGGAGGAGTGCGATGTGTGGAAGGAGGTTAAATTTTTTAAAAAAAAAGTTGCAATGACATAAATATCCCAGCGTAAGTCAATCATTAAAGCACAAAGTACACAGGGTTTGCAAAGTGCTAGTTTCACGTGAGATAGGCCTCTTTTGTTATGTCCATATGTTCAATCCAAACACGGTCCATGGAAAATATACAACTAGAGAGAGCCATCATACATATCTCCACTCTTTTCATAATCATGGGATATAGGGTCATCATATTACCCTTTTATTTTTGATGGTTTTTCTTCTCAATATGATCAAAATTCAATTGAAATTTCTAATTTAATCTGGAACTGCGTAATTGTAAATTACATTTTTAAATTATTTCAAATTAATATTTCAACAATTATTCATCCTTCAAATTTTGAGAAATATATATCACCCTCTACTTGTAACATCTCTAACTGTGCATTCAAAAGAGAAAAGAACAAAAAAAAATGAATTTTACCATGGTTATTAAATAAATTCAATATTTTTCACATATTTCCTACTAATCTACATAAACTATTTAATTGATTTCTCATTCCAAGGATTTCTTGGTTTGTTACTAAGATCCATGTCCAACGTACCGAGCTTCACCCTACACGTGTTGATTTTATCATGAAAGAGAAAGTTCAGTTGTGATTGAAGTTTCTAGTGAAGTTAGTAAGTCTAACGAGTGTTACTTAGGTTATACGAAGTACATGAACCTTCTCGACGAATTTGGGTAGAGCTACACCTAGACCGCGCGTCGATCGTCATTCATCTAGGGTTAGATCTAACAAAGGA
Source organism: Pinus tabuliformis (assembly GCA_031772625.1). Taxonomy (NCBI): domain Eukaryota; kingdom Viridiplantae; phylum Streptophyta; class Pinopsida; order Pinales; family Pinaceae; genus Pinus; species Pinus tabuliformis. The sequence continues at coordinate 461,345,018 of CM062807.1, forward strand.
AATGAGCCTCTATAGGATTAAGGTGACAACCCGATTTTCTCACCTAATGGGTAAGTCATTTGCATGATGTGGTCTGACCACAGATCACAAGACTGATTTCCCCACCCAAGGGGCTTATCTGCAACCAGGTAATTCAAAAAAGGCTCACTCAGGGTTCAAAAACGCTTAATTCCAAGCACTATAATTTTTTAGTTTTTAGTTTATTATTTCTCATGGTCTACAAGGTAATTTCTTATTACTCTATGGCAAGTTGGACAGGGTCAAAAGTTGTACCCAACTCTACAAACTCCCTTCCGGGGGTAAAAAAAAATGATTCCTTGCTATTACACACTAGAACCCTGCTCAGCGTTACTCCCTGGGGTTGTCCGAACCCTCTATGGTTCCTTCGTTACATGGTTTCTTGTTTTCCCTTTTCTCGCTCGCGCCGACCTTCCAAGGTAAGGGTCATCATTTTTATAAATTTGTTATATATTTCTTCTGTTATTTAAGGTCATTCAATAGTTTCCACTAATTAAGTTCATCTTTTTTTTTGTTCTTAAAGGCACGGGTACTCAAGAATATTCTTCTCTATTTTTTCCTTTCTAAGGTTGTGCCGGCTGCAATTTACCTGGGTTCTTCTGGGTTACTCTACTCCTCCATAAATTAATTTCTAAAATTCAGTTAAGTGATGCTCATGCAACATTCTGGGTTATGTTATTACCATTAGGGTTTGATTAATTCTCTTCCCAGATTATCTCATTGATAGAAGGGTTTCTTTTTTTGTTTTGGGGCATGTCTGGCCACGACCGTGTCTGTAAAGAATGGATTATGAATGTATAACGGACGAGTCTTAGTTTTGATGATTCAATTTGAGTAATTCTAGCCCCTTCGAGGGACGTTTTACAACTCAACTTAGAGTTTTACCTTTTTTGTAAAACATTGGTACCACTTGTTTGTGCTCATATAAAAATTATGCCCTTCTAATGATTTCGATTCCACTTTTTTACTGTGCAATTGTTTAAGTAAATATTTAATTAAGGTTTTTGTTGGAATAATGGTCCCTCTGCATATTTATTAGTTATGTACGTCAGTTATTAGGTATGTACGTCATTGGGATTGAATGTGGTTGGATTGTAATGACTCTGTCTATTATTGAATTGTTTACAAATTTACACCAACACTAGATTACAATTTGATTCCTATACTTTTTTCTTAACACTGCAGTTGAAATGAGCCACGACTATGCCCAAGTTTTCGATTGGACTGGCTTGGCTATCTTTGGAAATAAAATATTTTTTTATAATGCATGGCATGTACTATGTATCGTCCATATGTCTTCTTACTTCAAATCTATTAGATGTTGAAGAAAAAGTTACAATATGTATTGTCCATATTGTTGCTCACTTTGAATCTATTATATATTCTAGAGGATAGTCTAGGGGATAGCCATTGTATGTCCTATTTAATAGCCTCGGCCATGAGAAGGTCTACAAATACCTGTGTTAAGACGTATAGCCGGAAGGTCGTCACTACTAAGATCGAAATCAAGATACTGCAAAAAAGAAACCATGTCATCAATCGTTTTACATAGAGTGGGTATTTTCTAGTTGCCAAAACCAATCAATAGTTGCGTGACGAAGTACAAGGAAGGAAATATGATTATAATGAAAATACATAGGAATTTTTTTATGGTAAATTATTGGAAAATGTAGAAGGTTGAGAACGGAAACCATAAAGTATGCACAAAAGGAAAACAAGTAGTAAGGAATATGTAGACAAAGCACTTTTTCTTTTCTAAAACTTCTGTTGAAACATCATTGGTCGCTGCTTGGATGTTTTGAAATGTTTTTGGTCATTTCTTTTTGGAATGTGTCTATTTGTTGCTTTCTAGAATGTGCGTGCCTCATGAAAAAGGCTGGCCTCTGCAGCATATATTGTCACTGGAAGTCGACTAAACCTACTGGAATTTGGTTAAATCTACTGGAACTCAACAAAATGCAGCAAACAGAAGTAAAAGTGCATGGTTCCATAGTTATGGCTATTCAATGCGTAGATAGCAATCAAGAAAAATATTGAATGTGCAGCGAGTGTGGGAGATAAGCGATCAGATGGAAGTTGTTTGACGTAACTAGGTGGAAAGTCCATATGGTAGCGTATAACTGGATGAAGAAGGATGAAATTTCAAGTCTGTTATTGGTCAGGTGAATAGTGTTTTCTCACCCAAAGCCCATAGAGGAAATGCCTGTTTGGCGTAATTATAAAATGTAGGGGGATATCACTATAAAAGGTGGTAACGGGAGGATATAGGAGATAAGTTGAGAAAACTAAAGGTGGGTGAACATCATTGTTAATTCGAAAAAGGATCCACTATACTTTTTATTCAAGCATGCCAAAAAATCTACTTGATACTATATTTAAAATGAGAATTTAATTACCTCGATGGAGGTGTTGGAAACAATGCTCACGGAGTGGGTGGGATGGGGAGTGGGAAGGCCCACTCTATCAACATTGGACGGAGGGAAGGAAGGGGAGAATGATGTGTCCAACTACCCCCATGCAGTCACACATGCTATGAGTAATGAGAAATATCAAATTAATATGGCAACCCCCATGACCTCTACGTCTTCTTGCCAAGGTTGGGATTGCTCTACCATTTTCTAATATCTTTGTGATATCACCAGGATACAAGTGCAATTTATCCTTCCCAATGTATAGTTATGCACAACTTCAATGAAGGAAGGCATTGGCTCTCTTGGTATGGCCCTCCATATTCCTTATCTTGTTGTCGATTGGAAACTTTGCTACCCTCTCATGTCAGAAAGGATGCATTTGGAGGGTTTGAGCAACATCCGGAAAGGGGGATTGCACTAGTACTAAGCAGAGAAATTTTGGGATGAGCATGAATCCAACATGCTAGTAAATAACTGACTCTACTACTCTGAAAAATTCAATTCACAATCTAGAACACAAATCATAGAAATGCAATAAGAATCAACACACATGCATAATGATTTATCTAGGGGAAAGAAACTGCTCGAAACCCATTCCTATATGTATTGCATTAATTAAGGAATATATATGTATTAGATATGCTTTCTCAAGCTCGAGCACAACCTGCAAGTGTATAGTCTATCTCTTTGCCTGACTGATTGACCCTGACCAACACTTAGCCAAATTTGAAGCCCTTTGAACCCCTATTTCCTTGCGAAAATCCAAAGGAATTAGGCCCCTATTATTTAGGGATTTTTCCCTTAATTGATTGCCTAATCCATAAGGTTTTATCTCTAATTGCATGCACCACCTGTACACATTGGAATAGTTTATAACTGACAGTACACTGCCTTGCAATCTCCATCTCAATTGGGTAACTCAAATTTTCTGCATGCAACAATTATTTGGGGTTGATTGATTATTTATATGGATGATTAGTGAGTTAGACTGAAGTCTCATTGCACAACTTGACGTTCCACTAGTTCCTCCAACAGTTAGAACTAGTTTAACTCACAATAATTCAATTAACTGAATTAGATTTCTTACAAATTAGGAATCACTCATGCTTATCTGAAATCAAGGCCTCAAAATCGTATTAAGGAGTTAAATAAGTGACAAAAGGCTTGTCACCTCAGTTAACTACCTCCAAGATTTCTGTTGAAATGGAAATTTGAATTTCTCTAGTTTGATCAAGGCAAATTCAAACTGAGATTTTCTTCTTGTAATTTTCAACACTCCCTCTCAACAAGAAAGGGATTATTTGTAACCCCTATCTTGCATCTATGGAACTTGAATTTTCCTCTTGAAAAAGCCTTTGTTAAAATATCTTCATCTTAGTCTCCTGTAGGAATGTATTCCAGAAACATTATCTTCTTCTACACACAATCTAGTAGATGGTGATACTGAATATCTATATGCTCGGATCTATCATGAAATACATGATTTTAGAGAGCTTGATGCAACTCTAATTATCACAGTTGATCACAATTGGATGCATCATTTGACCAAACAATCCCACAATAATCTTTCTCATCCAGATCGCCTCATCTGTTGCTTCACTAGCAACCATGTATTCTGCTTCTACTGAGCTGAGTGCCACACATATTTGCTTCATGTTGTACCAGGAAACCACTGTGGACCCAACACTGATAATTCCTCTTGATGTACTCTTCCAATCTAATGCACTCCCCATCTAATCTGAATCTATGAAGCCAAATAGCTTCACTTCCTATGTCCGTCTGTACCACAGTCCAAACTGGGTAGTTACTCTGAGGCATCATAGTGTTAAAAAAATGTAGCAAGAAATTCCTAGTTTAATTTTCCCTTGAATTAAATTAGGAGAAAATCAAAATTCCACATCACAAGACAACTTGAATGACTTAACTGAGTTGTTAGCACTCAGTTAGCTTAGTTAATTTGAGTTGAGGGCTTAACATGAGTTGGCTATAGTGATTCCTAAATTTTAGGATCCTAAGTTGAGTTAATTTTAGTCGTAACAATTTAATTCAATTAAATTGAGTTAAGGTCAATTAAAATAGTTCCAACTATTGGAGGAACTAGTAGGAGTTCTAACATTAGGGTGCAACTTCAGTGTTCAACCAGTTAACTGATTAATAAACCTTAATTAACTCATGCATGCATTAAATTCGAGTTACCCTGTTGAGATTGGAGTTCAAGGGCTATGTACTATCAGTTGTAGACAATTCCAAATTATACAAGTGGTGCATGGAGTCAGAGAAGGGGCATACACTGTTTTCACAATTCAAATGGGAATTTTCCTAGTTAATAGGGGGCTAGTGCATGGAAATAGGGACTTGGGCATGCTTGGATTTGGTTGAGTATTGAACATAGCTTGTCTAGGAAGCAGTGAGATAGAGTATACTAGTGTAGAGGTTTCTCGGGCTTGAGCAAGCATTGCATTTCATCTCTATTTTCTGACTAATGAAATATAGGTAGGAAGGGGTGCTTTCCCCTTAGATAAATCTTTGATCATATGTGATTGGATCTTGTCTCATGTTTAAGTTGTGATTTCTTGATTTTTTAATTGTTTCCACTGATGAGTAGAGTATATTCAAGTCATTTGTTTTAGCAAATTATATAAGCAGTTTCAATCTACAATAATTGAACAATGGAAAACAAAATTTCAATCATTTCATTCCTGCTTCCTCACAATAATGGTCATTGACTCCAGATTTTCACTAGTCAATCTGACCAGTCAATACTCAACCTGTCAAAAATTGGACAGTAGAAAATAAAACAATTTGCGCTTCCGCCCGACAAAATTTGACTATTCGTGGAAAATTGTGGAGAGCTTGATACAATGAATGGAATTTCTAACACGTCCATAGATGCTATTTTTTTTTCTTTGTGAAATAAAGGTCCTTGCTTTCAGAGGGCAGAGTTATTTTCCGCCCAACAAAATTGACTATTCACGGAAAATTGTGGAGAGGACGACACAATGAATGAAATTTCTAACATGTCCTTAGACGCTATGTTTTTTCTTTGTGAAATGAATCTCCTTGCTTTATTTGAGGACAGAGTTATTTTCTGCCCAACAAAGTTGACTATTCGCAGAAAATTGTGGAGAGCACGATACAATGAATGAAATTTCTAACACGTCCTTAGACGCTATGTTTTTTCTTTGTGAAATAAAGCTCCTTGTTTTCAAAGGGAAAAGTTATTTTCCACGACAGAGATATGGTAATGTTTATTATTTTGATTTTTGTTAAAATAATAATAATTAAATTAAATTAAAAGAAAAAAAACATATATGATAGAGATGTATTAATGTTTGAAAATGGTAGAAATATTTTAATATTTAACATTTTGATTAGGGTATAAATAATAATTATTATAATTATAATTAATAATTAAACTAGTTTAGATCTGCTTTAATTTAGAATCTATCAAGAGTTCCTTAAGGGATCAAATATCTTTAAATACAAACCCCTTTGAGATGTAAATTTGAACTAATAGTCATCAAATGACTATATCCATAAAACATAACATTAATGATTAATATTCACTTTTTTCAACATTTCTTTGTATTTATGAATACTTGTCAAAATCAAAACATTAAAAGAATGATAAATTTCTAACATAGCTAGGAATATTAAATGTTTAATATAGTTTAACAAATTTAATGCAACATATACAATAATAAGCAACAAGGAAATATAAAAGGCTAACAATTGCACCAAGAGGTGCAAAGGAACACCAATACGAGGAGTGCGGATGTGTGGAAGAAGGTTAGATTTAAAAAAAAGTTGCAATGATATAAATATCCCAGCGTAAGTCAATCATTAAAGCACAAAGTATACAGGGTTTGCAAAGTGCTAGTTTCATGTGAGATAGGCCTTTTTTGTTATGTCCATATGTTCAATCCAAACAAGGTCCATCCAAGACTTTACATGCCTATACTCTATGTAAATTTTTAGTGATGTAATGCCTATACTTTTAAATTTTCATATGTAACATAGGGTTTTGCCCGTTAGCTATAGATATAAATTTAATATTTCCTTAATTATACTTGTAACTAAAAACATTTTCAAATTGACATTCTTATGTTTATATTGAATGCCAAAAAAACCTTTGGCTTTCCTTAATTTCACTTATATTTTATTATGTTTATTTAATTTAACTTATACTTTATTTCATAATAATGCTTGTTCACTTTATCCCAACATAACAATATAACTAATTCATTAAAATTCTTTTATCCAAAATGTAACATATAAATCTATTTTAATATTTCAATTGTTTAAAAATATTAATCATGTCTGAAAGCCATATCCTCTTAGGACTCTTCCTCCACAAGACATCCAATCTAGTCAAAAAGGTTGAAACCCATTTCCTCTTCGGACTCTTCCTCTGGCTCGTGTTTCTTTTCCTCTTCCTTTGGAGCAGCTGCAACTTATGTAGCACCAACAACTCGGGTAGCAACAAGTGAAAACTTGTTTGGATCCTACATGACAAAAAAAAAAAAAAAAAAAAAAATCAGATAACATAAAAAATGACATTTTTACAACAATTTTTATAGTCAATGATAGGAGTTAACAAAAATATTTTATTAACATTGTCTTTCCAAATTCACCTTCAAGTACTCAACTTTCTCGGCTAATGGAAAAGAGTAATCAAGTCGAATAGAGACCGCTAGAACATTCTTGTAACCATTGATGATAGAATGTGGAACAATTGCAATTGTAGGAAACATTATGGCCAGTGAAAGAATTGTCACCTTTTAACACAACAAGGAAAACAAAGTACACAAGAATTTCAAATGTGGATAGAAAAAATATCAATGCAAGGATAATCTTGAGACACACAATGTGGGCTAAATGCAAGGATAATCTTGAGACAGATAATGTGGTCTAAGTACCATCTTCATCAAAATCAACGAGCACCCAACAAAATACATTTACAAAGGAAAAACATTTGAAACCAAGTACTTCATTAGAGTTTCAGAGTGACATGCAAGTTAATGAAACCAACTATGTTGTCTTTCTATAACAAAATTTTAATGTTGTGTAGAATCATGTGGGTAAAAGGCAATGCTAGGTTATCTTGATGTTTGTATTTCATTTCTTACAAACTGAATATAATGAGCACAAATAAGCAATGCATGATACATTTGTGATACATTCTTAACTTCATATGCTTAGTAAACTCCATGCATGATACACTTGTGATACATTATTAACTTCATATGGTTAGTAAACTTCTCAATAGTCTCTAGTTGCAAATTGTAAAAAAATTAACAGTGTCGCTCATATGTGAGAATTTAAATCACAATTCCAAATTTAGGTACGTTAATCGATAATTGCAAATTGTTAAAAAAATAATAGTGTTTCTCATAAGTAAGAATTTCAAACACATCTCCAAATTTATTTATGTTGATTTGTTTATCACATGAATATAATTTTGATTTACACTTTCACATAAAGGTTGAGATTTCTATAAAGGTTAAAGAAAACTAAATATTTTCAAAATTGAATTGTGCATATCACAAAAGGAAAGAGAAAATTGTTTTACATTCATAGTACAAGTGTGAATAGTTCAATTAGCAAATTTGCAACAAAAAAAACCAAATCCTAAAGTTACTAGTATACTGAGATTAAAGAAAGAGTAGAATATGTAAATGGAAGGCTATTGTTAATTACATTAAGCAGTGTATGGATTTTTTGTAAAATTGCAGGGAAAATAAATTATAGATTCATCAAGGATCACGTTTAGCATCCTAGATTTTACATGACGCCTCTTTAATTATATGATTGAAAGACGTTATTGTTTTCTCTTAATCTCAACCAATCTTTAAACCCACTTCATCGATGGTACAAGGAAAACAACTAGTGCATGAGATATTTCAGTTTGGGAGGAAGATCTTGAAAACATATTTTTGAAGGATTGATCTCCACTTAATATTCTCTAGAAGCATCAATCTTTAAATATCCTTAAATATCACCATAGAACGTTTAGCATCCTAGATTTTAAATGACGCCTCTTTAATTATAATATGCAAATATGTTATTTTTTTCTCTTAATCTCAACCAAAATTTCCACCCACTTAGTAGATGGTATAATGAAAACAACTAGTATGTGTGATATTTCAGTTTGGGAGGAAGATCTTCAAAAAACAGATTTGAAGCATCGATCCCCATATTCAAATAATTTCAAGGATAAACTTCTTTGGGGTTCTAGTGGTGGAAAATATACAAGTAGAGAGAGCCATCATATATATCTCCACTCTTTTCATAATCATGGGATATATGGTCATCATATTACCCTTTTATTTTGATGGTTTTTCTTCTCAATATGATCAAAATTCAATTGAAATTTCTAATTTAATCTGGAACTGTGTAATTGTAAATTACATTTTTAAATTATTTCAAATTAATATTTCAACAATATTCATCCTTCAAATTTTGAGAAATATAAAAACAATTAAAATATCACCCTCTACTTGTAACATCTCTAACTGTGCATTAAAAAGAGAAAAAAAACAAAAAAATGAATTTTACCACATTTTATCATCTACCTTATGGAACTGTTTTACCATGGTTATTAAATAAATTCAATATTTTTCACATATTTCCTACTAATCTACGTAAACTATTTAATTAATTTCTCATTCAAAGGATTTCTTAGTTTGTTACTAAGATCCATGCCCAACATACCAAGCTTCACCCTACACATCTTGATTTTATTATGAAAGAGAAAGTTGAATTATGATTGAAGTTTCTAGTGAATTTAGTAAGTCTAACCAGTGTTACTTAGGTTATACGAAGTACATGAACCTTCTTGATGAATTTTGGCAGAGCTACACCTAGATCGCGTGTCGATCATCGATCATCTAGGGTTAGATCTAACAAAGGAAATGAACCTCTATAGGGTTAGGGTGACAACCCAATTTTCTCACCTAATGGGTCAGTCATTTGCACGATGTGGTTTGACCGCAGAGCACAACACTAATTTCCCCACCAAACGGGGTTATCTGCAACCAAGTAATTCAAAAAAGGCTCACTCAAGGCTCAGAAACGCTTAATTCCAATCACTGTAATTTTTTAGTTTTCAGTTTATTGTTTCCCATGAGCTACAAGGTAATTTCTGATTACTCAATGGCAGGTTGGATAGGGTCAAAAGTTGTACCCAACTCTACAGACTCCCTTCTGGGGGTGAAAAATATGATTCCTTGTTATTACACACTGGAACCATACTCAGTGTTACTCCCTGGGGTTGTCTGAACCCTCTATGGTTCCTTCATTACATGGTTTCTTGTTTTCCTTTTTCTTGGTCACGCCGACCTTCCAAGGTAAGGGTCATCATTTTTATAAATTCGTTCTATATTTCTTCTGTTATTTGAGGTCATCCAATAGATTCCACTAATTAAGTTCCTTCTTTTTGTTCTTCAAGGTACAGATACTCAAGAATATTCTTCTCTATTTTTTCCTTTCTAAGCTTGTGCCGAATGCAACTTACCTGGGTTCTTCTGGGTTACTTTACTCCTCGATAAATTAATTTCTAAAAGTTGGTTAAGTGATGCTCATGCAACATTTTGGGTTATGTTATTACCATTAGGGTTTGATTAATTCTTTGCCTAGATTATCTCGTTGATAGAAGGGTTTCTTTTTTTGTTTTGGGGCATGTCTGGCCATGACTGTGTCTGTAAAGAATGGATTATGAATATAATGGATGAGTCTTTGTTTTGTTGATTCAATTTGAGTAATTATAGCCCCTTCGAGGGAATTTTTACAACATGACTTAGAGTTTTACTTACTCTTTTTGTAAAACATTGGTACCACTTGTTTGTGCTCATATAAAAATTATGCCCTTCTAATGATTTCGATTCCACCATTTTACTATGAAATTGTTTAAGTAAATATTTAATTAAGGTTGCTGGTGGAATAATGGTCCTTCTGCATAGTTATCAGTTATGTACGTCATTGGGGTTGAATGTGGTTGGATTGTAATGACTCTGTCTATTATTGAGTTGTTTACAAATTTACACCAACACTAGATTATAATTTGATTCCTATACTTTTTTTCTTAACACCGCAGTTCAAATGAGCCAGGATTATGCCCAGGTTGTCAACTGGACTGGCTTGGCTATGTTTGGAAATAAAATATTTTGTTATAATGCATGGCATGAACTGTGTATCGTCCATATGTTTGCTTACTTCAAATCTATTAGACGTTGAAGAAAAAGTTATTGTATGTATTGGCCATATTGTTGCTCACTTTGAATCTATTATATATTCTAGGTGATAGTAATTGTATGTCCTATTTAATAGCGTCAGCCATGAGAAGGTCTACAACTACCCCTGTTAATATGCATAGCTGAAAGTTCGTCACTACCAAGATCGAAATCAAGATACCGCAAAAAATAAACCATGTCATTAATCTTTTTACATAGAGTGGGTATTTTCTAGTCGCCAAAACTAATAAATATCTGTGTGACAAAGTACAAGGAAGGAAATATGTTTATAATGAAAATACATAGGAATATCGTTTTAGGTAAACCATTGGAAAATGTAGAAGTTTGAGAAGGGAAACCATAAAGTACGCACAAAAGGAAAACGAGTAGTAAGGAATATGCAGACAACGCACTTGTTTTTCTAAAACTTCTGTTGAAATGTCATTGGTCGCTGCTTGGATGTTTTGAAACGTTGTTGGTCATTTCTTTTTGGAATGTGTCTGTTTGTTGCTTTATGGAATGTGCATGCCTCCTGAAAAAGATTGGCCTCTACAACATGTATTGTCACTAGAAGTCGGCTAAACCTACTGGAATTATACTAAACATACTGGAACTCAACCAAATGTAGCAAGAAGAAGTAAAAGTGCATGGTTCCATAGTTATGGATATTCAATGCGCAGATAGCAATCAGGAAAAATATTGAATGTGTAGCTAGCGTGGGAGATAAGTGATCAGATGGAAGTTTTTCGGCGTAACTAGGTGGACAATCCATATGGTAGCGTATAGCTGGATGAAGAAGGATGAAATTTAAAGTCTGTTATTGGTTAGGTGAATAGTGTTTTCTCACCCAAAGCCCACAAAGGAAATTCCTGTTTGGCGTAATTATAAAATGTAGGGGAATATCACTATAAAAGGTGGTAACGGGAGGATATAGGAGTTAAGTTGAGAAAATTAAAGGTGGGTGAACATCATGGTTAATTCGAAAAAGGATCCACTCTACATTTTATTCAAGCATGCCAAAAAATCTACTTGAGACTATATTTAAAATGAGAATTTAATTACCCGATGGAGGTGTTGGAAACAATGCTCACGAAGTGGGTGGGAGGGGGCTTGGTAAGGCCCACTCTATGAGCATTGGAGGTGGGGAAGGAAGGGGAGAATGATGTGTCCAACTACCCCCATGCAGTCACACATGCTATGAGTAATGAGGAAATAGCAAATTAATATGGCAACCCCCATGACCTCTACGTCTTCTTGCCAAGGTTGGGATTGCTATACCATTTTCTAATATCTTTGTGATATCACCAGGATACAAGTGCGATTTATCCTTCCCAATGTATACTTGTGAAACACTTCAATGAAGGAAGGCACTAGCCCTCTTCGTCTGGGCTTCCATATTCCTTACCTTTTTGTCGATTGGAAACTTTTCTACCATCTCATGTCAGAAAGGATGCATTTGGAGGGTTTGAGCAACATCCAGTGAGGGGGTTTTCATTAGTACTAAGATGAGAAATTTTGGGATGAGCATGCCTCCAATATTCTAGTAAATAACCCACTCTACTACTCTACAAAATTCAATTCACAATCTAGAACACAAATGATAGACATGCAATAAGAATCAACACACATGCACAATGATTTATCTAGGGGAAAGAGACTGCTCAAAACCCATTCCTATATGTATTGCATTAATTAAGGAATATAGATGTATTAGATATGTTTTCTCAAGCACGAGCACAACCTACAAGTGTATAGTCTATCTCTTTGCCCGACTGATTGACCTTGACCAACCCTTAGCCAAATTTGAAGCCCTTTGAACCCCTATTTCCTTGCGAAAATCCAAGGGAATTAGTCCCCTATTACTTAGGGACTTTTCACTTAATTGATTGCACAATCCATAAGGTTTTATCTCTAATTGCATGCACCACTTGTACACATTGGAATAGTTACTGCCTTGCAATCTCCATCTCAATTGGGCAACTCAAATTTTCTGCATGCAACAATTATTTGGGGTTGATTGATTAGTTATCTGGATGATCACTAAGTTAGATTGAAGTCTCATTGCACAACTTGACCTTCCACTAGTTCCTCCAACAGTTAGAACTAGTTTAACTGACAATAACTCAATTAAGTTAATTAGATTTCTTACAAATTAGGAATCACTCATGCTTATCTAAACCCAAGACCTCAAACTCATATTAATTGAGTTAAATAAGTGACAAAATGCTTGTCACCTCAGTTAACTACCTCTAATATTTTTGCTAAAATGGAAATTTGAATATCTCCAGTTTGATCAAGGCAAATTCAAACTGATATTTTCATCCTGTAATTTTCAACACTCCCTCTTAGCAAGAAAGGGATTATTTGTGACCCCTATCTTGCATCTATGGAACTTGAATTTTCCTCTTGAAAAATCCTTTGTCAAAATATCTTCATCTTAGTCCTCTGTAGGAATGTATCACGTCAACATTATATGCTTCTACACACAATCTGGTAGATGGTGATACTGAATATCTATATGCTGGGATCTATCATGAAATACAGGATTTTCAGAGAACTTGATGAAACTCTAATTATCACAGTAGATCACAGTTGGATGAATCATTTGACCAAACAATCCCACAAGAATCTTTCTCATCCAGATTTCCTCATCTACTACTTCACTAGAAGCCATGTATTCTACTTCTACTGAGCTGAGTGCCACAAATCTTTGCTTCATGTTGTACCAGGAAAAAACTACGGACCCAACACTGAAAATTCCTCTTGATGTACTCTTCTAGTTTGATGCACTCCCCACCTAACCTGCATCTAGGAAGCCAAATAGATTCACTTCCTATGTTCGTCTGTATCACAGTCCAAACTGGGTAGTTACTCTAAGGTATCGTAGTGTTGAAAAAATGCAGCAAGAAATTCCTAGTTTAATTTTCCCTTGAATTAAATTAGGAGAAAATCAAAATTCCACATCACAAGACAACTTGAATGACTTAACTAAGTTGTTAGGACTCAGTTAGCTTAGTTAATTTGAGTTGAGGGCTTAGCTTGATTTGTCCACAGTGATTTCTAAATTTTAGGAGCCTAGTGAGGCTCATCTGACGAAAAAGGCTAATAGAATGGCAATCACGAGGGTTAAAAATGGAGACACGTTCATTTTTACACAAGCTTGAACCATAAGGAACTATGCTTAGATTCAGATTCATGTTTACACAAGCTTGAAATGACAAACTATGCTTGGAACTAGTTTCATTTTTACACAAGCTTGAAATGAGGAAAAACTTTGCTTGAAACTTGTTTCATTTTTACACAAGGTTGAAACAAGAAAAAGCTATGCTTGAAATTGGTTTACATGCCCCCAACATGATGAAAGGGAGAGTCTCCTATAACCAGATGGAAGTCACTGCGGTGAAGCAGGACTGTTATCCAACACTTTTTTGGCTTCGTCCAGATAGGGAAAAAGGTGAAGGCGGTGATTCCCTTCACATAACCTACAAGGAAACTTAACTTTACCACTAGGTGCATGCCCCCCAAGCTTCATTACATTCACCTAAGTAGACTACTCATGGCTATCAGGTGGATGGAATGAAGGTTCTTTTATGAGACCAATTGAAAGACTCGACTGGGATTTTACGAGATCTAATCAAAGACTCAAATTGGAACTTTTCTCTAGGGGACCTTGTTTCATTTTTTAATGAGCTTGAAACAAGACAAGGAACTATGCTCATACTCCTTGGTTTCATTTTTTAACGAATTTTACACAAGACCATGAACTATCCTCATATCCTTGGTGTCATTTTTCAACGAGGTTGACAGAAGACAAGGAAATATCCTCCAGGGAGCTGTTTCGTTTTTTAACGAGGTTGATACAGTAAAAGAACTATCCTCATATTCCTTGTTCACAACTCATAAGAGGTCATGAAGGAGAGATCTAGTTCCAATGCCCCCAGTACATGATGTACAACATCACTGAATTGATCATCAGTTGATGTAGGTATGGAACGGGTTGCCACATAATTAACCCATGCGGGGATGATACCATTGGTACAAAAGGACCATTTAGGGAAGATGGTTGACGGGAAGCCATATTTGGAACAGGAAATGAAAGCTGGTCAACGGTGACAATTTTTCCTTCATGCAGAAAACAAATCACTCGAAATAGTGTTGAAACAATAGCTCCCATGTCATAAACATAGTTGTGCCTTAGAAGTAAATTGTAATCTAAAGGGCCTGGGACTACCATCACATTCAGATAAATTATTTTTCCTCCCAAAGTAATAGGCAACTGAGGAAGGATCCCTAATGGTTGAATGGTTCCTCTATTAAAAGTCAGCAAATTCTAGGTAATAGTCACAAGCGGTGGAAAACCGAACGCTTGCCAAGCAGTTGAGGAAAGGATACTCACAGATGCACCTTCATCTATAATAGTGCCAGATACAATCATATTACAAGCTTGTACTATGATCTAGAAAGGCACATAAGAAGGAAGACATAATCCATCCAGCTGATTCCAATCAAAGGAAGTGACCAGTCTACTTGGAGGGGGTACCGTAAGAATAGGAGAATTAACCCCTTGAGTTACGAGAGCGGGAGGATTTTCCTCCTGTATTGATGGAACAGGAGGACTACCCCCAAGCTCATTAGAATATGAAGAAACAAAAAGAACTTGAGTGGTATCATATTCACTCTCTTTGGGAAAGGTACGATTAATTTAAGGTGAAATCAGGTCAACTGTTACCTCGACCTATTAATTTCGGTCGGGTATAGACTCATAGGATTCACTTTCAGAGAGAGTGGGTTTGACCAACGGTTGATTTGAGTTATTCAATTCATCAACTAGTGAAGGATTAAGGGAGAGTCTCATGTAACCAGATGGAAGTTGTTGCAGTGAAACAAGACGGTTATCCAACACTTTTTTGGCTTCATCTAAATAGGGACAAAGGTGAATGGGGTGATTCCCTTCACATAACCTACATGGAAACTTAACTTTACCCTTCTTTCCATGAATTTTACTACCACTAGTTGATGGTATGTCACCAACATGATCTCGAAAAGTTGATGACATAAGATGATGTGAACGGGAAGACCATTCTTCTAAGATCTGAGGAATATCAGGACAATTTCGAAGAAGATGGTCTCCCGCACAAAGTTTTCATGGATATTGAACTTTGTGAGGCGTGATGGATGGTTTCTCATCAGATGTTGCATTCAAAGCAATGGTTGTTTGGTTGACCCTCTGCTGAATTTGCTTCTTATTCTTCTTCTTCCCTTTCTTCTTCTTCTTAGCCACATGGTTACTAGTACCAATACTTTCACCAGGTGAAGAGGAAGAAAGGGAGGAAGAAACAATCGAGGAAGAAGGCAAAGGGTCAACTTTAGGATCAACTGGAGGTTGCTTTTGTCCGGTTGGAGGTGTACTCGATTACAGAGAAATCACGACGTTTTGAACCAAGGAGGTTGAAAACAACCATACTAGCAAGCCAATGGTATATCCTGGTAGGGATAATGTAGCCATATAAGGAGCACCAATATTTCTGAAAGGAGGAAAAGGACTAAGATTCCTATCAAAAGGAATTCCTTGACCGCTGGACTCCAGATTTGTCACCATATGTTTCAACCTAAGATCAACTAAGGAGTGAGGATGGAGGATTTTATCAATGGTCAATTAATTTTATTTTAATCAAAGTAACATAACAAAACAAAAGAGGGATAATCTAGGCAAAAGGTTTACCAAGCAACTATGAACTGCATAATACCTCTTGGCGAACCAAGAAGTATGGGTAGGCAATCTCCCCGAATGTTGTGTTCGGTGTATCACAGTGTACAAAGTGGCTGACTTGGTTACCTAAGGATGGATAGCAACCTAGTGTTGTCCTCCCATATATACCCAAAAGTACGTGGATGCCCAATCCATATAAGCGTTGTCTAATGCAAAACTGCACAATGAGAGCATTCCCATATACTTTATGTACTGTAACATCGCCCTATATACCCGAAGGTACGTGGATGAGCTACGATATACTCACGTACGTGGAATGAGGTATCACACTCGGGATGTATTGCAGACAAGTTAGTGATAGCTGCTTTGTTTTACGATGCCTGAACATGTCTCTAGCCTAGAACCACTAAATTTTTTCGTTAGGTGATGATGCTCCATTAGGCAAATTTAGATAAATTTTAAGTTGATATTATTTAGGAATTTTCCTTTCAAGTTCACCACGTGATGTATTCTGAAATTCCTAGGAATGAAACTATCATGATAAGCATTATTTCCATTCAATTTAATGATGAAAATCCTAGCTACTTAGGAATAGAGCAATCAGATTTCTTTTGATCAAAGAGCAAAGAGCACAATCTAAATGCAATTTCCCTACACTATTCCTATCAGCACACACAAAATTTTTCAATGCAACATGCATGTATTTCTTTTCAATTCCCTTAATGTGAATATGAAGAAAAAGAAAATATGCACATGCAATTAATCAATCTTTCATATGAATGAAGACTTTTATGACAATTTAGATTCGAAGGAAGAGAAGAATTTACGACACTTTCTTTCGAATGAAGATTAATCAATTATATCCTAAATTTGACTATTGATCGATAATGACAAAGAAAACATGAAGAAACATTAATCAATCCAATCAAAGCTGGGCTAGACTAGGAGATAAACACTCATTTTCAGAGACATAACATTCATTGATCAATCAACAAACAATCAAACAGAGAAAACTTGGCAAAAACTCTTTCCAAAGGTGGGAAACTGATCTTATGAGGATCAGCGCAACCTAGAGTGGGAGACATTGTGCTTCAGAGCATTATCCCTAAGCTAGGGATGCTCTGCAGCACACTGTTCCCTCACAATCCTGCGCTAGTGACAATAAGCCATTTCAAGAGGCAATTTGACACTGTTTTGACTAATTTTTCAATGTAAACAACTAAATTACAATCTATGAACACAAATAGAGTCTACAAGGTTGTCTTAGGAGGTGAATAAGCTACTAGGAAAGAGGATTCTTCCCCAGCAGATTCACCAATTTGTTTTGGAGAATTTAGCATCTATGGATAAATACTAATTGACTAGACAAGTAGTTGTGCCTAGAACAACAATTTAAAGTGTTTTAGACTTTCCCTATAAGCAATAGATTAGAAGAGAGGATAGAAGGCCTACCTGTAGTTCCGCTTTCCTCTCATCTCCCTTGTATCGATTCCGTTGCTCCTTCTCGCACTTAATCTTCTTGAAAAGTACCCTGTCAACACAACAGAAGATGAAAACCGATCAAAGCATATGATCCATTGAATATAAATGAAAGGAATCAGAAGTAACTCATACATATAAGCATTATGAAAGAATACATCATATGGAAAAAGGTTCAAACACTTTATTAGATAGAAGAAGGAATTAAAACCATCAGTGTCTGATTCAAAGTCATTCCTCCATCTTGGATCCCATCCACATCACATCAAAAGCAAGACAAGCTTGTGGCATCACATCATTTGCTCCAAAGTCAAGTCTCATAGCAGCATTATCTCCTTACAATTCAACATAATCTAGCCCCTGATCACTTAGATGAGTGGTCAATTTATAGGAAGATGAAGGAGGTTTTTTCATTAATGGTGACATTGAATGGCCTTCCATACTTAGAATTAGTTCCATGGAGGAAGGTATGAGAGGATAGGATGATCCTTAACTCATTCCTCATCCATTTTCAAGCTCATAGGAGTTGATAAGATAGGGAAACTTCTAGATGACTCCAAAAGATAAGAATATTCCCCAAACCCTATGTGAATTTCGCTCATTCTCACCTAGCCTAGGTGAAAGGAAGCCTAAGTGATCTGCAGAGCACCCTGGCAGTGGACTCGACTGCTCTACATCACACGTTCATAAGGGCTTACCTATGCTGGTCCCTTTAGAGGCAATTTTTGGATGTCTTCAAGCCATGAAACTGTCTGGGAAGGAGGAATTAAAAGGGTTGACTTGTTTAGGGCATGAAACAACTAATTTTAGGGTTTGATGAGTCCTAAATCACTGATATGAATGTTGGGATTTGATGTGCCCAAATGGATCTGTAACACCTAGGTTGAGTTAATTTTAGTCGTAACAATTTAATTCAATTAAATTGTGTTAAGGTCAGTTAAAATAGTTCCAACTTTTGGAGGAACTAGTAAAATTTCTAGCAGCGGGGTGCAACTTCAGTGTTCAACCAATTAACTGATCAATCAACCTTAATTAGCTCATGCATGCATTAAATTCGAGTTACCTAGTTGAGATTGGGGTTCAAGGTAAGTGTACTATAAGTTGTAGACAATTCCAAATTGTACAGGTGGTGCATGCAGTCAGAGAAGGGGCCTACAAGGTTTTCACAATTCTAAATGGGAATTTTCCTAATTAATAGGGGGCTAATTCCTTGAGGAATAGTGCATGGAAATAGGGACTTGGGAATGCTTGGATTTCGTTAAGTATTTAACATAGCTTGTCTAGGAAGCAGTGAGATAGAGTATACTAGTGTAGAGGTTTCTCGGGCTTGAGCAAGCATTGCATTTCGTATCTATTTTCTGACTAATGAAATATAGATAGTGTCATGAGGAAAGAGTCAATTTTGCGGACAAAACTGACGTCCCTAGAAGCTAAGGCTTTCTAGTGACAAACAAGACAATTAAACACTATCTTTCCCTAAATATGCATTTAGAATACAAGCAATCAGGTGTTTATAACATACCTTTAGTCCAACGCTTTGTAGCAGTCTAGCCTCGTCGATCCAGATGAGCTCCTCCTTCTCTTCGAAACCTGCATTCACTAACAAGCAAACGATTACATAGCACCTGAATAACTCATAAAATAAAACATATTCATCATAAAGACCAAGGAGTATATGAAACAAATTATGTATAACAACTTGTTGAGAAAAATGAGCTTAATTGTATTAAGTGGAAACAAAAGAAACCATTACAACCATTGCCTTGGTGTTGTGCAGGTCCCTCCCAGGGTCCAACAAGAGTTCTCCTTTACTTTGATCAGCTCACCCGCTTCCAAATGAAGCTAAGAAAGGATGAGAATCTCTCCTCTCAAGCTCTATAAGGGAGTCCTAATTCCAGCAGCATCTACCCTTAGGAATTTTCAGCTTTCAACCTCCCCTCCCTCTGGCCCAATGCCTGTATTTATAGTGCTTTGGAGGAAGTTAATCAGGTCCACCATCAATGGGATAAACCCCTATTTCAGTGGGATAGCTCCCCTCTTGATGGGATAAGTTCCTCTTTCATAGGGATACATGAACCATCTGGAGGCGCTCAATACACGTCAAACAAACTTCTAGAATGCTCTAGAATCGGCCACAAGTAAATTTTTTGAAGTAAAACTCGCGCCTTTTGACCTTTACAGGGGTACGCACCCATCCCTTTACAGACAGAGCATACAAGTACGCAGGTAATGTGAACTTGAGGTGCGTACACGCAGGTAAGGATAAGAGAAACTGCGTACCCAGAGTTATATAGATTTTTAAAGACTTTCTCTCTTTCTTGGAGTTTGACATGAAGAGTAGAGGTATAAGACTTGCCAAGGAGGATAGTATGACAGTTGATGGAGCCATACTAACTACAAATAGTCATGGTGACAAATTTTAGTGTAACAGATAGGAAGGGGTTTTGAGTAGTTGCTTTCCCCTTAGATAAATCTTTGAGCATATGTGATTGGATCTTGTCTCATGTTTAATTTGTGATTTATTAATTATTTAATTGTTTCTGCTAATGAGTAGAGTAGATTCAGTTCATTTGTTTTAGTAAATTACATAAGTAGTTTGAATCTACAAGGAAGTTGTGGAGCAGCCACAAGCAGAGGTAAAGAGAGTGGAGACTTCCACTCAAGTAGAGACATACATAGATGGAAGGAAGCACACTAGAGAAGTTGACATATTATTGCATGATGCTAAAGAGAATGTGAGAGCACCCACATAACATAGACATATGAGGTCACCAAATCAGTATATTGGCTACATGGCTCCGATGAGTGAGCTTGTAGAGATTGAGCCATCCTCATTTGAGGAAGCAGTGCAAAAAATAGTATGGGTTGATTCCATGGTAGAGGAGTATGACTCCATTATCAGAAACAATGTTTGGGAAGTGGTCCCAAGACCAGAGGACAAGTCAATTGTGGGTTCCAGGTGGATGTACAAGGTGAAGCAAGTAGAAGATGGAAGAATCGAGAAACAAAAGGCCATATGTGTGGCCAAGGGGTTCTCTCTAGTGGAGGGAATTGGCTATGAGGAGACATTTTCTCCAGTTGCAAGGTACTCTTCAATAATATCAGTTTTGTCTCTTGTAGTGTAGATGTGATGGAAGATACATCAAATGGATGTGAAGACAACATTCCTCAATGAAGTCATTGAGGAGTAGGTGTACATTAAGAAACCAGAAGGATGTGAGACCCTTGGCAGAGAGTTGCATGTATGAAAACTAAAACAAGTGTTGTGTTGATTGAAACAAGAACCCCTTGCTTGGTACACCAGGATCGAAAACTATCTCACGAGGTTGGGATTCACCAAAAGTGAAGCAGATGCAAACCTTTGCCATATTGTTGTTGAAGGTAAATTATTAATTATAGTATTATATTTCAATGATTTAATTTTAATTGGTGATGAGAAGTTGATCAAGTCTTGCAAAGAAGATTTTGCAAGATAGTTTGAGATGAAGGACCTAGGGCTCATGTAATTTTTCCTCAGTACGGAAGTATGGAAAGGAGATGTGGAACTGTTTGTCTCTTAGGGAAAGTATGTCAATGAGATACTAAAGAAGTTCAACATGGATAGTAGCAAAAACATGGAGACTCCTCTGTTGGAATTATGATACAAATGTTGTCCTTGATGGCAAATCACATAGAAGACATCTCACAGTGCAACAGATTAACAACAAAGGATTACAGATCAAACTCTAGAGATTGAAGAAAGAGAGCGGTTTAAGAAGTCTACACCGGTTCACTTTGTCAAAGCGGCGTATACACGTGGGTCCATAGAGAAAAAAGAGCGTATATGTATACATGCACTCTCACAAGAGGAAACGTTTGTACAGGTTGGATAATCAAAGTTTTGGTCCGAGGTATTGGTCCAAGGTATTTAGTCCAAGGTATTTGGTCTAAGGTATTGGTCTGAGGTATTTGGTCCGAGGTATTGGTCTGAAGTTGTTTTTTTCTGAGGTATTTGGTCTGAGGTATCAGTCCTAAGTGGTTTTGGTCTGAGGTATTGAGAAACACATAAAACTATATAAGGAGGAGAGTGTCAGAGGGATAGTGGGCAAGTAATGAATATCTTATGAAAAGTTAGATCAAAGCAAATTTGCATGTTATGGGTTTTTGATGCTTTGCTTGATATGAACTAAGGATTCACCTAAGTGGTTGATGGATGATGGATCAGGATCATAAGACCTAAAATGAATTATCATTATGTGGTATGATCATGGATAGTCTAGATCTGAATACCAGCACATGATTTACACTGTAAATGTTCTGATCTGGGTATGACTAAAGTCTGGAATAGTTTTGATGTTTTAAGTTAGTATTTGTAGATATGTACGCTAGTTCGCTTTGGTAAAAGCACATATACACACAAGTTCAGCACATCGAAGTAGCATATACATTATGAAATATGATGTTTGAAGTTGTAGTTGGTTTTGGTTGTTGATACAGAGTTCTAGGTTATGCTCTATGTTCTGGTGACTGTGTTTTGGTGACAGTGTTCTGAATCTTCAGATTGATTGATTATGATTTGCTTCAGTGATAGTGGGTTTTTAGTGATTGGTTGTATTACAGTGGTGATTTATTTTGAGCTTCAATGTTGTTGATGGGTCCAATATGAAAATTTGATGAAATGTGGCCTTCAGATTGTGGTGTTCTATTCCACGAGTATCCAATCTGAGAATTTATGAAACATGGTCCCTGGAGGAAGAGAGAAGGTCATAACCTTCTATAGGTCAACACCTATGTACTGGTAAACATATTGGCCAGTACAAGAGCTAGGGGGTTGGAGCTCCCTTCCAGTGGCAGCTGGAAAACAAGTGAAGGTTGGAGCCTTCTATAGGTTGGCGCCTACGTACTAGTAAACAGATTGGCTAGTACAAGAGCTAGGGGGTTGTAGATCCCTTCCAGTAGAATTCGGAGAACAAGAGAAGGTTGTAGCCTTTTGTAGGTGGGTTCCTGCATATTGGTATGAGTCTACACAAGTACAAGATTGTAAACAGGTTTTTCTTATATTAAAAGAAGACAAAAACAATTGGTTTTTGTCTCGCATTGGGTTTCCACCTTAAATCTTAGTGTTCATGTGTGTTTCTTATGTGTGATGGTTTATTTTGTTATTACTACACATGGTTACTGTTTATATGGTTAATGAAGTACTGATGCATTGAATAAATTAACTGAATGATAATTTTGTTGGATACACACTAGTTGCTTTAAAGATAGTTGCGTGTACATGTGAGCTACCTTCATTGAAGTAGCGTATATAAATCCGAGTATGAAATGAAAAAGTTATTGATTTGATAATATTGATTCACCCCCATCTTAGTATTATTTCCAACAATTTCTATCGGAACAGGTCCTTTGGCAGAAGCTTGATCGCTTGAAGGAGAACTGTAGAAACAATGGGAAAGAAGCTAAAGAAGAAAGCGCCTCGGAAGAAGAAGACATATCAAAGAAACAGTGACAACATGAGATACAATTGGCCATCAAGTGGAAGCAAGTGTTAAAATTCAGAATCACCTCAGATTGAAGATGAACAAGGAAAAGAAGTATCAGGTACAAATTTTTGGTATTCTAGTGATACTTTTCTCTGTTCATGCAATGTTGAAGATGTTGAAAGTGATAGTGAAAGAAATATAGAGGCAGAAGTTAAAAGACACACAGATAAAAACAAAGATCAACAAGATATTTTTAACAAAAGGGAGTGTGCCTTCAAAGAAGAAGCTACCAGGTTAAAATCTCAACTGGAGGAAGTGTTGGCTTGGTGGGGCCTAACCCAGGTTCAACGTTAGTTAGCCAAACAAATCCCTACACTAATGGCCCTTTTAGCATCCGCCCGTGGAGGGTGGACTGAAGTCACACCCGAAGCAATATGGGGGGATGTTGGAACCAAGTTTCCGCACCATGAGATGGTCGTGATGTCGGTTTATTCCTCTTATTCCTGCTTTCACGCAAGCCATTAAGTTATAGGTCTCTGTCTGTCTAACCCTTTACTCCGCCCTTTGCTACGTCTGTGAAGGGGTACGATCGGCCTTCGCGCAACCCTAACCTGCAATTCAGGTACTTTTGTGCTGCTAAAGCAGTGTATAGAACAAGTTTCCAAGTTATCCTTAAGTGTTTAATTATCTTACTCAACAATCACAGATAGCTCAACATAAACAGATATTCTTACTTGTGTTCGATTAACCAACGTAATTACATATATTCACGCATCACAATAGCATTGTAAATGATATCCATACACAATATGACAAGATGCATTAACAAGACACAAAGACATAGAATTTGTAGAATACTTCTCTTTATTGATATCTTCATATGATTACAAACTCTATCTTCCCTATGCACACAGCTGCAGGGTTCCATGCACTCAGCTGCAGAGTTCTACCCTATGCCTCTGCGCACTCAACTGCAGAGCCTCTATCTACACTAAGACCCGAAACATAGACTTTTCACCTTATTGCTCAAGACTTCTTCTACAACTTATGACTCCTCTGAACTACTTAGAACTTACTTACTTAGCTCATTTTATACAATCCCATGGTACGCAGACCATGGGTAGATCTTTTACAGACGACTTAACTTTACAAAATAAGGGCGGACAACCCTTTATGACTCATGACATCTTTGCACTCCGCGACCACAAAATGCGGAGACTTTACAGCTTTATTACAAAATTTGACCCAAAACATGGGCTTTTATCCCCAAAACTGTCCTTAGGGGATCCCGTTCCCAACAGGCCCCCAACACAAAAATCATGACTCACCCTCAAGTCACTCGACAGGCATGAAGATCTTAGCGCAAAGACCTCCTAGCTCGACCCTTATGACCGCATCCTTGTTAGTGTACTATGCGGCTGCTTGCTTTGCGTCTTCCACCATTTGCTCAGTCACTGCTCTTGAACTATCGGCCTAAAGCTTTTGTTGAGTTGCTTGTAGAGTCGCAAGCTTTCCTTTAATAGATACTGTCACCATGTAAGCCTCATCTAGCCAAGGCTTAAGTTGTGCCTTCAGCATTTCTTTTTTGTGCAGAATTGCATACACTTGTTCTTTTAGCTGCTTGGCCTCCCGCAACTTTTCCAGTGTTTGTGTGAGCATGATAGTTCGCATTGTGCCTATGACTTCATCATAACATTGTTGCAACTCACGTGCTTCTATCTCTAGTCGTTGTACATTAGGATCCTCCTGCAAGCACGTCAAGACCTCAAACGACTGTTCAAATAGTTGTGTGCAGTCTGCTACTGCACTGTCAACTGCTGTTATTGCTTCTGTGACAGTGGTCGCTTACTGCTCCTTTACTTCTAGCGGGGTTGAAGGCTGGGCATTCAACTGTAACTTTGTGATCTGCAGCTTCAACTCCAAGTGAACCCTCGCCATTTATGTATGAGCTTTGCGCACCCCTATAGCTAGCTTGCGGATCTGCACCTCGACTAGTTCTTCCTCAGGAATGGCCAACTCTGGGACAATTCAACATGCCTCATCAATGACCTGCATTATATGCTTATTCTAATTGGTCGCCTCGGTCATAGTGGCTATGGAAGAGTCTCGCTATAGTGCCATCTGCTCATTGTTAATCCGTTGTTCACTAATCACCTGGAGGGTGCGATGCTCATGGGCCCTCAGCTCCGCAATCACTCCATCCTACAAGAGGTGGAGCGCTTGACCATGGACCGCAGCCAGATTCAACTCTACTCCGTTTAGGGCACTGATAGTGGGCATGTCAGCTCTGTTCTCCATGGTCAGTGCTCCATCAGGCAGCACTATGGCACTGGAGGCCTTCGCATGTAGCATCTCGACATATTCTGAAGTGCCAATAGCAAGGCTGGTAGACACCGTGCCAGCCTGTGACGCGCAGGTCTACAGCTCTCTCGGACCTGTTTGGATAGCCCCCAATACTAGTTTTTTCTGCTGCTCAAACTATTGTAGGGCCTCCGTGGTGACATCCTGCACCGTGTCACCGATGTCATGCAAATCACCCTCTGTGAGGGTGATTGGGTCCAATGATGCTTTAGTGGCCTTGGATTTCTTCCTAGACCCTCCTTTCTCCTACTCCCTTAGACGTTTGATGTGGGTGGACATCACCTGTGGGTCCACGCCATGCTACTATGTCTGCTCGTCTGTCTCTTCTTCTGTCTCGGATGAAGGCGACTTCATGCCTTTGTTAGAGCCTCACTCTGTTCCTCCTGTTTGCTTCTCCATCTGCTGAGCAGAATTGCGCTCTGCCTGGGCCTTTTCACCGACCTCCTTCTTTCTCTTTTCATCCAACTACATCATCTTGAGCTTGGCCTCCTCCTTCTCTCTCTGCGCGGTGGACTTGCTCCCTCCCATCACCAAGTCTGCTTTAGTGCACCACTCTGTCAGCCATCAATCAAGTATTGTATCAATGGCAGCGTCTATTGCCAGGTAAGTCAAGTCATACCATTACTACGCAAGGTCCTTCCGTGCCTTGATGGCCACATGGTGAAAATCTACTTTAAACTCTGCGTAGCCTTGCAGGTTGGCAAACAACATAGAAAAAAAACCACATTTTTCAATTGATGGCCATGCGAATGTTCATCTCCATCAAGATCCAGAAGATCTTGTTGTCCTTGATGCGCTATGCATCCTTGGTCTCCCACAACAAAGTGTGCTTCGCTGCTTCTGGTAGGTCTGGCGTGACAGAATGAAATTGGTTGTCCTCTAGCATCTCCCATGCTACCAGAACAATAGACATCAAGAGCCATGTGTAGTGGAACATCTTGCTGAGCTCCTGTGCTTTGTGGCATTTTGTAAGGAACTCACCACAGAGATAGTCTACCCAGTTGAACTGAACTCCTTCAGTGCACTTGGTTGCTAGCGTGACGAGAGGTGTCGGCACATCATTGGCGCAACACTTCCTCATCACCTTCCCTGCTAAAATATTCATAGCCACCTTTACAGCAGGGTCACTGATTTTAGATATGGCATATCCATGCGACTTCTTTACCAGCTTAAACTTCTCTTTCATGGCCTCAGTGAGGGACTGCTCACCACCTTTTCTGCCAAATATCATGGCTGGATTTTCTCCTATATAAGGCAACCATGTGATCCTATGGATCAACCTATCATTGATGGGTATTGGCTCCTCTAGCCACAGACACCCATCATGCACTAAGCATAGCAGCTGCTTGATGACCAATACTATAACCGGGGTGCAGTTGTAGTGTGACACCCATATTAGATTGAGAAAACCTACATTGTCTACTCCTATGAGCCACCGCCGCGGCTCCAATGCGGTCATTCCAGTGGTTGTATCGATAATGTGATGCATCAGCTGCTCGGTCACCAGGTGTGGGAACTTCTCATGGTCAGCCAAGTCCCAGTATTCAAGTTTTAATAGAGGAACCTGCCCCAATCGTGGTCCTTAAAAAACAATTTCATCCTGCAACAGAGGGGTTTGCAAGGGTACCTTGCTCTTGTCGATATCTTTTGGAACCTTGGTCTTTCCCTTGTGCAGAGGGATGTACTCAGGCAATCAAGTGATAGGGTCAGCACCCTGGGCTTCAACATCATCCAAATTTACTCCCACATCCTCCTCATCCATCGGGATGTCTTCGATTTCTTCCTCCTCCATCTCTAGATTGATTACCTTTCCCTTCTCCTGTGTGGTAGGCATCAGTGGGTTTCTTCTTGGCAATGCGCGCACCGGTATTGCGGGCTGCTTGCCCTTTTTATCCTTTGTGCTCTCCTTGGTTGGGTCAGCTTTGGTCTCGACATCCTTGGTTATTTGGGGACTTCGGCTAATACTTTGGCAACCTCGGGATCAGGTTCTTCAGCCTCCATCTCAATTTCCAGCACCGACTCCTCTGCTTCAGTATCTATAGCTTCTATGGGCTCCGATATGATGTTTTGCAAAAACTCCTGTGTCTCCTTCGGCAATGTCTCAAATACTGAACTGGCTATCAGAACTTCGAAGTGCTCATGATTCATGTGCGCCTAAGAGCTCAACAACTCAATTCTTGAAATGCCAAGTGTTTTTTGTTGGACAACCACCTGTAATTTATAAGGCATTTTGACTTCAAATCTGACCATTCCCCCCAAATTCAGTTCATTAATGCCGGATTGGTGGCAAATTTTCAAGGATCTAACCCATAAATTTTGTCTTAAATGCCGGTCATCCAATCCATTTCGACTCATTTCTACGGTCAAATCATGAACAATGACTTTAACGGTCACTTTCCGGTTGACCTGCATGATTCTCCCGGGGTAGCGTGACTCCCTTCACACTGCTGCGAACCCTGTGACACTTCCTTGCTTCGCACAATCCTCCAATCATGTAGCTCCCCAACCTAGGCAGCGTAGTTTATAGTCTCGTGCCCCCTTTTAGCCACCTGGAGTGCTAAGATTGTGCTACCTTCATATAGTCACATGGCCAGACCACCGGTGTATGGTTTCAAGTGACTACCATTCACCTTTCCTGGAAAGGGGTCTCCCTTCAATTTGACCAACTGAACCACTCCTCCGTCAGTAATCTCCTTAATGACATAGGGCCCTAACCAGTGCATTCTGAATTTCCCTGGAAATTTATCAACTTTCTGTCATATAAAAAAGCCAGGTCATTTGCCTTAAAGGTGCGCAACTTAATGTGCCTATCATGCCATGATTTTTTGCGTTGCTTTTGAACCTGCTGGTGAAATCCAACTAGAAATCTCTCTTCCTCAAGTTCAGCTAGTTATATTAGCCTCTCTTCCAGGGCTTCGCAATCCGTCATACCTTTGAGTTCTGCTATGTGCATACTAGGCATAATGTATTCCATGGTCATCACCGCTTCAATGCCATATACAAGCCTAAATGGTGTTTGTCCAGTCAACTTCTTGCATGTCGTCCGATAGGCCCATAGTACTGCAGGTATACGTAGGTCTCAATCACTTCGCAGAGCATTGCAAACCTTGATCAGCGCATTCTCCAACACTTTATTGAATGCTTCCACCATCCCGTTAGCCTGCGGGTGATAAGGCGTGATCTTCTATTGATATACCTGAAATTCCTCCGTTAGCGTGCTGATCGTCTCATTCAAAAAGTGCGTACTGCGATCACTCATCAAAATCTTTGGACACCCGAATTGCATTAGTACATACTCAAAGAGGAACTTTGCAGCAGTCGTGCCTGTACAATCCTTCACCAGCTATGCCTCCGCCCATTGATTCAAATACTTTGTTGTGGTGATAATGTACCTCGCTCCTATCTTCTTCCCTTGGGGCTGAATGGGTCCCACAAAGTCTATCACCCATTTATCAAAGGGTTGTAATGTCATCTGTGGATTTAGAGGCAGCTCATCCCTCTACGGTGGCTTGCCAATCCTTTGACACACATCAAATGCTTTGTAATAAGCTTTAGAATCCTGATGGAGCGTTGACCACCACAACCTTTCCCATAGAATCTTTTGCGTGGTTGCTCTCCCTGCATAATTTCCTCCTACAGTGCCCCCATCAGCATCTACGAGGATACTGCTCCTTTCAAACTCTAGTACATATCATCACAATATTTCATCAAACCCCATTTTGTACAAATGCACAGCAATGACAGCAAAATACGCCGCGCGCACTACTAATCCTTCTGCTGGACAGTGTATCCTTATGGGGAATTTCCTATCATTAGGAAGTGTATGATATCTTCAAAATGACCATCTGTGATGCGCACTGCAAATAGCTGCACATTAGGTAATCCTTCTTCCAAATTAGTGGGCTCTTCCCCTGTTTCGATGTGCGACAGATGGTCTGGTCTCACGTTCAGTTGTATAGGCTTCAAAATAACTTCAAAATCATACTCCTGGAACAATAACAACCACCTGCAGATTCTCCCCCCCCAACACAGGCTTGTTCACCAGGTATTTCAGCACGAAATTATATGTATACATCTTAAAATGGCCACCCAATAAGTAGTGTCTAAACTTTTGGAGCGCGTATACCATGGCTAACCCTTCACACTTAGTGGCTGAATAATTCTTCTCTGCCTTAGATAACCTTCTGCTTGCGAATGCTATAAGATGGTCCAAGTCTCCTCCGCTAGCCTGTGTTAGTACTTCTCCCAACGCTATACATGACGCGTCAACATGTACATGAAACTCCTTCTTCCAATCTAGGAAGACTAGGATCCGTGCGATGACCATATTTTCCTTCAATACATCCAATATTTTCTTACAGTCCTCATTCTAGTAGCATGTGACATCCTTTTTCAACAACTTCTCCATAGGTGCGGTGATTTGGGCATAGCCTTTGATAAACTTCCTATAATATCCAATATGTCCTAGGGTAACGTGTAGTTGTTTCACACTCCTCGATGCTTCTTAGTTAAGTATCACTGCGATCTTCGTGGGATCTACCATTAGTCCATGTCTACAAACCACATGACCGAGTAGGGTCCGAAAAGGAACACAAAATAGACATTTATTCAGATTGAGCGCAATCTGGTACCGTCGATAAGTATCTAGCATCAGGCGCAAAATTGCCACATGGCGTTTCACCAGCACAAACACAGTCCAATCATCAAAGTACACTTCCAGGAACTTATGAATAAATTCCTTGAACGCTGCAATGACTACCGGTGAAAAAATCACAGGTGCATTCTTCAATCCGAAAGGAATTATTGTGTACTAAAAACACCCCACTTAGTCGCGAAGGTCGTCTTGCTCCTATATTCCGATGTGATTTTGATCTGATGGTAGCCAGAGAACCCATCAGTGAAGGAACATGCTTCCTAGCCACCTACATTGTCCAACATCTCATCAGTGAACGGAGTTTGGAAAGGATCATGTACACAAGCGTCATTCAACTTCCTAAGATCTGCGCATATCCTTATTTCATCCTTCTACTTCTTTTCCTATATCACCATTAGAATTACCCAATCAGACTCTTCTACTAGCTCCATGATGCCTACCACAAGCATCTTATCTATCTCTAAGCAGACCTTTTCCTTATACTTCGAATTGAGACAGTAAGGTCGTTGCTTAACTGGCTTCGCATTGGGCTTCAATGTGATCTTCATAACACCCAAGTCTCTGATTATCCCTTTTAGATCCATAAACTTGGTAGGGAACAAATTAGGGAAAATTTTAAGAACCCCCCTAAATTTATAAGTATAATAAATGGGCGAATCTCCATGGTATATAGGAAAAATGGAAGGTGATTTTATCAATAATATAATATGTATATATAATTTTTTGGCGAATCTCTCACCAGGCATGGCGAATATTTTACTCAATTATAAAATCTTGTAAGATCTTGGTATTACCATGGGTTATCATAAACGTGGAGCTTAAAAATTACTATTAGTAATTTATAAAAATTAATAAAATTAATAGTTGATTTTTATTTTATTTTTTATTTTAACCAAGCTAAAATGTTTAACATACATTAAATTACAACATCCATTTTTACTCTTGATCCCCCGAGAGGGATCAAATATTTTTTCACTCTATGCTAGTTTGCATATCACAATATTTGATATCTCTCGGGGGTTAGTAGATCCAGAGTAAAGATGGATCTATGCTGGTTTAATTCCCCCATTTAAATAGGCTACATTCCAGGTGAATACCATGGCTCAATACCATGTGCCATTTTTATTTTTATTAATACTAATATTAGGGTTAATAATGTTGTTTTTCATGGTATTAATAACAATCTAGTCCATGGTATTTGTCCCATAGTATTTTGCCCATACGTTTCACCTAAATATAAAGCATTTTTTGAGTGTTCGCAAATATAAGGTGACTTATGGAGTAAATATAAAAAAATGTTTTATTTGTTTACCATACCTCTCATTTATTTATAATTTTTATTAATTTACCATACCTCTTTTACAAATATGGTATTTGGCCCATAGGATTCACTTAAATAAAACCTCTTTCTTGAACCTTCATAAATAGAACTAGGGTTACGGGCTAAATATAAAAAGAGGTTTTATTTATTTACCATACGTCTAGTTTATTTATATTTTTATTTATTTACCATATCTTTTGAGTAAGTATAAAAAGATGTTTTATTTATTTACCATACCTCAACATTACTTATATTTTTATTTGTTTACACCCTTGCATGTATATAAGGTGACTTATGGAGTAAATATAAAAAATGTTTTATTTACTTACCATACTTCTCATTTATTTATATTTTTATTAATTTACCATACCTCTTTTATAAATATGGTATTTGGCCCATAGAATTCACTTAAATAAAACCTATTCTTGAAAATGGGCGAATGGATTCACTTAAATAAAACCTATTCTTGAAAATGGGCGAATGGAAGGTTGTAGCTCCTAATTTCAAGGGCTAAATTTACCTTTTTTACCCTCTCCCTTGAAAGAAGGTGGGCTATTTGACGTGATTTGTAAAAATGTACTATGATACAAAATAATTGCCCACTAAAAATTTAAAACACCTTAATTTCGCCAAAGGGCGAACATTCGCCCCTAAAATCACCCCTAGAACAAATCCTGGTATTTGCGGAGCAATTTGGTGACCTTATCTACCGTCGCGTCATCCTAATAATATCCAATCTCCGCAAATTTGGGCTCTACTTCAGTATCAATGTTTAGCTATTTTGTTTTCAATGGCGCGGTTATATCCAGATTCTCAATCTGCGGTCCTTCAACCTCACGGTGACCTTCTGTTTCAGGGATGTTAATATTTCATGGATCCTCATCTTCTTCCTCAGTGGTCATGTTATAGCATTCTATCGTGTGACTTAGCTCAGTGGTCCAATCGGGTTGAATCAGGTCCAAAGGATTCTGCAGTATCCTAAAGATCACTATTTTCACTTCTTGTAGTTCCTTGCCAATACAGTCAAACCCATCTTCAAAGCTGAATTTCAATATGAATCCTTCACACAGAATATCCCATTCACCTGTACCATGGTGGAGCTCTATTTCTAAGTACCAATTCATCGGGATGACATCTAGGGTGTGATAGAACAAGTGCACCCATTCAGGTTGGGGCTTCGCTCCATAAGCCTGAGCCCATTTGGCCAAGTGCACACGTGAATCATCCTTCCCATGTTACTTGTCTGTCATTCGTACCTTCAGCTTCCCAAAGCATGTTCTCATCATCCTTCTACACTCACGCCAATCATCAAAGCTACCCTTGTGCGTGGTCCACCATCTTGCGGGTGTAGTGTGCAGTGCCCAATCCAAAGCTTGGAAGTGCTGCTTCTTTGCTACCTCACTCTCAAATGCATCCAAAAATATATCTACATCATTCAGGAAATCATAAGTGGGTAGATTTCTTACCTCTGACAACACATAGCTCAACGACTAGGTCATCATGTTACAGCTCAGTGTGGTTACTCCTTGTAACCGATCCTACCAGTGCTCTAATTCTTCATCAGAGTCTAAGTTGCAGGAACTCTTGCGATCCCATGTAATTCATCCATCTATTGTTGGATTCACCCAATCTTGGTCTTGTGCTATTATCTTATATATAAAATCCAAGTCATCATCGCTCTCATAATTGCGAACTGGTTCAATATAGCCCAATCCTTCAGCAGGATCTAGCGGTACTATTATGCGGAGTGATTTCTTCTCAAATATCATCTTCCACTTCTTTAGGTTAATTACCCCATTCATATCAGTAGCCCAATCAATGCCAAGGAGCGCAAGGTAGGGGTTGCTATCATCTACAATTTCTATTACTTCAAAGTTAGTCAGCGTGCTCGCACCTTCAATAACTATAGTTACCCCTTGTAGCCGCCCCATGGGGATGATCTTCTGTTGATTTTCCATCCTTAACTGAATCAGAGACCACTGTAGCATGGGTCTTCCCATCCGTTCCCAATTCTACTTTGGTAGGACATTCGCGTCTCACCCTAGGTCCAAAATAACTTGATCCATTTCGTATTCTCCTATCTATGCAATCAGCCTGATCTCTCATCCTATCCTTGTTTTATGCTTACCAATATTTCATACCACGCACGGTTCACCCAGAGTGTTTCTGATGCATCTATTTATAAGCTCCTGTAATCCCTTCACAACCTTTCTATCACACAGAAACCTCATGCAGGTCTCTAGGAAGGTTGTAAGCATATAAGGGTCCATTTCCTAATCAGGCTTATCCTTGCTCCCTGAGGTGGAGGCCTCAATGAAGCTCTTCTTTGCTTCCATGAATGTTTCGCGAGCGCGCTCAAAATCGAATTCAGTCTCTTTCATCAGAGCTTTGCGAACCCATGCATTGTATTCAGGTTGTTTCCCCTTATCATCTCCTGTTGCCATTCCACTTCGAAGCACTATATTCACATTCGGATCCTCTTCACGAGGCTCAAAACTCATCATATGCAACTTCTAAGTCGGTTGAGGTGGTAGTGCCCCTTTGTCACGTATCCTCACTATCAGCGTAGGATAGTCCTCCATTTCATGATCAAACAAAGTGAAATATTTGCACAACAGATGCATGGGGTTAGTGCAATCGTGGGCATAGTGTCCTAGTCCTCCACAATTGTAACAGATTAGCTGTCCCTGGCCTCTGCCAGGTCCTCCTCTACCTCGGCCTCGTCCGCGCCCCTCAAAAGCCTGTTTGTGCCATCCCTACACTCTAGTCAGGGGACCGTGTTTCTTCCTGAACCCTATAGGCAAGTGTTCTATCCATAGTCAATTCATAACTTCTACAGTTGCACTCATCATGCCCTACTGACCTAAAAAATTTGTAGAACAGTTTTTGCGATGCCTATACAAACTTCTTTAGAAAATGACAGTTATCCATGGCATGTTTTCCTGCTACCTGACATATAGTGCACCACAATGCAAGCCCCATGCTTGGTTTTGCTTGATCTTCCAGCCTCAAAGGCATTGATCCTCCTCCTATAATATATTTTTCAAAGACAAGGCAATGGGCTTTGTCACGCCCCTGACCCTTGCATTTCAGGCACCATACTTCTTTGCACACCGCCAGTCGAACTGTTGTTTTCCTGCTTCAAAATTTTCATCTCAAGGCAAAGATTTTGCAAGTGCACATGGATCTACTGAACCCCCAGGTTTGGATCTTACATCAGTGTTTCATGCAGTCTCATTGCAATCTCCAAGGCCTTTACCTGAGTTGTTATCTTCTGTTGAGATAGCGCAACCCTTAGTTGTGGCATGAGTGAAGCCATGAACCATTCACGGTGTTTTCCATCTGTTAATTTCATATTAGCTTCGCACATTTTACACTTCAATCTCTGATCTAATTCCCAAGGTGTCTCGCTTGGTTTCATCACGATTTCTTTGAACCCTGCAATCGACTGTGCCTTGGATTTAGGCCTACTGAATTCTTTATTCAGTGCGATCTGGATGTCCACCACTCCAGCGTTTGGGTTATCGTTAGAGTCTTTAATGTACCAGGTTAGCGTGCGATCCTGCAGAGCACTAACTAGTGTTTCCTTCTTCATGTTATCATTTGTAACACACTGAGATTCCCATACAGCTTTCATGACAAACTAGAACTGGTCTGGATCCTCATTTCCCAAGCCTTTGAACAAAGGTAGCTTCACTGAATTCACGATGATGAACTGCGGTGGAGGTGGAGGTGGTACAGGTGAAGTCGCGGGTGATGGTGGTGAAGTTGGAGGTGGTGTGGATGGAGGTGGTAGTCACATGAATCCTTGTCTTATTAACTAGATAACACTTCATGGAGAAGCCTGTGCTAATCCCTCTTCATCACCAAATAGAGGTGAAATCAATGGACTATATTCAAGACCCTTTCTTCCTTCGTTCCTGTAAGTTTTTCTGCTTTGCATAGCTCCAAACATCAAGGTTGTTGCATAACCCATTTTTTGCACAATAACATTTTAATATAGGTATTCAAAGATTTCAAGTACTTACCCTGTGGACCCTTGAAGAAGTGTCACTCCGCCTCACTATAGCTGACTGAGGTATCGACCTCGAATTCAGTCACAAGTCCTCTTATGATGCGATCGAGCCAATGAACGATAGCACGGGCAACCTTATCTATTACATAGTAATTTGTCACTGCCTTCACCCCAGTCCTTCTACTGCTTCATGTGTCCAATAAAACATGATCATGCTAAACAAATTCTCTCTTATGTTGCCAATTGACCCACTTTTCCTAAAGTTCCCTGCCTCATCGCTAGAATTAAATTAATATACGCGACAGACCTTTGCCACTAACAGTTCAGTCGCGCCATCGTCGCAGGAGTACATCTGTTTCCCACGGCGATCGGGTAACATACCCCGGCACGAGGCTTCTTGCTATCTTTAGTGATGATCTGACTAAAGACATTGCTTACTAGCGATGTCGACGCTAAAGCTTAGTTATGAACTAGCGACGACCGAAATTAGGCGAATCCGTTCCAATAATCAGCCTTTTGGGTGTCTCCAGACCTGGTTGTTGGCCTAGTTTCTGTCACATTTCCCCCCTTTGGTGTGGTAGTTCCGTCATTTGTGCTACCTTCCTTGAGGATGAGTTATCTTTTCCACATTTCATGGAGACTCCTTCTCCTATTAAAGCACTCACCTTTGATATGACCAGCTAGTTGGTAATTCCTTGGATTGAGCAGTGCTACTAGTGCTTTTGAGTTTGATAAATAGCCGGTGTGGGCATGACAAGTGTGGGATTGTTGATAGTTTATGGAAGGTTGTGGAGTGCCCTTGACTTTGTGTTAAAGCTTATGAGTGTGAGAGAGACATTGTATGTTGGGAGATTCATCCTTAAAGAGTGAATGCTAGAGAAACATACTGGCTGGACCCTCCGAGAAGGCTTGCAATGTCAAGACCTTGGTTGTAAGCTTGATCTTATTTCATTATTAATACAATCAATGATGTTTTCCTATGTCTTGTATGTGATTTACTTGATAGCTCATGACTTCTTGACTTTGTGAGTAAATAGATCATTGTTGTTTTCTGGTTATTTGATTTGTTGTATTTCCTTTGCATTGTTTCAAATTGATCACTCATTGAGGAGAAGGAAGCGGAAGTTGGAGCAGCGCAAAGGAACTTCATCGACCACCGGTTGAGGTAGGCCTCCAACAATGACTGTTTAAGGAAATCAATTGTTGATCTGTCCTTGCTGTGACTAGACCCACTCTAAGGCTAGAGGGGTTGCCTCTGTTTGCAGAGGGAACACTTTCCTACATCACAAGTTGGCGACTCCACTGGGGAATTTGTCCTATGTTCTTCTCTTGTTTGCTCTTGTTTTTATTTTGATTCGGTGTCTCTTGAATTTTGGGAATTAACTATCATTCTTTTGGGTCACCTAGGTCGATCTGGGGAATCCCTCTATTGTCTGTAGGATTGACTGGTTGTTGTTTGAGAGTTTCTTCTTTGTTTGTCATTGTTTTTTGAGATCATCACCGAAAAGAGTTTAACAGTCGCGCCGACGTCGCATTGTTTCTATTTTGTAAGTCTGTGCATCGTTGAATCCTGTCACACAGTCATGACAACTCCTATCGCATGAAAGGCGTGTAATTCCGTGACGATGTCGCTCCGTTGCTACAGTTAGTGGCTGATCAGTGCTAGTTTCTTTTGTAGTTCCTGCGACGTTTCATGTAGAATTGTTTTTTTTCAATTCTACCTCATGAATTCACCAGTCTTGTTGATCCCTTGATTTTTTTCTCTTGCTCAGTAACTTGTTTTTTACTATTTATGGTTAAGGTGCTCTCTCTTCGCTTCATTGAATGAATCTTGTGTTCTGGCTTTGTGACCTAGTTTTTCAAATTTTGAATTATTTGGCTTGGTTACTTGCTTGTCCAAGATTCACCCGCAACCCTTCGTTGGTGTGCTTGAAGCTTTTCCATCGCTTGTTTCTTGCTGATTGATGCTTAGTGTTATTTGCTGAACCAATTTCCATGTTGATTCGATTGTTTCACTACCAGACATAAATCACAATTGTTTGTATCAATCAGTTTCGCGCTTGCTCACTTGTTTCTTTAGAATTTGAAGCTATCTAAATCATAAGATTGTATTCATTAGTGTGTGAAAGTGAAAGCGAATTTTGCATTCCGAGTTTTTCATGTTTGAAAAATTAGAACACAAATTTTAAATCTCTCATTAGTAGTATCCATGCACTGTAGGGATTGATGTGTATATGCATTGAGTGATTGCACTTGCTGATTCTGATTTGGTCTTGGTTTGGGAATGATCTCTCTACCCTTCTTTAAGTAGGAGTTCATCGAAATGAAAGATTCTTTATTCATTCTAGTTGCATCCTAGGTTTTGATATACATACAGTAAGACCTGGAAATTGAAACATAATTCAAGATCAACTCTAAAATGAACTGAATAAACCTAACAACGCATTGGAACATAATGCACATTATTTAGAGGTCTAGGCTAAAGACGTACTCCAGCATCGTTAAACCTAGTCTCTATTGTTTTCACTTAAGGTTGGGTGATTCCTCTTTCTGTGATCCAATAGTTGCTAGCACAGACTTGTGCTCCTAGTACCGTCAAGTATATGTTGGGAGACCCCATTAGGTTATCATCCTATATCCTTAGGAAGCCGTGTCTGCCGCCTTGCGAATCATAGCACACCGAACACAACATTCGGGAAGATTGACTGCCGTACGGAAAGTCCTTGGTTTTGATATGACTGCCAAGGTGTATATGCAGTTTTGCGGGTTGTTTGGTAAACCTTTTGCCTAGTTCTCTAGAGTAGTCACTTTTGTTCCTTTTCGGACTCCCTAAAAGAAAAGGTCCATCTGAGCACTTGTCACTTCAGGCTCATCAAATATTCGAAGGTGACTAGAGTCATATTTTCATCCTTTTCTTGACTCTTTAAAGATGAAAAGGTAAAGTTATGTTCTTGTGTCTTAAAATTTATTTGGCCACGTTCACATTTACCTTGTTAGATCTTGTTTTCATTGTAGTTTGCATAGGGTTCTTACTCATTAGTTGTCCTAGGATTTTGAATTGAATCATCCTGGTGGAATCAGCAATCCCGTCTCCCATTCCAAGTGACCAAGGGTCTCCATCCCCTGTAGCTTCCGAGGTATCGGCTGTTAGTGATACTCTCCTTGTCATTCCGAGTATCCAACCGCTTAACTCTCGCGCTCCAGAGGACGAGTCTTATGACATTCGTTTGAACCTCGTTTGGGAGCCTTTTGAAGAAGATATTCTCGTTATTCCTCCCAGTGTCTTGGTCCCAATTTCTTCTTCTGACATGGACGAGACAAACCCCAACCTGGGCAAAGAAACCCTCATGGCCAGTGGTGAAATCCCCGTGTCACCAGAAACTTCGCCCTTCCGCGTCACCCCTCTCAGTGTCATGCTCCCTTTATTCTATAATGCTTTGGTGGATATCATGGGTTCTAGATCTACACTTATGAGTTCCATGTGGTCTCGTACCGTCACTCCCACTTCGGGGCCTTTTACCCAGCAGATTCACAATGTGTTCATCACCTCAGTTCTGACTATTCCAACTGTTTGTGTGGCTTCTTCAGCCCCTGTTGTTAGTGCTGTCACTGCATCTTCAGTTGTGACCACTATTTCTGGACCCTCATCTAGGCCTGCGAATAGTGGTCCATCGGCGTCTACATCTGGAGTTGTTAATCCTACACTAAGTGCCCTACCTTCTTCTGGTTCCATTCCAGCAGGGGGGGCATATGATCAATATTTAAAAGCTCTTCAGAATCTAGATCCTCAAACTTCGTTTCATTATTACGATTCTCAAGGAGCTCATATTTATTACCCCAGACCTATGCCATCTCAACCTGCGGTTGAGGTCTCGGTTCCATTGTCTGTTGCTTGGGGTACCACCGCTTATCATGGTGGCCAAGCACCGCCTACAAATTTTCAAGGACCACCCTATCAAGGTTAGCCGTCTTATGGACAACCTTATCCAAGGCAACCTGGAGGCCCACAAGGAAAACCCTTCCAAGGACAACCTTCGGCCTTTGGTGGTTCCTCTTTTACCTATTTCGAGCAACCTTCTGGTAATTCGGGACAACCTTACATACAACAAGGCCAACCTGGTGTCCAGCAAGGCTACCCTTCTGGGCAAGTTAGTCAGCCTTACGTTTAGCAAGGCCAACCCACTGTCCAGCCTAGTCAACCATCTGGACAAATTGGTCAGCCTCAAAACCAACCGGGCCAACCAACTGTCCAGTCTACTCAGCCATTCGATCAATCAGGACAACCCTCACTTGTGCAAGGACAACCCAATACCCAGCAAGCTCAACCTTCTGGGCAAATGGGTCAACCTCAATCTCAACAAGGTCAACCTTCTAGCCAGATGGTTCAGCCTCAATTCTCCCAAGGACATCCGTCTGGACCTGCTCAACCGGGCACTCAAATGATCGTTGCTTCTTAAGCCCCACCCAGTTTTTAGCCCTAGTCTAGGCTCCAGACCCAATCCGGTCTTCAAGCTCAAGTTGTGCCCCAAACCCAACCTGTTTTTCAAGCATAGTCTAGCCCCCAGGCTCAGTTTGGAGCCCAACCGCTTTATAATTTTCAGCAGCCATATGTTGCTCCTGTGGGTCATGTTGGTAACCAGTGGAATGTAGGGGAGTCAAATCCAGGGTCAACCATCCAGTTACAGCTATAACTCCTATGGACAAAATCCCTACGGGCCAAATCCGTCTGGGAAAAATCAATGGGGGCAATAGGGAACTGGATGGAACTCTAGTGTTGTTTCTTATCAGTGGCCTCAGATGTCCTTCAACCCTAAATTACCCTTTTGGCAACACTAGAATTACCAGACGTGTCCAAATTGACTAATGATCCTATCCTTCATAATATATATTGGCCACCGGTTCCAACTAAAATTCCAGGTGATTGTCCCAAGTCTGATGGTAAAGCTAGAGAAGATCCCCAGCTCATGTCATGACCTATCACCTATGGTGTTCGTTGAATTCATGGCTTGACGATTCAATCCGAATCTGCCTATTTCAACGAACTCTCACTGGCTTTACTGCCAAATGGTATATTGAGCTAGCTTGCGGATATTTTCAGGACTTTAACTCGTTGGCTATGGAATTTTTAACTCATTTTAGTTGCCAATTCGATATGAAATGGGCACGCACCTCCTGAAATCCTTAAAACATACCACGACCACACATATCTCATCATATCAATGAATGGAGACGACGTCGCCGCTTGATAAAGTTTTGGATTCCCGATCAGCTTCTGACTAACTGGTTTATGACCTCATTTGTCGGTCCAATAGCCTGGGACATTACTATGGGGGCATGTGTAACTGAAGAGCAAGATATTGCGCATGCTCTGTACCTTGACTTGGTTTACTCCCAGTCCGGTACACTATATGATTATTTGATTGATGCCCCGAGACCTGGAACTTCCAAGGCCCCGCCAACATCGTCTGTTGATGGCATCATCAGTTTTGTCAATGTGTCCTCTAATAAGTCTTCCGCGAACCTTGGGAAGCAAAATTCGAACGCTTCGAATGAAAACACTTCTCAGGCTATATCTAATTCTGGTAATGCTTCCAAGGTTAACGTTGTTCAGTCCACCACAACAGACAAAACTTCGAAAGAGAAGAAGAAGGGAAAAGGAAAGAACAAGGCCAACCAACCGAAGCAGGATTCCCCTAAACCTTTGCCCGAGGAAGGTGCCAAACGCAAGCCTAAGTATCCTTGGCTTATTTGTGACAAGGATCACTATACCAAAGACTGCCTGTGGCAGTCTGAAGTTAGTCGTTTGTTGAAAGGTTCCCCCGGGACTCCTGCCATGCTCAAAGAGCCTTTTACCTCGCAGCAAACTCAAATGGTGGTTGATCTATCTCAATCTCTTCTCCCTTTGGTTCTCAGGTATTTATGGTCGGGATGATTCCCGTCCATATTAGTATTCGGGCAAAAGAATATCCATCGCCTGCCAGGAAGGACACTGAGGTCCCATCTAGTCCTCCTCCATCTCGTTCTCGTCC
Organism: Pinus tabuliformis; assembly: GCA_031772625.1. NCBI lineage: Eukaryota > Viridiplantae > Streptophyta > Pinopsida > Pinales > Pinaceae > Pinus > Pinus tabuliformis. The sequence continues at coordinate 461,386,709 of CM062807.1, forward strand.
CCTCCATATCGAGTGACCTAGCGCTAAAATGGTCACCCGCCCTCCTCCTAAAGGGGTGCTCTGGAAATCTTATTACAACCCTAATGTTGCTCAGCACTATAGCATCGTTGGGGACTTAGCCCAAGCTCCATCAGCTATGTCCGCATTAGAAGTTCTCCAGAGGTACACCTCTTAGAGGAAGTCCTTGCTATCATCCAACGGTGGCATTGATCCGATCGACTCGGATTTGATCACTTTTTACTTAGACAGTCATTTGCCAAGACTGCCTCACCAAATTGGCTTCCTTATTCAAGTCATCATCAATTCTAAAACTATTCACCACACGGTCATTGATGAAGGTGCTTCTACTTGCATTATGTCTATTGCTTGTTGGAAGGCTATCGGTTCTCTAACTCTGAGTCAGTCTCCTATGACCTTGGAAGCCTTTGATGGGAGAGAGTCTCTTCCTTATGGTATCCTCCAGCACTTGCCTATTACACTGGAGGGGAAGACGGTCGAAGGGGAAGTCGAAGTTGTCGATGCAAATTTGACTTACAACCTCATTTTAGGACGAAGATGGACGTATGCCATGCGAGCCGTGGCTTCATCTCTATTTCATGTTATTTGTTTTCCTCACTAGGGGAAAATCGTCATGGTAGACCAGTTGTCCTTCTTTGCCTCTTCTTCCTTTGATGGCAGCGTGCCTTTCGTAGAGCATACCTCCATTCCACTTGAGAGTGTGGGTGTTGGACTCTTTAAAGATCGTGCCCTTATGAGTATTTTCTCACTCCCACCTCCCAACATCACTCCCATTAATATGATTTATATTCGCTCTGATCCTTGGGTTCTTCCTCCTATTGATCAGATAGAATCCTTGGGCGATGAGATGTTGTTGAGTCCTGCCGAGCTTTCTGCATCGACTCTATCCTCTGAGTCTGCCTCCTCGAGCAGAGATCTCGACTCGTATGTTCAATCCCCTTGGCTTGGAGATCGCACTTCTTCAGACCCTTTAAAGGAAATTTTTCCCTCTGATGAAGTGATTATTGAGACCATGTCTTTTGAGGAACCCCCTTGGTCTAATCATCACCACCGTTCCTCGTTTCTCCCCACCCATCGGGAAATGCTTACTTGTCTCGAACAGTTTGCTCCTAGTCTCCCATCTCAACCCCTTCAGACATCCATCCAAATCCATCAAGTGTCCTTTGAAGGGAATATGGGGAACATTACGCAAACTCAACCAATCGACATCTCCGTTAAACTTTGGATTGTCGAGCACATCCATGCTGGAGTAACTTGTACTCAGGATGAGATTCGGCTTTATACTGATCTTTTTCGTGAATTTCATGATGTTTTCGCTTGGTCTTACGAAGAGATGCCCGACATCGATCCTAGAATCCTGGTGCATGAAATACCTACATATCCGGGTGCCAAAACTGTTTGACAGTGTCTATGCCCCGTACACCCCCGAAAGGCTGCAGCTATTAAAGCGAAAGTCAAAAAACTTCTTAAGGCTGGTTTCATTTACCCTATCCCGCTCACAGATTGGGTCTCTAATATTGTCCCTGTGACTAAAAAACAAGGCACTATTAGGGTATGTGTTGATTATCGCGACATTAATCGTGCTTGTCCCAAAGACAACTACCCTACACCCTTCATTGACCAACTGATTGATGAGTGTGCTAGGAGTGAGATATATTCATTCATGGATGGCTTTTCTGGTTATAACCAGATTAATATCTCTTCTGCGGATCAACACAAGACTGCCTTTATCTATCTGTGGGGCACTTTTGCTTACAAGAAGCTCCCCTTCGGTTTGAAAAATGCCGGTGCCACCTTCCAACGTGCAATGTCTTATGCGTTTCATGATATTCAACACATTGTGCAACCTTACCTGGATGACCTTCAGGCTCATTCAGTGAAATGCCAAGACCATCCAACCCACCTTCGCAAAATATTCCTTCATTGTCGACACTATCGTATCCGTCTTAATTCGCATAAGTGTGTCTTCTGCGTGGAATCCAGCAGACTTCTCAGGTTCATCGTCTCCTGGGAGGGTATCCGTCTGGATCCCCTTAAAGTCGAAGCCATCCTGAATCTTCCTCCCCCTACTTCTTTACATCAATTGCCAAGTTTGCAGGGTAAAGCGAATTTTTTACGGCGATTCATTCCAAATTACGCCGAAGTGGCTAAAGGATATACACGGTTATTAAAACACGACACCCCTTTTCTTTCAGATACCACTGCACAAGAGTCATTCGAGCACCTCAAGGCCCTCCTTGTTTCTGATCCATTGTTACATCCCCCTGATTATCACCGAGACTACACTCTTTATTTAGCCCGCTGCTGATACCACCATCGACATGGTTCTAGTTCAAGACGATCATGATGGTACTGAGCATGTCGTTTATTATCTCAGCCGCAATTTTCTTGATATGGAAACTCGTTATGCCTATGTCGAGAAGTTGGCATTGGCCATCGTTTGTGCCATACAACGTTTCCGCCATTATATTATTGCGCACCATGACGGTGATTTCTGATTGCAACCCAATGACATACACCTTGTCATGTCAGTTACTGGGGGGCAAATACTCAAAGTGGATTCTCATCCTTCAAGAGTTTGACTTGGAGTTCACTACAGCCAAGTCTAAGAAGTCCCTTGTCTTCATTGAGTTGATTTGCTCCCTACCATCTGCTATCGCACCCTCTCGGTTAGAGGACCATATTTCGAATGAAACTTTGTTCTTGATTAGTACCCTCGATCCTTGGTATGGGGATATTATTGTCTATCTTCAAACGTCCTCTTTTCGTCTAGATTTGTCCAAGGATGCTCGACGACAGATTCGCCATCATTCTAAACCTTATCGCATTATTGGTGACACCCTGTATCATCTCGGCACCGACTCTGTTCTCTGCCAATGTTTAACGTTCAAGGAAGCCGAACGAGTTCTAAATGATTGCCATTTTGGCGCCTGTGGTGGTCACATGTCTGGGTATGCTACTGCTCATAAAATCCTCCGTGCTGGTTATTTTTGGCCTTCTATTTTTAAGGATTGCATTCTTGCTGTCTGCTCTTGTCATGAATGCCAAATCTACCAACAGAAGATGCGCACGCCTCCTGCTCCTTTGCACCCTATCATTATCATCAGACATTTTTTCAAATGGGGTATTGATTATATGACCTGTAACCCTTGCTCGACCGAGGGGCATGGGTACATCATCATTGCCGTTGATCATTTCACAAAATGGGTTGAGGCAATGCCTACACTATCTGAGGATGATCACACAGCAGTGCAATTTTTATTCAGTCATATTATTTAATGATTTGGAGTCCCTCAGGCTATCATCACTGATCACAGTAAACATTTCCGTAATCATATGATGACTGAGTTAACAACCCAGCTGGGCTTGCGGCATGATAGTTCAACACCATATTATCCTCAGGCCAATGGCCAGGTAGAAGCTGTCAACAAAGTGTTAGTCACGATGCTTCAACGCACCATTGGCATGCACAAGTCCAACTGGCACTTGATGTTGTTCTCCGCCTTATGGGCCTAACAAACTTCAGTGAAGGATGCCACTGGGTTCACTCTATTCCAATTGGTTTACGGTCTGGAGGCTACCCTTCCAATTGAATGTGAGGTCCCTTCCCTTAAGTTAGCCGTTGAATTACTCCCCAACACTACTCCGGTAGAAGAACGTCTTTTTTACCTAGAGTGGTTAGACAAGACTCGTCAACTAGCCTCTCTAGCCATTGAAGCACAGAAGAAGAGAGTGAAAACTCACTTCGATCAAACTGTCCATCCTCATTCTTTCGTTGAAGGAGATTTAGTCCTGCTCTATGATCAAGATAATGATAAGATGGGGGCAAGTAAATTTGAGCCTATGTGGCATGCGCCTTATATTGTGAAATGGGTTTTGCAAAAAGGGGCTTATGAGCTGATTGATTATGAAGGGAACCCTCTAGATAAGCCCCGAAATGGGCTTTATCTGAAAAAATATTATGCATGAATCCCATGCATCTGATTTGTACATACGTGTGTTTTTCAGCATGTGTGTTTCTAGTGTGTATTTGTCTGTATGACTTGGTGTGCAGGCATAATCACCACTTATTGTGTCTTTTTACTTCTTTTGCAGATGTCTGCTACACCTTACGTTGGTTTCGCTGATGGTGCCTACCGTAGTACCCAGAATCTTTCCTCTGCGGCATGAGTGATCGACGATCCTCATGGTGAGTTAGTAGATCTTCAAGGAATTTGTCTGGGTTGCACCACAAACAATGTCACTGAATGCAACGCTGTTATTGAATTGCTAACCGAGGCAATTAACCTCAATATTTGTGCATTGGTTGTGAATCTGGATTCTCAACTTGTTGTCTATCAACTCAATGGGCATTATTCCATCAGAGATCGTCATATTTTGAGGTTGTATTTACATGTTAAATTGTTGGAAATAAATTTTGATTTTATTACATATCAACACATTTCAAGAAGATTAAACACATTAATTGATGCATTAGCAAATCAAGTATTCGATAGAAATTTACGCAACATGTAGATTAAACATTGTATAGAAGCATTTAGACACAATAACGAACCATAATACAACATGTATATATATATATATATATATATATATATATATATATATATATATATATATATATATATATATATATATATATATATATATGTCGTGTGGCGCACTGATGCACTCAAAAATAAGTGTATATGTCAAAAATAGAGTTTGTGTACATCCGAGACAAATGTCTCTGAAAAAATCAGTAGAAAATAAAACCTAGGCATCTACTACGGTGGGTTATGCTCCCTGTAGCACACCACCGCTAGTGCGACTCACCTCAAGAGTCTATGTACCCTAGGTATCAGCCCGATTGCATGTATCTGATAATCTGTGGGGACCTCCTCAATCCCACCGTATTCAGGGATCCCCTCTGTCAAGCCCTCAAGATTGCGGGCCACTATCTCCACTAAATTGTTAGCTGGGGGAGCCAAGGCCAACTCTCTGATACCTTGTGGATCCCTCCGTGCCTCTAGAGCTAGGCCCACAGGCCTCGCTGGCCCCACATCTACAAGTACCATTGGTGGGCTCCAGTATTGTAGCAATAATGCTACAACTCCTGGGGCTTCCTATCTCTAATTTTATCAACCTGGTAGTTCATACAAACTTGGAAGCGACGGTGTTGTATGCACAAGTACTAGCTCTTGTCGCAGCTGTCACTTGGTCAGCTGGCACAAGTCCGCTAGGGCTCAAGCCAACTTCTATATGCTCTCAGAAGAAGCTTTCTAAATGATGGACGAATGCTATCTCAGAGGAAATCAATCTACTTTGCAAAAATGAACTGAAAGCCTACCAAAACATGAAACCCTAGTAAACCCTAATCTGACTAGTTTAACCTCTATGATGCAATAGTGAGAGTGCAAATGTCTAAAAATGATGCCATTACTTCTAGTGATGTGAAATGCATGAACTCAAACTACTTCCATTGAAAAGAACATTGTTTTTGTATTTTTGCTTAAGTGGTTGGAGTGATTATGGTTTTGTTTCTTATTAGGGTTTGGCTGTGCAGAGGTGGTGCGAAGGGAGAGAAAGCTTGGGAAAGGTCAGGAGGGCTAGGAGAGGTCCCAGAGGGTCCCTAGCATCAGTCCACAGAAGTCTACAACATTCAGGTGCTCGGCAACCAAGTTTGCAGGCTTCTACAGGATGTCTGCAGGGGATCCTACAGGAAACTAAGGAATTCTACAGGAAACTAAGGAATTCTACAGGAAGTCTGCTAACTTCTACAGGATGTGCTGTAAGTGGAAGTTTTGGGTGATGGTGAGGTGATGGAACAGTATGGGTGGATAGGTAAGGTAGAGGTGGAGCTTGTGATGACTCAGGGGTAGAGGACCAGGATGGAGAAAGAGTGCACGAAGTGGTTGGTGGATAGAAGGATGGGATCAACGAAAGGTCAAAAAGATGAAGCTACGTGGGCAATGGAAGAGTTGGAAGGTGAACGAGCTGAACAGAGGTCGAGTAGGTGGCTTGAGGAGAGGTTAAGAAGAAGAAGAAGGAAGTGGACTGATATGGAGCAGTGTAAATAAAACAAATTACTTATGTCTTGCACCAAAAACGAGAATTCATGAACCAGTGCTACCTGTGCTATTAAACCAATGAACAACGATGTAAATCATGAAGAAAAGTCGTGCATGGAATTGTAGTGACGAAGTATGGCTCAAGAGCAAAATGCATGAAAGGATCCACGATTAAACCGACTGTGTTGCAACTTGCATAAAAGTAGAAAAGACTGCGTTTTTTTTGGTGGTTGGCATAGACTGAACCCCAATCCCTAAACAGAGATGGCAGTGGAGGCACTAACAACCTTTTCTTGTAGCTCCAGTGGATTACAAACCTCCTATCCTAATCTAAGCAGCTGAAAGTAATTTAACCATAAGCTAATCCTACTCAATCTTATTAAAGGAATCAAATCAGCAAACTGTGTTCTTTGAAATGCATATCAAAACACGGAAACAAAATGCTGGAAAGAAAGGTAAATAACACTACAAGAAGAGGAGATCTATTGCTCTCAGGTTGGGCCCTAACCTGAGAGCTATAGCTCCCTTAAAAGCTCAGAATTAGATCCAAATCTGCTTGCCTTTATTCATAATCAAAAGTCTAATGTCATGCCAAAACTGGCTTACAAAAACAAACACCGAGCTATGCTCAAAAATTACGACATCAGTCCAAAAGTTCAAAAAGCTCCTAACAAAGGCTACGGCCTTCATATTTATACAAAATGAAGATCAAGATGGCTTCCTCCATTCGTGGAGCTTGGCTGTCCAACTGAAAGTCAAACTGCTGTAAAACTGCTGATCCTGTAGAACGTGTTGGCTGCCTTTAAGCTCGATGGGGAGAGCTGTTAGAGCTCGGAGTTAAGGTGAAAATCACGAGGAGGGTCATCAAGACTGTGGAAAACCTCCCTATGAACCCGCAATGTCACCTTTGATGTCTCCTTGTCTCCTTTTGCATGGTCTTTTGCTCTCTTTAATGCCAAGAACCTGAAATCATCATGTATTACTCACATAGATATAATGCCTGCCCTTCTTCCTACAAACAACACGAATATACTAAGAAATGAATGCATAAGTGGTAAAAAATGAATGGTTGAACAAGGTAAGTAGGCCAATATGAGCCCAAATTGTACCAAAAATTGGGGCTCATCATCACCCCCCAGCTAAACTATTTGCTCATCCTTGAGAAACTTAGTCCAAATCTTCATCCTTCATTGCTTTTACTACTTCCCTTGCATCCCAAGGCTCTGTGGTAGTGTCCTCTTTGCTGATATGAAACCCTGCTTTCTTGTTCACCTCTTCCCATTGTTTACTGTCATCCTCCTCTGTATTGCCTTCAGTCAACCCTAGCAGTAGTGGTGGGCTGAGTTTAAGGCCAATCCAGCTGGCCTGGAGGCTTTGCATGGATTTCTTGTAAAGGTCTACCCTTGCCAAAGCTTCCCTCATCCGAATTGGGGTATGGTACTCTCGGATTTTCAAGCTGTGAGCCAAGGTATTCCATCTGCGTGTACATGCTTGGGCAGCACTTTCTCCTAACAATCTTTCCATGTCTTCGAAATGAGCTATGGCTTGGGCCTGTTGGTCCATAAATCTCAAGGAAGCTGTGGGATCAGTAGCCAACTGTTGGTGGGCTGAGATGAGTGCAACCGGATCCTCTGGTTCTGCTCGAATGAACAGTGGCTCGCTCACTTCTCGGTTCATGACCGATTTTGCTTCAGCTGCTCTTTGATCCTCATGGTTTAACCATGAAGCGAACGCCATCAATTGCATATCACCCAAGGCAATATTGGGATCCCAGGAGACTTCATTAGGCAAAGCCAAATTGTGGAGGTAGAATTCTGCTAATTTGGCTTTGTCTTCTGACGAACTAGTACTGCATAATTCCGAAAATTGTTGTGGGTTTTGGATCTGAGAAATACCTCTTTGTGCCAAGGTATTTATTTGGAACTGCAGCCATTGATCTTTTAAGTACAATCCATAGGATTTCGCAGGTTGTCTGCACTGTACTGCCTCCATGGCCCAACTGGCCATGCAGGCCAATTGTGCTTCCTTTTGCTGTAGCTGTTCTTTTAAAGCTTGCACTTCAATTTTTGTTTGCTGTTCTGCTTCCTGTAGAAGTGTCATTGGCTCTTCAAGACCAGTGGTCAGCTCCTTTTTGCCTTGTTGTTCTTTTGTGATGTCTTTGGAGGATGTTCCTGCCCCTGCCCTTAGTTCCTGTAGCTGCAATCTCAGCTTCTGATTTTCTTCCTGTAGAAGCACACGTTGGCAATTAGCCACATGTTTAGCCATGGTGAATTCACTCCTGACCTCCTTGAGTTGCTCTTGTAAAGGGCCTATGTCCGCCACACCCTTTGACTTGGCGATCTGCATCCATGTGTGGGAATGGACTCTTTCTTCCTCTAATGCAAAAAATAAGGGTACAGTAAATTTCTACGATATGATTTTGCCCGCCTCTAAAAAGGTGTAGTATGAACTCAGACTAGGCTGATGGCTGGGCTCTGGTATATGTACTTCTTCTGCCTCTTCAGGTGGCTCTACCTCACCCGCCTTTGGTGGTGATGAGGGTCCTTCTCCTTCCCTCTTCTCTGTTTCCTGTAGCCGGGCCAGAGTGTCCTGTAGAACATTTTCAGCTTCCTGTAGCCGAGTTTTTTCAGTCAACAGGTCTAACCTTTCTTGCCACGTATTTTTCTTTGGACTCCCCTTCTCATAGGTGACTGTGATCCTGGAGGGTGACTTTTCCTTGGGAGAAGCAGGGGTATCTTCGATGACAATCGGGCTGCTGGACGGAGGCTGTGGCTTGCCCGTCTTTATCCTAACACTTCTTCAAGCTTTAAAGTATAGAGGGGTCTCCCTCTTCCTCTTTTCTTTTGGCTTAGGTGGTGTGCTAAGGCCAGCTAATACAGCTGCTGCCTCCCGTGCCAGAATATCCACCTTCTTCTCTTTGGGTTTCACCTTTTCGGGGCTTCCTGTAGAAGCCCCTCTTTTGGTAATTTTCGGGCTTCCTGTAGAAGACCCTTTTGCCAATTTCGGGCTTCCTGTAGAAGACCCTTTCTCTGTTTTCGGGCTTCTTGTAGAAGCCTGTTTCTGCTTTCCTGTAGACACGGGTGTCACCACCTTTTCTTGCTTAGCTGCATGGGTTTTGCTTTTTGGTTTGGTTGCAGGTGCTGACGAGGTACTTGGGCTGATGTGGACCACCTCAGCTTTGTCCGTTCTGCTCTTCAACCTCTTTTCTCTTGCTGACAAGATGGGTGTGCCACCTTTTTCTTTGTCATCCTTTTCCTCATGCTTCTTCTTTTGTTCTTTCTTCTGCACTGTGGTCGGGGTCTTCTGGCCTTTTTCTCTCTTTCCCTCGGCCACTGCTTCTTGTTCCTCACTGCTGGAGGAACCCATTTCTTCAATCAACATTTTTATGTCTCCATCTCTTGTCAAATTCCGGAATGATTCCCACGAGAGGGGAACCTTATATGAATGAATCGCATCCTCCACAAGAAGTTTGATCAACCCATGGTGGGCTACCTGATCTGGTATGCCTTCTTTTAACTTTGTGGCACACTCAATTAGGGACTGTAGCAGGAAATAAGGAATGCTCAGTTTTTGTTCTACAGGAAGATCAATCTGGTGCCTCAATTCAGTGAGCAACCGAAAGTGATATGCGTACACAATGCTAAAACGGCCTTCACAGGTTATATACTTCATGATTTGCAGGCTGACTTCATTCCATGGTGGCAGCAAGCTGGTTCTTCGCACCCCATTTTTGTCCTCCGAGAATTCCTCCTCAGGTGGAAAGAATTCTTTCTTGGCCTGCTGGCTCAACTTCCTTTCCTCCTTATCCCATGGCAAACCCATCGGAAGTTCAATAATTCGACTGATATATTGTGGGGTTAGCTTGAGGCTTAGACCGCTGAAGTTCACTGTGGCCAGTGCCTTGGATTTCGGCTTCAGAGCCTGCAAAAATTCTTCTGCCACTTCATCATCGTAACCCTACAACTTGTCACAAAAAGATATCCATTGAACCCGTGTGAAGAGCTCTACCACTTCCTGGTTTTCCCTTAATTTGGTTGAATCAGTGGGTTCTTGTCTTATAAACCCACCCGACATGATAAAACAGTTTTCTTAACCAGAGGTGGTGATTGTGGAAGAGATTTTGGTTTACTGAGACAGAGCGTAGAATGTCATGCACATAACCCACAAACTTATCCCTGAGGAACTTAACACAGTTTAATTACTCGACATCCTGTAGAATGACAGTATAGGCACAACAGACAACAATTTCACTGTTTTTCTATGACCAGACTGTGGACGACAATTCTGCCACCTTTAATAACCAGTTGCATGAAGAGTTTAGGGTTACCTCTTTTAATTGGCCACCTTTTTACGTGAAGCACTCGCTTTCCTGTAGAAAACTGCATTCCTGTAGGATGACAACGTTCCTGTAGAATGCAGCGTTCCTGTAGAAAGACAACGTTCCTGTAGAATGCAGCGCATGATTTTCGGGAGAGACTGCAGACGATCTGCGCCTTGGGTGTGCTTCTCAATCATTTTGATAGCCAAAGGCTCGGCGTATCACACTGCAGAAGGATCAGGATAGATGCTCAAGTTCAAACCGGTGGTTGATAAATGCATGAATGCAATCTAGCCGATTAGATTTTGAATTCGGCGGAATTCGTGGCGCGGGGGTGAGCTGTCCCCGCCGCACCGTTGGGTGACATCACCCCATCATTCAACTACGCGTTCACTTGCTGCCGCATCAATTCCCGCAGATCTGCCGCCGCCTCTTCGGTTAAACTCGGTTTTTTTTCGACGGGATTGCTCTCACGTGCGTGCTGCTATTCTTTTTGTCATGGCCGCCACCCTCTCATCCAACTAGACCATTAACTGGCTGACGTGGCCAGCCAAATGGCCATACGGCCGCTCAACCCATTCACCTTTACACTTAGCAATCAATCAAAGTAACATTCATGCAGTCTGATGGAAGGAAGGGTCGAGACACTTACCTGCGCGGCTGCACACGATGTTTCGGCTCTTTGGACGCTGATGAGTCGATTTACCTGCTGCTGGCGAACTTACACAGGCCCAGAGGTCCATTTTCACAAGCTGTCATCGATGGATGGGATGCTTCAGTTGCATGCGCCCACGTTTCATTGCATATGGCCTGTGCTGTGAATGGTATCCACTCTAGCAGGCTTAACTGTTACAGGACTCCCGCGGGATGTCTTGGAACAGTTCTTCCTCCTTGGGTGCATGTTGCACGACGATGGATGGCCTCACGATCATGCTCTCGGAGCTTCTGGCTGACTGTGATGAATATGGTGTGAGATCTCTAGCGCTTTTTCCATTTACAATTTGCTTTTTCTCGAGACTCATCGATCTGCTTTGTTGGTGCAGGTAACTTTGTTGCATGTCGACAAGGATGGTGGAACAAGATAACAGCAATGTGCATGGTTGACAACCGTGGCGTGCATGCGTCCAAACCAATCCTTAGCCGTTAGATCTCCTCATGAAATGAATTCTGGCCCGTTCAGAGCTTCTACAGGAAGCTTCCTGTAGAAATACAACACTTCCTGTAGAAAGGATGCGTTCCTGTAGAGAGTTTGCACCTTCCTGTAGAAGATCTGCATCTTCCTGTAGAAACTCTGCATTTTCCTGTAGAAAATCTGCGTCTTCCTGTAGAAGACTCAAGCTATAATAAAATTGCACATACCTTGGAGGAAATGAGTATTCTTGGAGGAGGTGACGGGGAGGTGTCCTGACTACATGATGAGGACCCTTGGCTTTGAGTTGAGAGGCTTCCTCTCCTCCATAGAACAACTGCATGCAATTTTACATAATGCATCTGATGACCTTGTTTCTTCTTGTGTTTTTTCTTTTTCTTTTTTCTTATTTTTTTTTGAAAGATAACAGGGGCGCCTCATTGAGGTTTTCACCCTTGCCATCTGCCTTAAGCGCCTCAAAGAGGTTTTCACTCAAGGATCTTTTTCCAATCTTTTTTTTTTTTTTTGAAAAGATAATAGGGGCACCTCCATGAGGTTTTCACCCCTACCACCTGCCTTGGGCGCCTTAGAAAGGTTTTCACCCAAGGATCTTTATTATTATTATTATTATTATTATTATTTTTTTTTAGATTCTTCAGGGTATGCCCAAAGCAGAGGCAGAACCCTTCTCTATGACCAACACTGCCTTCTCCATAGTTTTGATGAACTCTTGTCTTGAGGGAGGCTTCCTGTAGATCTTCAATCGATACCCATTGACAAGCATAGGGATGGCTTCCTCATCAATGGTCCAAATAAGAACAGATCCATTGTCATGAAATTTTTCCACTGAATATGGCCCTAGCCATCTGGTTCTCAGCTTCCCCTTGAAATCTTTGTATCTGGAGTCATACAACAAAGCCCAATCTCCCGGCTAAAATTGCTTGTCATGGAGATGTTGGTCATGCCACAACTTTCTCTGAAGTTGAACCACTTCTGAGTGAAGGAGGGCCTGCATTCGGTGCTCATCCAGGCCATTCAGCTGCAATAGCCTTTCTTGTTGTGCATGGCTGAGATCTAGGTCCAGCTGAGCCGCCATCCTCAAAGTGTTGTATTCAAACTCAATGGACAACAAAGCTTTCTTCCCATAGACCAGCTCATAAGGTGTGAAGCCGGTGGTGGTCTTCCAAGTGGTGTTGTAAGCCCATGTGGCTTCAACCAAGCGATCTGCCCAGTCCTTTCTGCTGCTGCTCACCACCTTAGTCAAGATCCCTTCTAATGCTCTATTGGTGACTTCCACCTGCCCATTTGCTTGAGGGTGATAGGGGGTGGAAGTCCTATGCTTGATCTTGTGATGAGCTAGTAGATCTTCAACCAGGTTGGAGGTGAACTGGCTCCCTTGATCGGTGACCAGCTCTCTTGGATAGCCAAACTTATAGAAGATGTTTTCTCTCAGGAACTCAGCCACCTTTTCTTCTGTTGCTGCTTTGATTGCTTTGGTCTCTGCCCACTTTTTCAGGTAGTCAGTGCACACAATGATGTAAGACCTGTGCCTCGAAGGAGGGTTGATTGGGCCCACAAAGTCCATACCCCACTTCTCAAATGGCTCAAGAATCACCTGAGGTTGGAGAGGCATCTCATCCCTTTGGGTCGGTTTTCCATTCTTTGGCATTGGTCACACTGGCTGACATATCTTCTGACATCTTAATGAAGTGTGGGCCAATAGTAGCCTGCCTGCAGGATTTTGAAGGCAGTTCTCTTTGCTGCAAAAGGTCCTCCACAAGGCCCATCATGACAAGTGAGGAGGATATCAAGGACTTCCTCCTCCCTTACACAACGCCTTAAGATCTTATCAGGGCCAAGCTTGAACAGATTGCCCCCGATCCAAGTAAATGAGGCACTTTTTCTGATGATTCTGCTCTTCTCTCTGGAAGATAGGTGCGGAGGGAACTGTGCTGAAACAAGGTAGTTTGCTATATCAGCAAACCATGGAGAGAGTACTGAAATAACAAACAGATGTTCATCGAGCATCTGGTCATCCACCGTTCCATCCTCATCTGCAGACAAATCCAATCTAGATAAAAAGTCAGCAACAACATTTTCTCTACCTGGTTTGTCAACAATGGTCAAATCAAACTGCTGCAATAAAAGTAACCATCTAATAATACAAGCATTCACATCTGGTTTATTCATTAAATATCTAATTGCAGCATGGTCTGTATGTACAAAGGTTTGATAGCCAGTAATATAATGTCGGAACTTGTTCAGTGCATTGACCATAGCCAAGTATTCTTTCTCGGTTACAGTGTAATTCAGCTCAGCTTTGGACAAGTTTTTTCTAACAAAGTAAATGGCATATGGAATTTTTTGCTCAACTTGTCCTAAAGCTGCACCTATGGCTTTTTTCGAGGCATCAGTGTGGATGTGGAAAGGTAGGGCCCAGTTTGGACCTCTCAGGATTGGGGTTGACACCAACTTGTCCTTCAATTCATTTAAAGCCCTCTGACAATCGTCAGTCCATTTAAACTCCACATCTTTTGCCAACAGGTCAAACAATGGCGAGGCTAGCTTGTTGAAATCTTTAATGAATCTCTGGTAGTATCCTGCTAATCCCAAGAAACTCCGAACATCCCTTACCTTTTGAGGAGGTGGAACCTTCTTGATGAGAGAAATTTTGTTAGGATCCACCTGCAACCCTTGGCAAGAAATGGTATGGCCTAGCACGGTCCCTTCAGTCATTGGGAATTCACATTTTTCAGGACTAAGGGACAAGTTCATCTCAATGCATTTGGTTAGGACTTTTCCCAGATTGGACAATGCTTCCTAGAAGTTGGCCCCATAAGGAGTAAAGTCATCCATATAGATTTCCACTGCATCATGGACCAGCTCCGAGAAGATGCTTAAGACAGCTCTCTGGAAAGTAGCAGGAGCATTGCATAGCCCAAAGGAAAGGACTCGGTAGGCAAAGGTGCCCCAAGGACAAGTGAAGGTGGTCTTATCTTGGTCTTCCGGGCTGATTTGGATTTGGTTGTACCCGCTAAACCCATCCAGGAAAGAGAAGAACTTTCCTGCCAGTCCATCCAACACTTGATCTATGAAAGGTAGAGGGAAATGGTCTTTCTTGGTAGCTTTGTTCAGTTCTCGGTAGTCCACACAGATTCTCCAATTCCCATTTTTCTTGGGAACCAACACTAGAGGGGACACCCATTCACTATCTGAGATGGGGTAGATGAATCCGGCATCCAACAGTTTTTGCAATTCTTCCTTGACAATGTCCTTAAGAGCTGGATTCATTCTCCTCTGGGGTTGCCTAACCGACTTACAATCCTCTTTGATGTATATGTGATGGGTACAAACTGAAGGATGGACTCCTTTCATCTCCTTATAGCTCCAAGCAAAAGCATCTAGGTGACTGGCCAATAGGATACACAACTCCTTTTCCTGGGAAGGAGATAGGGAGGAGCTGATCTTCAACATTCTCTCAGGGCCGAACTCCACATTCTTGACTCTGGGAGTGACACGGTTGGTTGTACAAAGATCCACTAAGGTGCTAGCTTGGGCGTCCTCCATCAACTTCTCTAAGGATAGTGCACTGGAAGGTGGATTCTGGATCAAGGTCTCAATCAAGTCATCCTCGGTTGGGGGTCTCTTCTAGTGGTCTCTAAGGTGCACAGAGGTGCTGAGTACACCTCGTCTTCCTCTCCTTCCTCTAACCAGAGTGGTAATTCATGCTCTATGGAGGGTTGGGCAGGAGGGTATAGGACTAGCTGTTTGGACATAGGACCATTTTTTATGGTCATATTTCCTGCACGACAACTTATGTAAGCATCTGCAGTGGCTAACCAAGGCCTTCCCAAAATGAGAGGATATCCAGTAAGCTTTGCCTTGGGTTGCAGAACCAAGAAATCTGCAGGGTATTCCCAAGAGTCGATAGAGACCAAGACATCCTCCACAATCCCTTCGGGAGTCACAGTGGAGCGATCTGCTAATTGCAGTACTATCGAGGTCTTCCTCAAGGAACCCTGAAGATTGAGTTTGAGCATGGTATCCCTGGTCATCACATTAATGGCAGCCCCCAGATCGATCAAGGTGTGAGGTATGATGGTTCCATTGATGTGGAAATCTACTACAGGACTTCCAGGATCTAGGTACTTTGGGCAGATGACTTGTCCTAACATAAGGTCAGACAGTTGTCCTATGACATTGATGGTTGAAGCATCTTTCTTCCGCCTGCCTGGGTGTTTGAAACACTTTTCCTTAACCAGTTTGTTGTATATTGGCACATCCTTGATGGCTTGGAGAAGTGGTATTTTTACACACAACTGCTTGAGCTCACCCAGAAGCTCATCCTCTTCTGGGTTGGGTTGTGTGGTGGCTGTCAGTCTCTCAGGAAAGGGTGGAATAGCCTTCGGTTCACTTTCCTGTTTATCTTCCTCATCCTCTGGGGGAGGAGGTTGGTGATCTGGTAGAGTCTTTCCAGATCGAAGATTGATCTCCTGGATCTCCACAACATAGGTAGGGCATGAGGTTTCCCCAGTGTATACCTGTTGGGCCTGTCTATTGTTGGGGTTCGGGTTTGGTTGAGCAGGAATTTGAGGTTGCCTTGGAGGAGCAGCAGGTAATGGCTGAGGTTGAACTGGTGGTGGAGGCAAAATGGCGGGAGGAGTATTGTACTGCGGCCTCCACCCCGATTGAGGTGCATTCCACTAAGGCTGTGGCTGGGCATGTGAATGATATGAATGAGAAGTAGGTTGAGTAGGGTACTGAGGTGGATAAGACCATGGAGGAGGCATGGACCAGGAAGGATGAGTAGGGGGACCCCAGGAAGGCATAGGAGTCGATTGGTTGGGGCTGTAATAAGCTTGAGGTGCCCCTTGCATTCCCTGCTGATAAGGTCTAGATCCTTGTGGCCTCCTTTGGTTGAGGTAATAGAGAGGTTCAGTGGGAGCTTCTGTCCCTTGGTACATGGCTTTAAACCCAGGTAAGGTTGGACACTGATTTGTGGGATGGTCCTCCTCACAAACGAAACATACTTCAACTGAATGCAATGGGCATTCATTCTTAGGGTGTCTCCTTGTGCACCTAGGGCAGAAGATAGCCAAGGCTCTCTCAGCTTCTTCTTTCTTCTGCTGGATTTTGAATGTGTCCAGCTGCATGGCAATGGTCTATCTCACCTCACTCTTGAGATCTTCTAATTGATTTGCAAGCTCATGTTTGGAGAAAGGGACACTAGTTGAGAGGAGGTTTCCCCTACCTTGTTTCCGAGCTGCCCTGGAGTGGTTTCGAAACACAGTCTTGAGGTCCTCATAAGGCAGTTGGTAAATGTCCCCCCCAGCTAACATGTGAATGGTATCTAAGAGATCTTCAGGGACTCCTCGGAGCAGGACCAACTTGAGGGATTCACGGTCAAGTGTGCACCTGGCCCGCTTATAGCTAAGTTGGAACCTCTCCTCATAATCCTCTAAGGACTCATCATTTCCCATGGTCATCCGAAAGATTTCTCCCTTGGTTTCCTTATACCTACAATAATCCCTGTACTTGGTGTTGAAAGCTTGCTGCATCTGAGCCCAAGTGGTGATACTATTCCCAGGTAAACCCATGAACCAGCGTAATGCCGCATCCTTAAGAGTTGAAGGGAAGAGTTTCAGCTTTTGCTCATCTTCAGTATAGTCATAGGTTCTACAAAGGACAACAAACTCAAACAGGAAGGTATCAGGATCTTCAGTAGTCAGTCCATGGAAGTGAGGTAAGGTGGAGGGGCTAATGTTCTTCATTTTCATCTCTCCATTGGTCTCTCGGATGGGGAAGACACCTTCTATTCTCTCATCTTCTCTTCTATTGTCAGCCATAGCTTCAGATGGAGTGGTCTCTAAATCTTCTTCTACTATAGGATCTTTGTATATCTCGGGATGTTCACCTATAGGTTCTTCTGGGTCACTGTCACCAAAGAAGAGAGAAGGGTGACTCAGTGATGTGGTGGGGGTGTTGGGTAGGAATTTGCCTGATTTATCTCGGTTCCTACGAGGCATGAAATGGAAAAGACTTTCTTTTTTTTTATTGTTTTTGCTTTTTTTTCCTTTGGTACCTGCAAAACTGAAACAGATTGATCTACAACTAACTATAAAGATGCAGAATTAAACTGAAAGCAGGAAAGAACTAATCTACTTTGCTCAAATGAAATTGCAGGAATGGAAATGCTAGTCTACGCTTGTGGAATTGAAACACTAGTCTGCGCTTGCAGAAATGAAAGGCTAATCTACGAAAGCAGGAAATGCTAATCTATGAAAGTAGGAAATTCTAATCTATGAAAGCAGGAAATACTAATCTATGAAAGCAGGAAATGTCTATGCTACTTTTGCAAAATGGAAATGAAATAAACTACTTAGCAGAAGATTGTAGTGGAAAATAGAAGAAAAGCAACAATTACTAATACTCTGACGCTTCCCCGGCAACGGCGCCAAAAAGACGGTGGGCTCCAGTATTGTAGCAATAATGCTACAACTCCTGGGGCTTCCTATCTCTAATTTTATCAACCCGGTAGTTCGTACAAACTTGGAAGCGACGGTGCTGTATGCACAAGTACTAGCTCTTTTCGCAACTGTCACTTGGTCAGCTGGCACAAGTCCACTAGGGCTCAAGCCAACTTCTATATGCTCTCAGAAGAAGCTTTCTAAATGATGGACGAAGGCTATCTCAGAGGAAATCAATCTACTTTGCAAAAATGAACTGAAAGCCTACCAAAACATGAAACCTTAGTAAACCCTAATCTGACTAGTTTAACCTCTGTGATGCAATAGTGAGAGTGCAAATGTATAAAAATGATACCATTACTTCTAGTGATGTGAAATGCATGAACTCAAACTACTTCCATTAAAAAGAACATTGTTTTTGTATTTTTGCTTAAGTGGTTGGAGTGATTATGGTTTTGTTTCTTATTAGGGTTTGGCTGTGCAGAGGTGGTGCGAAGGGAGAGAAAGCTTGGGAAAGGTCAGGAGGGCTAGGAGAGGTCCCAGAGGGTCCCTAGCATCAGTCCACAGAAGTCTACAACGTTCAGGTGCTCGGCAACCAAGTTTGCAGGCTTCTACAGGATGTCTGCAGGGGATCCTACAGGAAACTAAGGAATTCTACAGGAAGTCTGCTAACTTCTACAGGATGTGCTGTAAGTGGAAGTTTTGGGTGATGGTGAAGTGATGGAACAGTATGGGTGGATAGGTAAGGTGGAGATGGAGCTTGTGATGACTCAGGGGCAGAGGACAAGGATGGAGAAAGAGTGCACGAAGTGGTTGGTGGATAGAAGGATGGGATCAACGAAAGGTCAAAAAGATGAAGCTACGTGGGCAATGGAAGAGTTGGAAGGTGAACGAGCTGAACAGAGGTCGAGTAGGTGGCTTGAGGAGAGGTTAAGAAGAAGAAGAAGGAAGTGGACTGATATGGAGCAGTGTAAATAAAACAAATTACTTATGTCTTGCACCAAAAACGAGAATTCATGAACCAGTGCTACCTGTGCTATTAAACCAATGAACAACGATGTAAATCATGAAGAAAAGTCATGCATGGAATTGTAGTGACGAAGTATGGCTCAAGAGCAAAATGCATGAAAGGATCCACGATTAAACCGACTGTGTTGTAGCTTGCATAAAAGTAGAAAAGTTTGCGTTTTTTTTGGTGGTTGGTATAGACTGCACCCCAATCCCTAAACAGAGATGGCAGTGGAGGCACTAAAAACCTTTCCTTGGAGCTCCAGTGGATTACAAACCTCCTATCCTAATCTAAGGAGCTGAAAGTAATTTAACCATAAGCTAATCCTACTCAATCTTATTAAAGGAATCAAATCAGCAAACTGTGTTCTTTGAAATGCATATCAAAACAAGGAAACAAAATGCTGGAAAGAAAGGTAAATAACACTACAAGAAGAGGAGATCTATTGCTCTCAGGTTGGGCCCTAACCTGAGAGCTATAGCTCCCTTAAAAGCTCAGAATTAGATCCAAATCTGCTTGCCTTTATTCATAATCAAAAGTCTAATGTCATGCCAAAACTGGCTTACAAAAACAAACACCGAGCTATTCTCAAAAATTACAACATCAGTCCAAAAGTTCAAAAATCTCTTAACAAAGGCTACGACCTTCATATTTATACAAAATGAAGATCAAGCTGGCTTCCTCCATTCGTGGAGCTTGGCTGTCCAACTGAAAGTCAAACTGCTGTAAAACTGTTGATCCTATAGAACGTGTTGGCTGCCTTTAAGCTCGGTGGGGAGAGTTGTTAGAGCTCGGAGTTAAGGTGAAAATCACGAGGAGGGTCATCAAGATTGTGGACAACCTCCCTATGAACCCGCAATGTCACCTTTGCTGTCTCCTTGTCTCCTTTTGCGTGGTCTTTTGCTCTCTTTAATGCCAAGAACCTGAAATCATCATGTATTACTCACATAGATATAATGCCTTCCCTTCTTCCTACAAACAACACAAATATACTAAGAAATGAATGCATAAGTGGTAAAAGATGAATGGTTGAACAAGGTAAGTAGGCCAATATGAGCCCAAATTGTACCAAAAATTGGGGCTCATCAACCATAAGATACATTATTAAGACATATGAATGAAAAAATAAAAAAATATATCATAAAAGACAAAATACCAAAAAGATTAGTGTGATCGAGTGTTTTGCTTCCATCATCCCACTGCTCGCCAGCGGACAGCTGCATGTCGGGGTCTCCACGAAAATCCATACCAACATATGGCCAGTCCTCGATGAAGATCGTCTGGTGATCTAGCCACTCGCGGAATAGTGTCCCCCATGACACTGGTCGTCCACCACCCCCTTATGGCATAACGTGCGCCCAACGAGTGATCCGAGTCTCCTGTGGTCTGGGCCTGTCAAGGTCCATATCCTGTAACTGAAGCACCGGCACCCACTCCAGCATGAGTGGGATCAAGATAGACCCGTAACAGAATTGCTTTGTCTCTCCATGACGGCATTTGGTGAGCTATCTCTCGTCACCATAAATAGAACCGAATGGAGAACCAAGTCTTTTATCGTGGGAATTGCCCCTTTCCCACTAGTGCCTGATTTACGTGCCCCCGGGCACACTTGTGCTACCAGCATGTCCAGTGATTCACCCCTAGTTCGTTGGCCCCCTAGAATAGGCCTCTCCCCGCGATGAGACAATCCGGTCAGGAAATATATATCCGTAGCATCGAACTCAATGTCTCTGCCCTGGATAATGAACTTTTTGTCTATTGGGTTCCAGGCACAAATTAGCAGCTCTAACAAATCGGGTTGGGCCTGAAGGTGCAGAGTGAGAAAGAATTTTAGTAACCTGCATGCAAGTAGAGCATTTCGGCACCCAGCATCAGCGAATGCTTGTATATCGTTGTTATCGTGAGTCCATTCCTGCCAAACAAATGCCATGATGTCCTGCATAAAAAGAGAAAAAAATTAGAACTCTTTTCATAATTTTAAATCCGTGAATTATAGAAATTTTCATTTTCATTGCATCATTGCGGTTGTTTTTCAAACAGCGGTGACGACGCAAAGACATAGTTCATTTTTCCCGAGATCGTCGTGAGAGTACATCAGTTTTTCGTGACGATTGCGGAGGTGGTGTGTATTATCACGCTCAGTCATCGCTAACTCAAGCGGCTTTCTCGTGACGACTGAGAGGCGAACCCAGATTTAAAAATCTGCCTAAAACCACCTCCCTAACACTGAATTGCATGAGAAAACTACTAAAATTCAACGCAAGGGAGAATGTACTTACTTGGCAAAGGTTTTAGGACAAACCGTGGGCGGATAGTGCCAGAATCATCTTGAAGAAGTCACTCAGGTTGGTGCTCCAAATGTCTAAAGGTAAAATGTACAATGCAAATGGTAAAAAATGAATTACCCCCTCACTTTCTGTAGTAATTTTTTGAAAAAATAAAAAAATTATACTTTAGGATGTGGGTTTTTCATTTGCATCACACTTTTGAGTTGGGTATTCTAAGTTAAGACCATATTTTCCACATATGTAATCTATTTATGACAAATAGGTCTTACGTTTGATGTTTTTTGTGCAGAACTATAGGTGGCAAGGTTATGTCATACTTTGTATCCACTTGATCCGAGTCCTCTTTAAGCTCTTTTCCGACTTAAAAGACGAAAAGATCGCCGAGTCATTCCTTTTGGCTCATTAAAACATAATAAAAGGTGGTCTGATTTAAGCTCTTTTCCAACCAAGTAAACACGAAAAGATTGTTGGACTTTTGTCATTTCAAGTTTGATATTGGTTATGAAATGACGTGTCTTCGATCACTTTTCTACAATTTCGGATCGAGGTTGCTAATTAGGAAAGGTACTCCTTGGTCATAATGATCAAGCGGTTCTCTCGAGTATTATTTTATACTTTTTCGGGCTCGAGGGACATAAATTTACGAAAATGGGCCCCCCTGGAGTTTTCTTTTCCGTGTCTTTTTCAAACTCCCTAAACATGAAAAAGACTTCGAGTTTTACCTATGTCGGACTCATTAAACCCTGACGGCATTGGACTCGTCACCATGGCGAGACTCGAGCTTCTCCTCCCTAGGGCTCGTTAAACTATTACTAGGTTGGATTCGACTGAAGGTCAAACTTACATTACAAGCATATGCTATCCCCTTCAAGCTTGTTTTCAAAAATAATTTGGGTACTTGCCAGTAATGGTGGGGGAAAATTTGGAAATCATCATTGATTATCTATGGCAGCTAGTCACTCTTGAACATTGACACTTTTGCTTCTTGTTAGGTTGGGATATCCATACATTGTCATTTGGCCTTCCACGGGTCTGGTTTGTCATTTTGTCTCATTCCATCTAATCCATGTTGCTTCCATCGAGCCTCCGATCCCTTGGTATCAAAATGTTGCCTTCCGGAGTCATGTCGCCGTTATGTTCAAGAGTATAATCTTTCTACAGTTTACACCCTTACCTCCTCCTCTGATCTTTTTTTCTACCATCTACCACCTTTTCCTTATCTCGTGTCATTGATGAGGGAAACATCATGGCCCTCTTGCGACGGATCATCTCCTGTCAACATTAGCTCATTATCGAGGAGATGGGTCTAGAGATCCCTTTCAGTACCTTGGAGTTTGCATGCCTCAATGGCAAGTTCTTCATGCCTGATGACAGACTTTCCTCATTGGTCTTCGATTGGGTGATTCCATGAGTGTTCGACTTCAGTTCATTTTTCACACTTAGTGGATTGTACTGGGTAGTACCTTGAGAACCATTGGCATTATTGGTGGTCTCTCTCTCACTTGTTAACGATTTACATCATTGATTGGTACTCAAGTGACTTTCCATCATGCTTGACTTCAACACATTTGTTCGCATGTTAGAATTTTTTCTATGATCGGTTGGGTTTCAAGACCTGAGACTAAGATTACATATGTTTTGGCTACGTGGATCGGTTCATGATTACATATATGACTCTTTGATGGATGGCTACGACCATACCTGAGTCTTCATGGATGGCTGTGACCATACCTTTATCATCATTATGGTCTTATCAGCTGGGTGGCTGCGTCCATACCATAGATCAAGTTTCATATGTCCTATGGATGGTTGCGCCCATGCCTAGACTATATGTATTTCACTATTACAGATATTAGTTGTACTTGCACCTACAGGATCTTCAAGGTGGTTCCAGTTCAGACAATTTTGTAAAGCATTTCACCCCTCCCACTCTCTCAGGATTCACGCTTTAGGGGGCATCTGTTACACAGTAATTTGTCACTGCCTTCACCCGAGTCCTTCTACTATGTCATGTGTCCAATAAAACATGCTCATGCTGAACAAATGCTCTCTTATGTTGCCAATTGACCCACTTTCCCTAAAGTTCTCTACCTCGTCGCTAGAATTAAATTAATATATGCGACGGACCTTTGCCACTAATAGTTCAGTCACGCCATCGTTGCAGGAGTACATCTATTTCCCACGACGGTCAGGTAACATAGCCCAGCGCGAGGCTTCTTTCTATCTTTAGCAATGGTATGACTAAATACATTGCTTACTAGCGATGTCAACGCTAAAGCTTAGTTATGAACTAGTGACGATCTAGATTAGGAAAATTTGTTCCAACAGTCAGCCTTCTGGGTGTCTCCAGACCTAGTTGTTGGCCTAGTTTGTGTCGCCTTCCCCCCTCTGGTGTGGCAGTTCCGTCATTTGTGCTACCTTCCTTGAAGATGAGTTCTCTCTTCTACATTTCATGGAGGCTCCTTCTCCTATTAAAGCACTCACCTCTGATATGATCAGCTAGTTGGTAATTCCTTGGATTGAGCAGTGCTGCTAGAGCTTTTGAGTTTGATAAATAGCTGGTGTGGGTGTAACAAGTGTGGGATTGTTGATAGTTTGTGGAAGGTTGTGGAGTGCCCTTGACTTTGTGTTAAAGCTTATGAGTGAGAGAGAGACATTGTATGTTGGGAGATTCATCCTTAAAGAGTGAATGCTAGAGAAACATACTAGCTAGACCCTCTAAGAAGGCTTGCGACATCAAGACTTTGGTTGTAAGCTTGCTCTTATTTCATTATTAATACAATCAATGATGTTTTCCTATGTCTTGTATGTGATTTACTTGATAGCTCATGACTTCTTGACTTTGTGAGTAAATAGATCATTGTTGTTTTCCAGTTATGTGCTTTGTTGTATTTCCTTTGCATTGTTTCAGATTGATCATTCATTGAGGAGAAGGAAGCAGAAACTGGAGCAGCGCAACAGAACTTCATCGACCACCGGTTTAGGTAGGCCTCCAATGATGACTGTTTAAGGAAATCAATTGTTGATCTGTCCTTGCTGTGACTAGACCCACTCTAGGGCTAGAGGGGTTCCCTCTGTCCGTAGAGGGAACACTTTCCTGCATCACATTATCCTCAGAGGCTTCCAATCTCTATACTAACTCCGGGGTCTAAACAATACGACCATCAAGTCCCCACCTTCCTTGGCTATTTGCTAGCTTCACAATCCACTCGTATAGCTCAACCAGAAAGGAGCAAAAAATGATCTCATGTATTTCTGTATATAACTACCTGTCCAGCCACTATTTCTTTTCCACTCGTGGGTTTCTTTTCTCCTGTGCCACGAATTCGTGGATCTTCCTATCCAGCCAATCTCCGATCTCTTTCTTAGTTGGATTCCAATGATATGACATCACACATCTCTTATGCAGATTCCAGTCCCATCAACGGAACCATTTGTTGGCTTGGTGGGGCCTAACCTAGGTTCAACGTTAGTTAGCCAAACAAATCCCTACACTACTGGCCCTTTCGGCATCAGCCCGCGGAGCGCGGACCGAAGTCTCACCTGAAGCAGTATGGGGGGATGTAATATTCCTAACCTAGAATATTCCTCAAACCCCAGCAAAAACTCCAACCAAATATGTGCAAATGATATAATAACCTAGAAGTGATAAAATAATAGTGGAATATCATATAATAATGTAAACCATAAATATAAGCAAATACATAAGAAATGCAGTGAGAAATGCTAAGCCATTTTATTATACTGAGAAATAAATGAGTACAAGAGGTGATTAGGT
Source organism: Pinus tabuliformis (assembly GCA_031772625.1). Classification (NCBI taxonomy): domain Eukaryota; kingdom Viridiplantae; phylum Streptophyta; class Pinopsida; order Pinales; family Pinaceae; genus Pinus; species Pinus tabuliformis. Next base: position 461,411,766 of record CM062807.1, read on the forward strand.
AGATGGCACCTCAACTTGCACAAGGAAAGTGAATAAATACTATCAGAATGACAAGAATGGCCTCTCTGCGTGGATGTTGTTGTTGTGCTAATACTACGGCTAGAAAACAAATGATGATTTGGGGCTATTCCCCTCCTCTAAAAAATTTGAAACTCTGGATTCGGGCCCTACTCAAGAAACCGAGAAAAACCCAGAAAGATTTCCTGGAATGGCCTCACACTGATCTGCGTCCCAGCTGCTAGGAAATTGTCGTGCTCTTGTTGCTACTGTAAATTGAATGAGGATTTGTGTCTGCTCCCCTCCTCAGAAAAGGCTAAAACTTTGGAATCGGACTCTACTAAAAAAACCCAGAAAAACCCAGAAAGATTTTCTAAAATGGCCGACCCCCGAAAATCACCCCCTTGGGGTTCTGCGCAGTTCCTCAAAGACGCTGATGAAATTGTTGTTGAAATGCTGATGAAACTACTGCTGAAATGCTGATGAATCTATTGCTGGAATTCCAATGGAAATACCTTGCCCGAGCAGGCACTCGAAGTCCCCCGGGGCTAAGGGTGAGATCTCCGAATGGAGACACTCAATGCACTAAACAGTGCTGCAGACTAGCTAAACAGCCAGCGTGCTCTAAGTCAAAATGACTATCACAAATGCTCATAACTAGAATGATCCCAAATGAGGGGGTTCCTCTCTATTTTATAGCCTCTGCCTCTCACAATCCCTGGGTTCACTTTCTCCTGCGTGATCCCCTTCTTGCCATGTGTTCCTTCCCTCCTGCGCAGTGCCTCCATGTGTCTGCGTGGGCCCCATTTCTACATACCCCTTTGGCCCCCTTGGTTCCCCCTTAAGTCACAACGTTGTGCTACCTAGGAAGTGAATTTTTGTTCTAAACTGAGTTATGTTCCCCTTCCTCACTTTTTATTTACAAATAACTATAGAAGGCAAAAATCGAACAAAATCGAATATTCCAATTAGCCATAGCTAATTAGGAATATTACAGGGGATGTTGGAACCAAGTTTCCACACCCTGATATGGTCGTGATGTCATTTTATTCCTCTTATTCCTACTTTCGCCCATGTCATTAAGTTCTGGGGCTCTGTCTATCTAACCCTTCACTCCACCTTTCATTACCTTCGCGAAGGGGTACAATCGGCCTTCGTGCAACCCTAAACTGTAGTTCAAGTACTTTCGCGCTGCTAAAACAACGTATAGAATAGGTTTCCAATTTATCCTTAAGTGTTTAATTATCTTACTCAACAATCACACTTAGCACCACGTAAACAGATAATCTTACTTGCGTTCGATTAACCAACATAATTACGTATATTCTCACATCACATAAGCATTGTAAATGAAATCCATACAGAATATGACAAGATACATTAATAGGAAACAAATACATAGAATTTGTAGAATACTTCTCTTTATTGGTATCTTCAGATGATTACAGACTCTATCTGCCCTAAGCACACAGCTGCAAGGGTCTGCGCACTCAGCTGTGGACTTCTACCCTACGCCTCTGCGCACTCAGCAACAGAGCCTCTAACTACACTAAGACCCAAAACTTAGACTTCTCTCCTTATCGCTCAAGACTTCTTCTACAACTTATGACTCCTTCGAACTACTTAGAGCTTACTTCCTTAGCTCTTTTTATAGAATCCCATGGTCCGCGGACCATGAGTAGATCTTTTACAACCGAATTTACTTTACAAAATAAGGGTGGACAACCCTTTATGACTCATGACACCTTCGCGCTCTGTGACCACAAAATATGGAGACTTTACAACTTTATTACAAAATTTGACCAAAAACATGGGCTTTTAGCCACAAAAATGTCCTTGGAGGATCCCATTCCCAACAGGAAGGAAACAAGGAAAAGAAGCAATACAAGGAAAAAGAAGATCAATGTCAAAAGTTGCAGGATGAAGTGACGTCATTAAGAAATGAAGTAAATGAAAAGAGTACAACAATCAAGAGACTTAAAGATAGATCTAGTTACTATGAAATTCTTGAAGCTAAGATCCTCTCTCTAAAAGAAGATCTTGAAAATTAAAATAAGTAGAATGAAGAACTACCTCAAGCAGATGAAGAACAAGAAAATGAGATTCACAAATTAAGGCAACAAGTGGAAGAAGGAAGAAAAGTTGAAGAAATCATGAAGAATCAATATCTGGAAAAGGAAGAGAAATATCAGGTTGAGGTAAATATATTAAAAGGTAAATTAGAAGAAAAGGATATACTGTTACGATTTCAAGGTTGTACTAATATTTTGGATAATATTCTTAGTAGTCAAAGGTCTCCTACCATCAAAATTGGTCTTGGTCTTCATGAAACTATTGAAGGTGAATCTAGCTCACAAGATGAGGCAAGGAACTCTAATGCAAATTCTGAAATGATCAACAAGGAGACAAGAGGTCAACCCCATCAATAACCAAGGAAAGAAAGTCTTCAAAGAAAATAATTTACTCCTATCTATGGAAGTGATAGTCGGTTATTTCCTCTGATGAATAATGTTGAATGTTTTGTATGTCATAATTTTCGACATGTTGCAGCTAGATGTTGAATTAGAATGGTTCAAGCTAATAACCGTCACACAGAAAGATCATCAACTTCCAAGTACTTTAATGGATATTGTTTTTCTTGCAATATGTTTGGTCACAAAGTGATTGATTGCTATAGAAGGAATATGAAACATGTAAGATTTTATGCATGTTATGCATGAAAGTAAATAGTAGTGCCATTTTGACTTGCACACTTTCATGGTCTCTTTTTGTCTTTTTGGGTTCTTATATCTTTCTTTTTTGACCCTTTTCATTATTTTTGTCCTTTGATTTTTCTTTTAGGAAATACCCTCTTTACATTTTTTAATTTTTTAATATTAGAAAACATTTGCAGAAGGCAAAGGTATGTACAATATTACAAGGCTTAACCTTAGTCATTCAAAATTATGACTCCTATTGGTATAGGAACCTAACAGGTGTCATGCTTTTATGTTGTCATGTCGGTTTGCTTTTGAGTAGGTTGATCATTGTAAATACTACAACAAGCTAAGTCATAAAGTTCCATGGGCAGTATGTTTTTCTTTCAGCAGTATTTTTGGTTATAGGTGTCATTGAACACTGAGGACAGGGTTCCTCCATTGGGGAGGGTTTTGTAACAACCTTGGTGAAAATTCCATGTAATAAAAGTTAATAAAGGAAAAATAAGAACCACGATTATGGGACACTTATTCCCAGATGAATGATTGGAAAAGCATCCTAGTGTGGGTTATCATTTGGTTTACTATGGCTAAGGAAATTGGCAAAGGGAATGAAAAAGGCTTTGGAAAGGAAAAATGGAATTTTGGCAATTTATTTATGAAAATAATGAAAATTAGGAGAAAAGGGAGGTAAAAGGTCACATTTTGCATGTGAAGAGGAAAATGAAAGAAAATAATGGAAATTGAAGAAAATGGAAGCCTCATTAATAAAAAGGTTTTTGAGGATCAGTGGTACCTTTTGTTAGTTCCATTTTGGAGCTCTCTCTCTATTCTCTCTCTCTCTCACCCTTGGATACTTAGATTTTTCTTAGAGAACTTTAGCATTGGATCAAGAAAGGAAAAGAAGGCAAAAGGAAGAAAAGATCAAGAAAGGAAGAGTAGGATAAAGCAGCTACAACAGGTTTACTTGCATGTCTCGATTTGCATGTGTGATTTCCTTGCTATATTTGGCATGCATGGTTATGCATGTGTATTTTTGGTTCTCTTTCTATCATGGGCATGGGTTTTTCTAGATGTGACAATGTGCTTCATCCTTGCCTTTCCATTTCTGGATAACCATGGTGAGATGGGGTTCTCATGTTTTGTTTGAGCTGGATTGCCGGATGGATTCGAAGTTGAGTGAGGTAGATCTTTGAATGAAAGAACACATGGCCTAGTGATCCTTGGACTGGACTATGAATTGTGGTAAAGCCACTAGCCTAGTAAAGCCAGGAATTGTATGCCTCAGTGGGCCTAGGAATCATCAACCAGTGAATGGCGGTATATATGATAAAGCATAGAGGTGGATGCCCTTGATCAAGCCTAGGCATCCTTGCTGCTGAATGGCAGGATATACAATAAAGCCTATAGGTTGGTGTCTCAATTATGGCCTAGTGACCCCTGGATCAGATTGTGGGTTCCGGTAAATCCTAAAGACTAGGAGACAGGAAAATTCCTCATGGTTTGCTTTTGAGTAGGTTGATCATTGTAAATACTGCAACAAGCTAAGTCATAAAGTTCCATGGGCAGTATGTTTTTCTTTCAGCAGTATTTTTGGTTATAGGTGTCATTGAACACTGAGGACAGTGTTCCTCCAATGGGGAGGATTTTGTAACAACCTTGGTGAAAATTCCATGTAATAAAAGTTAATAAAGGAAAAATAAGAACCACGATTATGGGACACTTATTCCCAGATGAATGATTGGAAAAGCATCCTAGTGTGGGTTATCATTTGGTTTATTATGGCTAAGGAAATTGGCAAAGGGAATGAAAAAGGCTTTGGAAAGGAAAAATGGAATTTTGGCAATTTATTTATGAAAATAATGAAAATTAGGAGAAAAGGGAGGTAAAAGGTCACATTTTGCATGTGAAGAGGAAAATGAAAGAAAATAATGGAAATTGAAGAAAATGGAGGCCTCATTAATAAAAAGGTTTTTGAGGATCAGTTGGTACCTTTTGTTAGTTCAGTTTTGGAGCTCTCTCTCTATTCTCTCTCTCTCTCACCCTTGGATACTTAGATTTTTCTTATAGAACTTTAGCATTGGATCAAGAAAGGAAAAGAAGGCAAAAGGAAGAAAAGATCAAGAAAGGAAGAGTAGGATCAAGCAGCTACAATGGGTTTACTTGCATGTCTCGATTTGCATGTGTGATTTCCTTGCTATATTTGGCATGCATGGTTATGCATGTGTATTTTTGGTTCTCTTTCTATCATGGGCATGGGTTTTTCTAGATGTGACAATGTGCTTCATCCTTGCCTTTCCATTTCTGGATAACCATGGTGAGATGGGGTTCTCATGTTTTGTTTGAGCTGGATTGCCGGATGGATTCGAAGTTGAGTGAGGTAGATCTTTGAATGAAAGAACACATGGCCTAGTGATCCTTGGACCGGACTATGGATTGTGGTAAAGCGACTAGCCTAGTGACCCCTGAAATGGACTATAGATTGTAGTAAAGCCAGGAATTGTATGCCTTAGTGGGCCTAGGAATCATCAACCAGTGAATGGCGGTATATATGATAAAGCATAGAGGTGGATGCCCTTGATCAGGCCTAGGCATCCTTGCTGGTGAATGGCAGGATATAGAATAAAGCCTGGAGGTTGGTGTCTCAATTATGGCCTAGTGACCCCTGGATCAGATTGTGGGTTCCGGTAAATCCTAAAGACTAGGAGACAGGAAAATTCCTCATGGTGTAGGTGGAGAAATCCAGTGGTGTCCATGCTTGTTTAAGGCTTAAGGATCTAGTGAGGATTATGGTAAATCCTGATTCTATTGATGAAGGTGAGGTGGTTTAGCCTCGGGAAGCCCTGGTTGGTTCTTTTGGTTTGATTCCCACATTCATGCTTTGAATATGGCATGGGGGTGATTGGCTAAAGAGATACTTGGCTCAGCCAATCTACGATCAAGTGAAACATGATAATCCCATATTGGGTTTGATTTTGCATTCATTAATAAGAGTTTCTTTCCTTGGTATTTTATGAGAAAATGTATTGCATTATATGTGGAATTTATGGTTTTTTTATCCTCATTATTTCTATTGTTTATATGTGATCCGGATTTCAACAGGAATGCAATAAAATACAGAGATAACCATAAAGACAAATATGCAGCGGAAATAATACTTCATTTCATTACTGTAAAATACTGAAATATGCTTACAAATAGAAATGGAAATAACCCAGCTAGGGTGATGGTAGCTTATCTCTGAGAAGAGATGTGTCGGCTACATGCCTCTGAACTGTTCTTCCAAAAACTGTGTTACAATGAGGCTCGAGGGCCTATTTATTGTTGAGAAACAATGGAAAACCCTTCACATTCCAAAACCTAACCCTAGAAGATGAAACACCGAATTGTGGGCCCCGTTTTTGGGTAAGTTGGTACATCAACTTCCCGAGGTCGCGAATTGGTCGTACTATCTCCGTTTGACGCGCATGATAGCTCGTTGGAAAGATCTCTCCAAGGACTACGACGAAAAGGATGATTTTTAGATAGAAAAATTGCTGGAAGTGGATTTGCCAAAAAACGTCGTTTAGGGCCTCAAAATGGCTCTGGAAGTTTAGGACCCGAAAAACTGCTAAAAATAGTAAAATGTGCTATAATTAAGGAAACAGAAAAACTGAAAGAGACAGTTGTGGGGGTCCAAATGGGATGGGTGGGTGGCCACCAACATCCACCTGGATCATTCCTCCCCCCTTAGGAAGCAATGGTCCCCATTGCATTGAGTTCCTCCCTGAGATGAGGAAGCTTCTGCTGAGCTGGGTCTCTGATGAGCTATTCTGTAATCTCTGATGTGTCCAGAAATGGTGGGGAGCATGGTCGGCGACAGTCCACATTGAACACTCGGTGCAAGCGAGGGAATGGAGGAATTTTTTGCTTCAAAGCATTGTTTCCCGTAGCATTGTTACTGGTGTAAGGACCATGTCGAAGTGGTCTGAGTTTCTGATGGGTTATGGTAAGGCACTCCCTCTGCAAATGTAACCAAACTTTGTCGCCCACCTGAAACTTGTGTGGTACCCCTCCAGGTAAGGAGAAGTTGTTCCTATGTTCTGTCACGACTGTATCCCTCTGTTGCTACTACTGTGTGGAGGAACCCTTCGCGGGGGTCATGGATGTAGCAACGATCTTCCCCTTACTTTGGGAGCGAACCAGACAGAAAATAAATTTCCTAGTCTGTGAGATGAGCTTGTTGCCTTTCTTAGCAGTGATCAAAGAGGTGGCAGTAGGTGGGGCTACCTCCAGTACCCCGTATAATGAATTATCCAAATAAATGATGACAGTGCGAGGCCTTGACTCATACACAGCATGTCGCCTCCACAAGTATGGTTGGCCTAATAGTACATCACAAACATCCAGAGGTGTAACATCACACAATACCTCGTCTGTGAAGGGCTTGATGCTGTAGGGAAGGCAGCACTGCTGGAAAACTTTGAGATCTAGTCCTTCATGAAGCCAACCGATACTGTACAACTGTGGGTGTGGTGTAGTAGGTGGGCCCAACCGCTTCATGACCTCTGCTGAAATGAGGTTCTTTTGGCTACCACTATCGACAATGAATTGCAACGGTGAACCCTTCACCCACATTTGTGAGTGGAAAAGACGTTCCCCCTCCTCTGGATCTTCGGTCTCATTTTTCTGGATCTTGGCAGTAGCAACAGTGGCGCTGGAATCCGCATCAATGATCTGCTTCCCTTTGTCATTCCCCTTGTCGGGTTCTGACTCAGAGTCGGAACATCCATCTGATTCGGAAGCCTTCAACTCGGCCACCAGCGACTGCTTGGTCCGACACTCACTTGTGTGATGAGTGGGACTCTTGTGGAACTCACACCACTTTCCTGTGTCATTCTTCGGCTTCGTGGTGTTGTCCTTTTCTTGTGGCTTTGATGGGTTTTCTTAGGTCACCCCGCCTTGGCTTTGTCCTTTGGGCTTTGGATTTGCAGATCCAAAGTCTCGCTTCTTCTGTTTGAACTTTTGCTCGATTTTGACAGCGTATCGGTATGCTGTGCCGAGTGAGGAGATGTTCAAGAACTCCATCTCTTCTTGGATGTATCTGTGTAGGCAGCCGCGGTATTTTAGTACCAGATGTAGCTCAGAATCTTTGATACCCAATTGTGTGCGAAGGGTATGAAAAATGTTTGTGAACTTCGGCACATCTTGATCTCGTCCCTACCGCAGTGTGGTCCATTTGATGTATTTTTCCTCATCGCTTTTGACAGGGTAGTACTGCTCCTTGATGGCATCCCGTAAGTCATTCCAAGTGGGTGCGGCTAGAAACAGTGAGCCTGTACTTTCATCCTTATGTTCGCAGTAGGTTTCCCACCAGTCCTTGACGTGGGGGGCTGCTTTGAGAAGAGCGAAAACAATCTTTTCCCGACTTGAAAATTCATGAACAGAAAAATACCCATCGAGAAGATTTATCCATTTATCTACGACATCTGTGTCTATTTGACTCTCGAAGATGGGGATTTCAAAATTAACTTGTACCTTAAACGGTGTGGCATTTCGAGAGTAGCTGTTGGAAGCCGATGCGTCGCCTCTAGGTAGCCGCTGAAGGATTTGGGAAAATCTATCCATCATCACAGTCCTTTGTCGCTCGGGGGCTTCTTCGAGCAAGATTTTGATAGGATCTCCTACCCCCTCGTTTTTCTTCTCATCCGCCATGGGAGGTCGTCGAGATTTGCAAGGCTGGTCTTGGAAAGGTTCGACTAGTTCCAAACCTAACTCCTTATATCCCGACCTCGTTGGGGACATGCACAGAAAAACAGAGAAAAAGCAGACCGCTCTGATACCACTGATCTAGATTTAAACAGGAACGCAATAAAATACAGAGATAACCATAAAGACAAATATGCAGCGGAAATAATACTTCATTTCATTACTGTAAAATACTGAAATATGCTTACAAATAGAAATGGAAATAACTCATATAGGGTGATGGTAGCTTATCTCTGAGAAGAGATGTGTCGGCTACATGCCTCTGAACTATTCTTCCAAAAACTGTGTTACAATGAGGCTCGAGGGCCTATTTATTGTTGAGAAACAATGGAAAACCCTTCACATTCCAAAACCTAACCCTAGAAGATGAAATGCCAAATTGTGGGCCCCATTTTTGGGTAAGTTGGTACATCCACTTCCCGGGGTCGCGAATTGGTACATCTCTGTTTGACGCGCATGATAGCCCGTTGGAAAGATCTCTCCGAGGACTACGACGGAAAAGATGATTTTTAGATAGAAAAATCGTTGGCGGTGGATTTCCCAAAAAACATCGTTTAGGGCCTCAAAACGGCTCTGGAAGTTTAGGACCCGAAAAACTGCTAAAAATAGTAAAATGTGCTATAATTAAGGAAACAGAAAAACTGAAAGAGACAGTTGTGGGGGTCCAAATGGGATGGCTAGGTGGCCACCAACATCCACCTGGATCAATATGTTTGTTATGAATATGTTTTATGACAGTGAAAATGTATGGTTGTCATCATGTTTTTATTTGTGAAAGAATGAGAAATGAATATATGACCTAATAGATGATAATGCAACTAATTTGATAAGGCACCAATGCTTCTTAGCAATTCTCAGATAAGTATGAGACCCCTATGCTCAAATTTGTTGTTTAAACTTGTAGAATGCATAATTGTGATATGTTTGACGAAATATTTGTCATGGCTAGTAGGGGTTCAGTCAAGTCCTTGTTTAAGAATTTGCATTGTCATCATTGTCTCTATATTTCTTTTCATTTATGTGAATTCCATGAAGTTTTAGGCAGTGAAAAGGTCCTAGCCCTAGAATTTAGCCTTAAATCTCACATTCATTGGCATAACACTACTAGAAAAAGGCTGCAATCACTCTTAGACAGGCTCATGAGAGTGACTAGGACTCTCAGTCGCTTGGAGGGCTTGGCAAGGGAGCGATTGGGGCTATAGGTCCTTGAACTGTTGAGTTTACCCAAGTGTTTCTCACCTGGAAAGGTGGCGTAGCTCCTGTAGGTTCTATTAGATGTGTGGATGGTCATTTTGTTTGTGTTTTGTCGGTTTCACTTCCTTAAGGTGACCTAGGAGATTGAATCAGATCATAGTAGTCTCTTGTCACATGTTCACCCCAGTTGGTCAGCTACTTGGGTAGATGTAGGAGGAGCTTGTTACAGTGACACTTTCAGACAGAGTAAAAGTAACGCACCTATAATAAAGAGATATATCCCATTGTGCAGGCCTACCGAAAATGGAAGTATTACATTCTAGGGAAGGAAACGGTCATCCACACAAACCACCGACCTCTGCAATTCATACATACATAAGAGAAGTTGTGGAATAATCATCATTAGAAATTGCCACATACCTACAACAATTCCATTTGAACATTAAATATAAGAAGGGAAACAACAACAATGTTGCACACTGCTTCAGTCGACCATCGGTCATGGCGCTAACCACTGTGCTCAGCTCTTGTGGGAGCGAGACTACCAGGTGGTCGCATCTTTACAAGAGTAATCTAGAATTTGGAAACACATACAAGACGCTCTTGGAAGGAAAGCAAGTTCCAAATTTTCACCACCAGGATTCACTGTTATGCCACCTAGGAAACCTCTTTGTTCTTTCAAGTGAGAGTTCCAATATTATTTGGGAGGCACACTACAGCTGGGTCGCTCGACATTTCACGGTAGAGAAGATAGTGGTAGTGCTGAAGAAGTATTTTTAATTGTTGAACCTTCGATAGAATGTTGAGAAGTACATCAGATCTTTCATTATCTGTACCATTTCCAAACCATAAATCAAGAATAAAGGCCTATATACTCCTCTACCTACTCCTAGTTGACCTTGGGAATTCATCTCCATGGATTACATGTTGGGCCTTCCTTCTACTAAGCATGGAAATGACTATGTTTTCGTGGTCGTCAACAAATTCTCTAAGATGGCCATTTTGGCGGCCTACAAGAAGAGTACCACAACAAAATCCATTGTTAAGCTCTTCTTTGAATGATTGTGGGTACACTTTTGGATCCCACAGTTCATTTTCTCAGATTGGGACAACAAGTTCCGAAGTACATTTTGGTCAAGTATCTGGGCGACGTTGGATAACAAGATCACTAATTCCATGACTTTCCACCCCCAAATTGATGGCCAAATAGAGGTCGTCTGCAAGATTCTCATACACATTCTATGCATGTACAAGCTGAAGCATCCACACACATGGGATTAAAACCTCCCCCATGTCTAGCACAACTACAACAAATATCCATAACTCAACTGGCCACAACCCCTTTTAGGTTGGATTGAGATTCCATCCACTATGTCCCATTGATGTGGCCATACCATTTGCAGCTACTCAGGCAGATTCAACTCATGTGCAGTCTGAAGCTGACAGGGCTAATAACTTCATTGAGCACATTTAGCACATCCACCAGTAGGTCCATGACATATTGGACAGAGCCAATTCTAAGTACAAGCAATGACATGATCAACATTGGGTGCCACATAATTTCTAGGTGGGTGACAAAGTTTGGCTATATCTACAGAAGGAACACTTTTTTGGGCCCCACCAAAAGCTTTGCCCACTGCAATATGGGCCATACACCATCATCAAGGGATGTAGTGGAGAATGCATTCGAGCTTAGCATTCAACTGTTCCTTGGCCTACACCTAGTATTCAATGTGGATTGCCTTCGGTCGTAGTTTCCACCATTGCTTGACACAAATGACATTACAAAACAACTCACACCGACGAATTTAAACCCAGATTGCATGGAATAGGCCACAACTGATTGGATCATGGACACGTAGATCAATAACTCTTGCCAACAAAGGATCCATCTATATCGAGTCATCAAAGCAGGCCAACGCCTTTACCAGAGAAAGTGGTTCACTTGGGACCAGGTTTAACAAAAAATTTCTCACCTCATGGAGGCTTTGCATGCAATGGGGACCATTACGTCCTAAGGAGGGAGTATTGATCTGGGTGAATATTGGTAGCCACCCGCCTATTCCACCTAGAACTCTAGTCAGTTTCATCAATTTCCTTGTTTATATTAGCATTTACAATGTTTAGCAGTTTTTCGGGTCCTAAACTTCTAGAGTGGTTTTTATCCCCTAAACGGTGTGTTCTTGAGGTCTGCAACATGCCGACAACCATAGACAAGGTCTTCTAGAAAATATTTTAGTATTCGGAGAGGTATTTCGAATGAGGTATCATAAGCGCCAAATAAGCTACCCAACTAACCTCGACGGAGCCCACAAACACTTGGTGTTCCATCTCTTGGGGTTAGGGTTTTGGTTGTTTAGGTTTTTCCCTTGTTTTCAATAATTAAAAGGCCCTTGAGCCTCATTCTAACATATTTTAGAGGCATGTAGCCACCACATCTCTTCTTAGAGATAAAACTGTACTTAACTTAAAACTATATTTTTTGATTGGTCTAAATATGTTAGTGGGCATAAATTTATCGTATATGAACAAAACCTTTTCTTTATTTTTTTATAAACAAAACTTCATTAAAACTGTACTTAACTTAAAATTATATTTTTTACAATTTCTAATTAGATTTAGACAAAATCCATTAAAAACCTAATTAGAAAAGGGGAAAAGCCACTTAGTTAGACTAGTAATTATGTTTGTGATCTATATTTGCTTATAAAAAAAATTGACATTTTAAAGTGATATATGTTAAAATTTAGAAGTATTGGTTTATACATTTATTTTTGTATTTATATAAAGCATATAAAATATTTATTTGAGAAATTATTTATGTAAATAAATTTATGTTACCTAACTGTTCAAGAAAATACGGTGCTTTTCTTAATATGGTATCTTGGTTTCACAAAGATAGATATTTCATATCTTTATAACATGAAATGACTTAAATCTAAATAGGACATTTCTAATTAATTTGAAAAATGAATTTTTAATTAATGTGTAAATTGAAGAGTCTTTGAATTTTTACATAGCAAAAAGATCATTCAAATAATTTATTTATAATGTTCATTAATTTAATATATTTATTACAATTTTTAATTTAAAATAATAAAATAAATTAAATTAAAGTATTAAGTGTATTTTTTTATTTTTTAAATTTCCATCTACTATTATTTTTTAAAGTTGTTTATTCTTATTAAATAATGTAGAGGTTAAACTTCATCACCCATCTTGAACGACGTAGAAAAAAAATGATATTTTTAAAATACAAGTATTTTCATATATATAAACTGGTGTATTTATATAATTTAAATGGGTAATAAACATTGCAATGGATAATAACCATCAAAATTATATTTATTTAAAAAATTAATTATTTGATTTTGGGTATTTGTATAACCTATTTTATTATTTTAAGGGATGGTTAACTAAACTACAACGTCACGCGTCTTAGGGCTTGGTGCAGGTGGGGTTGGAGGAGCCTACCATTAAATACTTAGGGTGTGCGAGAAGATAAAAGCTCCATCATAAAACTTTTATTAAATTAATCGCAGAGTTGGCATATAGAATGAAGTAACACCTCTATTATAAAAGATCCCTCATAAAACTTTATTAAATTAGGCAGAGCTGGGATATAGAATGACATGACAACTTTATTAAATTAATATATAGAATAAGGAGGTAACAACAGTACTCTTTTATTTTGGGCTGTATGATAATTAATTTTTTTTATTAATCAAATTGGTACAAAAATAATGATGAAAAAATAAAAAATATAAAAATTGAACCAATCACATTTTAAATAAATAAATTTAATCATTATAAAAAAATAAATAAAATTCAATTATTAATATTAAATTAGGGAAGACTTGCAAAATTATTTTTGTCAAAGACAATTAATAAATAATCAATGCACATGTAAAACTGAATACCTTATACACTTCCTGTAACAAGTATAATAATAATAATAATAATAATAAACAACTTTATGAAATGTCAATTCTCGGGCTCCAGTGAACAAACACTTTCAATCAATTTTTCTTCTTGTTTCAAAATCTTTCAAGGACGTGTACAGTCTTAATATGATATATGATACCCACATTTATATTATTAGTTCAAACTTCGTTTTCAATTAATTATTTTTAAATTGAACAGGTTGCAGTTTAATGAATGGAGCAATTTCATATATCTGATGTTACACTTAATATCTTTCTACCACCACTCATTTTTAGCTTGGCAATTACATTCTCGTATAACCTTATAGCGACAACTCTCAACTCAACAGGAACCTTTAGCTCTTCTAATCTATTCCAAAGGTTGTATCTAGGAACTGTATCGAAAGCCTTTCTAAAGTCCACAAAGCAACAAAATAAATTTGATTTATCATTACAACATTCCTCCACAATGATCCTAAGCATAACAAGGTGGTATGTTGTTGAGTGATGCCTTCTGAAACCTGCTTGGCCTTTAGTCCACTTACCTTCACTTTCAAGCCATATGCTTAGCATCTTTTCCAAAATACTACCATATAACTTGGCTAAGAGAGGGCTGATCATAATTGTTCGATAATTAGAGGGGTTATTTGTATCCCAATTTTAAAAATAGGGATAATGAGGCTCTCAGTCCAAGGTTTAGGGAACCCTTGCTTGACTACTTGATTGAAAATCTTGTGGATGTGGGGGATGAGGACAAGACCTCCAATTTTTAAGATTTCTGCCTGGTAACCTTCAATGTCCTTAGCTTTCCCATTAGCGAGGTGATTAACCCCAAACTTAATGTCTTCTAAAGAGAAAACTTATTTCGTTGTGAGAAGGGTTTCCAAATTATCCATGACATTTGGAGATTCATAAAGCTTTTTAAGATAGGAATTCCAACCGTGAAGAGAAATTTTATTATTATCCTTAGTCTTCCTAGTCAGAATCTGCCTCCAAAATTTCTTAGGAGCTACCTTAGAGAGGTGTAAGAGATTCTCCTGTCTTTGATGAATGTACTACCTCTTTTTCCTTTTAGTTAGGGATTTGTATACTTTTATCTTGTCCATTTTAAGAGATTCATCAACAGCTTCCTTAATTGCTCTCCTCACACTTTTACAATCTTTGTCATACCATGGATTGGTTTTGCTATTTCTTTTATTATTTGAAACTTCAATTGAGAACTTGTTAATAGAATATGAGAGGGTTGTAGTAAAATTATGATAGAGGTCTTCTATATTGTCTATACTAGATAAAGGAAGCAAATTAGTTTTTAATTCATTTAGAAAGAGATCATTTCTATTTCTATCAAATATTAAGTTCTTTTGGCTGTAAGTATTATTTTCTATGGGAACTCTATGCATGACAAAATCGAGAGTTATAAGTAAAGTCCTATGATCAAATTCAGGTTCGTGGTCGTTTAAGATGTCAAAATTTATTATTTCATTGTATAATGGGAGATCGGAAATAATGTAGTCTACCATGCTGCTACCAAGTCCATGGATGCAGGTCATCTTGCTGGAATTGGGCCACTTCTTTAGACCGTTGCAAATTATGAGATCCTGAGCACTACAAAGCTTGACTAGCTCCGACCCAAACAAATTTTCCCTGAGGTCTTCAAAGCTCCTTTTGTACTTGCTAGCCAGAGTAGGGTCTTTGTCTAACCAAAGAGGATTAGGGTTGGAATGATTGCTTACAATAATATCTTGGTTGTTTGAAGTTCAAGCATTAAAGTCACCTATTAAAAGGATATTACCGTCATTCCTTAGGCTAGAAATATCATTCTCTAAACCATTGTAAGGGTTAGTTTTATCTAGATTCTTCTTCTTATAGAAGTTAGAATTGATGGGGGGGAAATAACATATTGCTATGTAGGACTTTTTATTATTAATGCCTTTGATCTCTATCCAACTATATTGGTTGTGAGGGTCGTTTTTATAAATCCTAACATGGGGGGAGATGTTCTTCTTAATGTAACAAGCTATTCCCCCAATTCCTCTACGGGAGGATCGCATGTTCTAGGTAGACCATAGCATAAAGCCATCTATGTTAGGGACCTTAAATTCTTCATGCTCCCAAGTTTCAACAAGAAAAATAATATCAACATCATTTGAAATCCAACTTAGCTTGGGGCCTTTGTTCCATGGGAAGTGCTGACAATTCCAAGAAAGGATCCGAAGCATGTTTAATTGCTATTGATTACTATCTTTTTGGTTTCTATCTCGAATAAAGGATTTTCTATTTCTAATTATTGCCCATTGTCCTTCCTTTCTAGCTTCTTTTACCTTTTGAACCTCCTTTCTTAATTCTGCTTGATCTTCTGGAATGAGATCTTCATTTATGAATATTCCCATTCCTTTTAGACTTGAGGTTTTACTAAGTATGTCGTGCTTATGATCAGTGGAACTCACCTTTATGCGGATTAGTCTTCCTTTATTCTCTGTTAATTTCCCCAACCTTGTTGCTTCTGTGAGACACATTGTTTCAATTTGTAATCTATTATGTAGTTCTGTCTGGGCTAAGGCTAAAGTATCCTCATCTACTTCCTCTTTTAAACCGAAGATTATAAGGTTCGAGACCTTTTTGTTACGTTCGTGGTCTAATTCTATTAATTTTTCGTTTCATCTTTAATTGGTTTGATATCTAACTTTTCTACCACATTATTTAGGATGAGGCGGCTATTAATTTTTTCTTCTAGTTCTTTAATCATGTCTTTCATTTTAAGACTCTCTAAAGTATCAGCATCTCCTTACTGGGATGGTTGGTTAGTATCTTGGTTTTGTTTTTCTATAACCTGCAGTCTAGTCTCCATTGCCTCCATTTTATTCTCCAGTAGTTCTATTTTATTTTCTATTTGTTTTTGGATCGTGTCTTCAAGAGATGCAAATTTATTTTCCAGCATGGCTTCTAACTCTTTTTGTAGGTTGGCTTCTCTTTCTTCTCTACATTTCTCTAAAGACTCTATATACTCATAAAGACCTTATAGAGTAACTGTGCTAGGTCTGCCCTTGGTAATCTTTGGTAACTGTGGTGAAATATTCATACTTGAAATTATATGAGCAAATATGTATTAGAAAAAGAAAAAGATAAGAAATGTGTGCACCTGATATCAGAAAACCTGACTGCAGATCGTCCCTGCCCACCGCAGCCCGCAGACTGAAGAATATATGCGAAGAATATATAGAGTACATTTTTAATTCTTTCATCGAGCCTCAGACCTCTTTCACTAAAGAATATATGAGAATAATATATAAAGTACGTGTTTAACTCTTTCACCGAATTATATATAGAGTACGTGTTTAACCTTTTCACCGAGCCTCAGAAATCTTCCACTGAAGAATATATGTGAAGAATATATGCCAAGAATATATAGAGTATGTTTTTAACTCTTTCACCGAGCCTCAAAACTCTTTCATCGAAGAATATATGTGAAGAATATATAAAGTATGTGTTTAACTCTTTCACCAAGCCCCTACACCTACGGTAGTCTTCCAACCACTTATAGCGAGGTGCGGCACCACCGAACACTTTCTTTTCACCAATACTTATGTTCGTGGACTACACCTAACCACTTATCCTACTTAGTTTGTGTTTCGCAACCAAGAATTATTAATGTTTCCTTTATACCAATGAACACCCATACACATTCATTATCATCAGCAATTATAAATGATGAACACAATTGCACAGTATAAAGGGAGGGGCAACTCCCTGAACAATGAGTCTGCCCGAAATATATATTATATAATCTTCAATATTACAAAGCTTTACAAGTATACTTGGGAAACACCAAGTTCCATACTTAGCCAATTTTACAATCTTGTCACACCTCCGTGCGACAACCAAGATTTCCTTGCCCAAGGCGGGCGGGCACGCCCTTACACGAGCTGCCTTCCACACTTCACAACCGAACCTTGTCTTCATGCACGACGAGCAGGTGACTCCACCAAGTCACCAAGACACCCTCTTCGCACAACCGGCTTCACCAACATTTCACCGTTCTCCAACTTCGCACTGGCAGGAAACTCTCCAAATCTCCATTGTTTACCCTTGCACGACAGGCAGGCGCTCACCCGAGCGACCAAGACACCCGTGCCAAGTCTCACCCAAAACTGAGTCATGTGCTACCTTCGTGCGGCCTTGCCCAAGAGCAGGCGCATCACTAAAATCTGTGCCTCCTTCTTGCTGCTTCCACCTACCAGATCTGCGCACTTCTCCTTCACATGATGAGCAAAGTTGTTGTGTGTCTCAAATGAGCTCCACGCCTTACCAATATATACGAGTGGTAGGGCGAGGTATTGGCTATCCAGCTGACCTGCCCATGCCCTTATCTCCATTGCAAACACTTCTAAAACATGAGTCGGCCTTCCTCCAAACACCCACAAGTGTATTTGGCCTTGCTACGTTTGTTGGTCGGCCGTGGGTTGAGCGTTCATGCTCCCCACGCATATAAAACAGCTCGCCCTCCTCCTTTATGAGTTCATTATTACATAACTCCACGCATATGTAAGTCTGAGCTTCGCACTTTGTTCAAACCGCGCGCCAGAGGGATGAACCAACTCATC
Source organism: Pinus tabuliformis (assembly GCA_031772625.1). Classification (NCBI taxonomy): domain Eukaryota; kingdom Viridiplantae; phylum Streptophyta; class Pinopsida; order Pinales; family Pinaceae; genus Pinus; species Pinus tabuliformis. The sequence goes on from CM062807.1 coordinate 461,429,925, forward strand.
GCACCAACGGGAGGTTGTGCCAAGGACTACAGGTCCTTACATCCTCCTCCACCTAAAATCGTTGTCGTCCTCAACAACATACCATCTTGGTAGCCATCCACCAAGATCCATCAATATCTGTCTCATCCTTGGCCCATGATGTCAACTCTTCCACATACTACAAACATCCCTGCAACATATGTAGAACTTCCATCTCCATCATGTGTCATCCCATCCTGTGAACTATCATCCTTCCTGCCTGCCTGATGTCAACATCTCTCTGGTACACTGCTAGCCCCCATGACTTGAACTAGTCGGGTGATGAGTCCAACTATCATGCTCAAATCATAAGAATGTCCATCCTTATGCCTTCACCAATCTATCTCGGATTCTACCACATCTTGGACTCACCAAGAAGCTCTCCCATGCTCAGGTCCATGGAAACTCCATCCCATCTACAACATGTCATGATGCTTGCTGCCAAGCCATCCCTGCACCATCTACCATACCTGCTCAGGTGCATGAGCAACTAACAATGAGCCCCATCTTCTATGTCATATAAGAAGATGTGGAGGGGGTAGAGCCTGAAGGCTCAACCTCATTAATCATCTCAATCCATCTGTCAGGATTTTCTATCTCCATCCTTTGTAGATAAGTGACCCGGTCCTCCCCCAGGACATTCAGCCTCACATATGCCTCATCATCATCATCATCATCCTCAACCACTTCTAGCCTTCTTGACAAATCCAAGTACTATCTGAAAGTGTCCTGATGACTAATGACTGCTCGGTAAGCTTAGTCTCAACCGTAGACAACCACTTACTCATGTCTTCCATGCACTTTTCATCCTCCATTTGCATCACTACCAACTTACAATCATGCTTTTTCACACCAATGGTTGGAACACCAATGGGTACATCGCTCATCATCCAACAAGGAGAAGTGCGCAAGACTAGGTGTAGCCGCAGCAAGTAAAGGAGAAAGGCATAGATTGGTAATACACCCATTCTTGGGCAAGGCCACATGGAAGTAGCACGCTGCCTTGGTTATTGGGTGAGGGCGCGGGTAGGAATGCATGACGGGCGACCGGTGAGGGCATTCGTGCAGGTGTGCACAACGGGCGACCCAAGTAGGGTGTCCACTGAACGAACGAACCGAGGTGCTGAACGGGTGACCCGGGTAGGGCACGCCATGCATGGAGGTGAATCGATTGACACAATGAGGATGTGAGGACGGTCAGCCGGGTGAGGGCGCGCCGTGCACGATGAAACGGTGGAAAAGGTGAAGTGTTGAGGTTGTGAACAAAGGTGTGATTCGTGCGGAGGCGCCCGTGTGTGGAGACTTAGTTACGACGAGGCGCGCCCAAGTTGGGAAAACAACACGATTGTGCGACGAGGTGAACGAAGGGTTGGTGAGTCATGTGACGACCGTGCGGAGGTGCTGACGCGCTGGGCAACCAAGTTTGCCGAAGTTGAAAACTGGCTAAGTGTAAATTTGGGGTTTCCCAAGATTTAGCTTGTACTTGTAAAAGAAGATTATATATATTCATTCGGGCAAACTCATATTGTAGGGAGTTGCCCCTCCCTTTATACTGTTGTGCATTTCTCTTGTATAATGTTGTTTATGTGAATGTTATGGGCTTTCACTGGTATAAAGGAAACATAATAATACTTGGTAACGAAAATAAAACTAAGTATGGAATGTTAGGCGTAGTCTATAATCGTAAGTATTGGTGAAAAGAAAATGATTGGTAGTGCCGCACCTCGCTATAAGCGGTTGAAAGACTACCGCAGGTGTATGGGCGTGACAGGTGATGGTTAGCAATGAGATGTGACTATCGGGTCTACACTTGACGAGGAGCATGCAGAGGTGTGTTCTGATGAAAGACTACATGATGAGGACGAGACATGATGGAGACAGTGGTTCTACATATGTTGGAGGGATGTTTTTAGTATGTGGAGGAGTTGATATCATGGATAAGACTGTTCAGATATGAAAATTTTGATCTTGGTGGAAGGCTACCAAGATGGTATGTTGTCGAAGACGACAATGATTTCAGGTGGAGGAGGATGTAAGGACTTGCAGTCCTTGGCGCAACCTCCCAGTTGGTGCGACGAGTTGGTTCATCCCTCGGGCGTGCAGTTTGACCAAGTGTGAAGCTCAGACTTATAAATGCGTGGAGTCATGTGATGATATGCACATAATGAAGGAGAATGAGGTGTTTTATATGTGTGGGGAGCATGAACGCTCAACCCTCGGCCGACCAACAAACATAGCGAGGCCGACTACACTTGTGGGCATTTGGAACGAAGGCCGACTCATGTTTTGAGGGTGTTTTTGATGGAGATGAGGGCATGGGCAGGTCGGCTGGGTAGCCAATACCTCGCCCTGCCACTCGTATAAACTAGAAAACGTTGGAGCTCAGTTGAGCATCGCAAGTTTGATACACAAGTTCGCTCATCATGTAGAGAAGTGCGCAGATCTAGTAGGTGGACGCAGCAAGAAGGAAAGGCATAGATTTTAGTGATGTGCTCGCTCTTGGGCAAGGCTGCACGGAGGTAGAACATATCTTGGCTTCAAGTGAGACTTGGCACGGGTGTCTTGGTAGCTCGGGTGAGCGCCTGCCCTTCGTGCAAGGGTAAACAGTGGAGATTTGGTGAGTGGCCCGCCGGTGCGAAGTTGGAGAACGGTGGAACGTAGTGAAGCCGGTTGTGCGAAGAGGGTGTCTTGGTGACTTGGTGGAGTCACCCGCCTGTCGTGAACGAAAACAAGATTCAGTTGTGAAGTGCAGAAGGAAGCTCATGTGAGGGCACGCCCGCCCAACTTGGACAAGGAAATCTTGGCTATCACACAGAGGTGTGATGAGGTTGTGAATTTGGCTAAGTATGGAACTTGTAGTCTCCAAGTATACTTGTAAAGCTTTGTAAAATTGAAGACTATATAATATATTATTCGGGAAAACTCATTGTTCAGGGAGTTACCCCTTCCTTTATACTATGCAATTGTGTTCTCGTTTATAATTACTGTTGATAATGAATGTGTATGGGTGTTCATTGGTATAAAGGAAACATTAATAATTACTTGGTTGCGAAACACAAAGTAAGTAGGATAAGTGGTTAGGCATAGTCCACGAACATAAGTATTGGTGAAAAGAAAGTGTTTGGTGGTGTCGCACCTCGCCAAGCGCAGTTGAAATACTATCGGGGCTTTGGCGTCGACGCCCCTACACCTGTGGTAGTCTTTCAACCGCTTATAGCGAGGTGCGGCACTACCAATCGTTTTCTTTTCACCAATACTTACGATTGTATACTACGCCTAACATTCCACTTATCCTACTTAGTTTGTGTTTCGCAACCAAGTAGCAAACTTACAAACGTAGCAAGGTCGACCTATACTTGTGGGTGTTTGAACGAAGGCCAACATGCATTTAAGTGTATTTTCGATGGAGTTGAGGGCGTGGGCAGGTTGGCTGGGTAGCCAAGACCTCGCCCTACCACTCGTATAAGTTAACAAGGCACAGAGCTCATTTGGCATCACATCTTCGCTCATCCAACAAGGAGAAGTGCGTAGGATAAAGGGTAGCCGCAACAATAAAGGGAAAGATGCAGAACAGCGATGCGCCCAACCTTGGGTGAGGTTGCACGAAGAATAACGCACTGTCTTGGTTTTGGGTGAGGGTGCGGGTAGAGGTCACCTACTGGTCAAAGAGAAGGCGTGCACAGGTAAGGTGTGGGCGCCCGATTGTGCAAGGCATGCACGGGGGAAGGTGAGGGCGCCCGGTTGTGCAAAGGCGCACGGTTGAAGGCGTGAACGCCCGATTGTGTGCAGTTGGGTGATTGTGCACAGGTTCTTGGGTTGTTCATTTCTAACTATTTTGATGAAGCAATTGAGCAGGAAGTACAACCTTTGAAGGAACAAAGTTATTAATGGTAAAATCAAGAAATGACCGTTATATCAAGCAGTTTTAACGCGAAATTCAAGCTCGTTAAAAAATAAACATAAACAATGAGAAAGTGTTTCCCCAACGTTTAAGCTCATTAAAAAATGAACCATTTTCTGGTAAATAACCATCGTGAATGTATTATCATCAGCCTTTTGAAGCCTTGGTCATGTTCTCATCATCACCTCCATTCTGTATTGGCCGATCATTCACCACCACTTGATTGTTTACCCCTTTCGAGGAACAACTGTGAAGAGTGATCCTATTAGCCATCCTTGTGACACTGCCGTGATTGGAAAATTCCAACCCTTACCTAGAGTCAGCTGCTACCCGAATCTATCACTCGTTCCTCAAAAAACGAGTCTCCTTTAAGCTCTTTTCAACTGAATCGTAAAATATGAAAAGATTGTCGAGCCATTGGCCTCCCCAGCTCGTTAAAGTGACCGGAAGTGCTATACCTCCTTTAAATTTTAATCTTTTAGGACCTGAGGGATTGTTACACAAAAAGATTGAGCGCTTGTTTTGTTCTTCTTGTTAAAATTACCGAAAATTCATCCCTTTTGTATTATTTTATACTTTTTCAGACTTAATGGATTAGATGATCAAAAAGGATTTTTTTGGTGTTTCCTTTACGTCCCTTTTCAGAATCTCTAAAGTTGAAAAGGACCGAGTTATCTTTGTCGTTAAACTCGTTAAAACCGAATAGCGAAAAACTTGTCCATAACAGACAAGAACGAGTTTCACTATCGCTAGGCTCGTTAAAACTTAAAACATAGCGATGGGTTTTCCCGAAGGGAAAACTATAGAACAAGCATATGTTATCCTCCTCAAGCTTGAAAAAAATAAAGAGGTACTGGTCAGCAATGACTAGGGAAAAATTGGGAAGAAAACTTGAAGAAACTTTGTTGGTAGCAAGTCGCTCTTGAACATGACACTTTCACTCAGAATCCAAGTCAGGTTGGGTTGTTCCATTCACTGGTCACATCACCATGGCTCCGTCACACCATCCATATTTTGGGTTAATGCTACCAATCCATCATGTTAGTGTCGCCGATATGTTCAAAAGAAGTCACTCAGAGAATTCACCTGTGTCTCACCCACTGCAATACATTTACGCTCCATTCTTTCATGACCGCCACCCTGAACCTTATATCACCAGATCGTTTTCACCTCCATTAAAATCATTTGCTCCGTTCCGTGTCATTGATGTGGGATTAACTAAGGCCTTCCTATGACGGATCGCTTCTTGTCAACATCAGCTCATTATCCAAGAAGTCGATCTAGGAACAACCCTTTCAGTACTTTGAAACTTGCATGCCTCAATGGCAAGTTTCTCACTTCCGGCGACAGGTTTACATCAATGGCCTTCGACCGAAAGATTTTGCGTGGTGTTCGATGCCAAGTCCCTCATTCACACCACGTGAATTGTACTGTAGTACCTTGAGGGTCATCATCATTATCGGTGATTCCTCTTGCGCCTATTAACAGCTTACACCATTGGTTGGTAATCAGGCAATGTCTTTCCATGTTTGACTCCAGAACATCTCTCACATGGATCGACTTGTACTTTGAGTGAAGATCGAATGAGATAGAAGACCCCGGATCTAGTTTCATCCATCCGGGCTACGATATATATTCAGGAAAATAAAGACATCAAATGTACATCATTTTTGCAGAGATAATCATCCAATCTAAGGGATGATGGCTCTACCAGAATCATGAGTCTACACTCAGACGATTGTCTGTCTCATGTACATGAAAATGAATTTATAAAGTTGAGCATGGGAATGCCCACCTCAGCTAGATCATGAAATATTATGAAGATAATGTATTGTATTGTATCTTATTACAGGTCTCCTTCCAGCTTGAAAAAACTTCGGATCCTCATGATAAAGAATTTCACTCGACATCAAAAGATTAACGACCTCATGCTTTAGGGGGCAACTGTTATAGAAATTTTTGGGCACTGCAACCCCAATCATAAATGTCCATAAACCAAGGTCTCCTAAGTCCCTAAAGGTTTTGCACTGACCCCTAAAAGAACAAGGTCAACTGATTACAGCATCTCCCAGAAGTTCTCCATGAAAAACTACTCAGAACTGGTCAAAACTGAACCATTTCACCTGCTCCATGGTCAAAGTGCGTTGCATCCCACCTGAATACACACAGTAGGTGCGGTGCATGTTGAAAAACCCTTCTATGGGGTGCGATGGGCGAGAGTGGACAAACAGCAGGGTTAATCCACAAGGTGGAGGAGCATGGAATCTTCCAGAGACATCTCCTGTGACACTTGCCTCTCTGCATTCGCCCAGGGATGAGTAAGAGATCATCAATCTCCAAGTGGAATCAAGAATTATCAGATAGAGGACACTAATCAAATCTCAAAAGCTAACTCATTCCCCTTGCAAACATCTATATATGGATCCCTCATCCCAGAGATCCAGAGGCTGGAATTTTGTATCTGGTAAGGAAGTGTTGTTGGTTTCTTGGTGCAACATCACAGTGTTGGGTGATCTAAGCCTTTCATGAGGTGAAGAAGGGCTTTCTTACTGAGAGGATGATGATGGGTCAAAACAATTGGTTGTAATCCTCTTTGCTCTTTCTTGATTATCAATAAAGCTACTCAAGTTTTCCTCCACATTCTTGTATAGTTGATGATTTATGCATTTGTGTGGTCAATATATATTTGGTCCTATATTGTTTATGATAATAGATCTATGTTCTTGGATAGTGTTATGCTACTTTGATTCTACAGGTGCTCTGTGAAGCTAGGTAGACGAGGAAGCGAGTGGCGAAGGCCTATCAGAAAGGAGAGGAATCGAGCGAGGAACCAAGCGCAAGACAGAGGTTGGTCTCTTTATTCCCCTCTTATCTATTTCTCATAAAGGAAAACGAAAGTAGTTTTTAGTTTGTTTGTTTCTAAGGTAGCTACCAGCCTTAGTGGGACTAGCAGCTCTGCATAGACACTAGTTTTCCTGATAAGAAAAGGTAATGAAAAAGGCTTTGGAAAGGAAAAATGGCATTTTTGGCAATTTATTTATAAAAATAATGAAAATTCGGAGAAAAGGGAGGTGAAAGGTCATAGTTTTCATGTGAGGAGGAAAATGAAAGAAAATAATGGAAATTGAAGAAAATGGAGGCCTCATTAATAAAAAGGCTTTTGAGGATCAGTTGGTACCTTTTGTCAGTTCAGTTTTGGAGCCCTCTCTCTATTCTCTCTCTCTCACCCTTGGATACTTAGATTTTTCTTAGAGCACTTCAACATTGGATCAAGAAAGGAAAAGAAGGCAAGAGGAAGCAAAGATCAAGAAAGGAAGAGTAGGATCAAGCAGCTACAACGGGTTTACTTGCATGTCTCAATTTGCATGTGTGATTTCCTTGCTATGTTTGGCATGCATGGTTATGCATGTGTGTTTTTGGTTATATTTCTATCGTGGGCATGGGATTTTCCAGATGTGACAATGTGCTTCATCCTTGCCTTTCCATTTCTGGATAACCATGGTGAGATGGGGTTCTCATGTTTTGTTTGAGCTGGATTGGTGGATGGATTCGAAGTTGAGTGAGGTAGGTCTTTGAATGAAAGAACACATGGCCTAGTGATCCTTGAATCGGACTATGGATTGCGGTAAAGCCACTAGCCTAGTGACCCAAGAAATGGACTATGGGTTGTAGTAAAGCTAGGCATTGTGTGCCTGAGTGGGCCTAGGAATCATCAACCAGTGAATGGCGGGATATATGATAAAGCCTAGAGGTGGATGCCCTTGATTAGGCCTAGGCATCCTTATCGGTGAATGGCGAGATGTATGGTAAAGCCTGGAGGGTGATGTCTCAATTATGGCCTAGTGACCCCTTGATCGGATTGTGGGTCTTAGTAAATCCTAGAGACTAGGAGACACGAAAATTCCTCATGGTGTAGGTGGAGAAATCCAGTGGTGTCCATGCTTTTTTAAGGCTTAAGGATCTAGTGAGGATTACGGTAATCCTGATTTTATTGATGAAGGTGAGATGGTTTAGCCTCGAGAAGCCCTGGTTGGTTCTTTTGGTTCGATTCCCACATTCATGCTTGGAATATGGCACGGGGGTGATTGGCTAAAGAGAGACTTAGCTCAGCCAATCTACGATCGGGTGAAACATGGTAATCCCATATTGGGTTGGATTTTTCATTCATTAATAAGAGTTTCTTTCCTTGGTATTTTATGAGAAAATGTATTGGATTATATGTGGAATTTATGGTTTTTGTATCCTCATTATTTCTATTGTTTATATGTTCGTTATGAATATGTTTTATGACAGTGAAAATGTATGGTTGTCATCATGTTTTTATTTGTTAATGAATGATAAATGAATATATGACCTAATAGATGATAATGCAGCTAATTTGATAAGGCACCAATGCTTCTTAGCAATTCTCGGATAAGTATGAGACCCCTATGCTCAAATTTGTTGTTTAAACTTGTAGAATGCATAATTGTGATATGTTTGGTGAAATATTTGTCATGGCTAGTAGAGGTTTAGTCAAGTCCTTGTTGAAGAATTTGCATTGTCATCATTGTCTCTATATTTCTTTTCATTTATGTGAATTCCATGAAGTTTTGGGCAGTGACTAGGTCCTAGCCCTAGAATTTAGCCTTAAATCTCACATTCGTTGGCATAACACTAGAAGAAAAAGGCTACAATCGCACTCAGACAGGCTCATGAGAGTGATTGGGACTCTCAGTCGCTTGGAGGGCTTGGCAAGGGAACGATTGGGACTCTAGATCCTTGAATTGTTGAGTTTACCCAAGTGTTTCTCACCTGGAAAGGTGGGGTAGCTCCTGGAGGTTCTATTGGATGCATGGATGGTAAGTTTGGTTGTGTTTTTCGGTTCCACTTCCTTAAGATGACCTAGGAGGTTGAATCAGATCATAGTAGTCTCTCATCACATGTTTACCCCAGTTGGTCAGTTACTTGGTTAGATGTAGGAAGATCTTGTTATAGTGACACTTTCAGACAGTCTGAAAGTATCCCACCTATAATAAAGAGATATATTCTATTGTGGAGGTCTACCAAAAATGAAAGTATTACATTCTGGGGAAGGAAACGGTCATCCACACAGACCACCGACCTTTGCAATTCATACATACATAAGAGAAGTTGTAGAACGATCACTATCATAAATTGCCACGTACCTACAACAATTCCAATTGAACATTAGGTATAAGAAGGGAAACAACAAAATGTTGCACACTGCCTCAGTCGATTGTCGGTCATGGTGCTAACCACTGTGCTTAGTTCTTGTGGGAACGAGACTACTGGGTGGTCGCATATTTATAAGAGCAATCTAGAATTCGACAACACATACAAGACACTATTGGAAGGAAAGCAAGTTCCAAATTTTCACCACCAGCATTCACTGTTATGCCACCTAGGAAACCTCTGTGTTCTTTCAAGTGAGAGTGCCAGTAGTATTTGGGAGGCACACTATAGTTGGGTCGCTAGACATTTCGAGGTAAAGAAGACAGTGGTAGTGCTGAAGAAGTATTTTTAATTATTGAACCTTCAACAGAATGTTGCGAAGTACATCAGACATTTCACTATCTACACCATTTCCAAACCAGAAATCAAGAATAAAGACCTATATACTCCTCTTCCTACTCCTAGTTGACCCTGGGAATTCATCTCCATGGATTACATCTTGGGCCTTCTTTCTACTAAACATGGAAATGACTGTGTTTTCGAGGTCGTCAACAAATTCTCTAAGATGACCATTTTGGCAGCCTACAAGAAGAGTACCACAACAAAATCCATTGTTAAGCTCTTCTTTGAATGATTTTGGGTACACTTTTGGATCCCACAGTTCATTTTCTTAGATCCGGACAATAGGTTCCTAAGTACATTTTGGTCAAGTCTCTGGGCGATGTTGGATACCAATATCACTAAGTCCACAACTTTCCACCCCCAAATTGATGGCCAAATAGAGGTCGTCTACAGGATGATCATACACATTCTATGCATGTACAACCTGAAGCATCCACACACATGGGATTAAAGCCTCCCCTATGGCTAGCACAACTACAACAAATATCCATAGCTCAACTGGCCACAACCCCTTTCAGGTGGGATTGAGATTCCATCCACTATGTCCCATTCATGTGGCCATACCATTTGCAGCTACTCAGGCAGATTCAACTCATGTCTAGTTTGAAGCTGACAGGGCTAATAACTTCTTTGAGCACATTTAGCACATCCACTAGCAGGTCCATCACATATTGGACAGAGCCAATTCTAAGTACAAGCAATGACATGATCAACATTGGGTGCCACATAATTTCTAGGTGGGTGACAAAGTTTGGCTATATCTACAGAAGGAACACTTTTTTGGGCCCCACCAAAATCTTTGCCCACTCCAATATGGGCCATACACCATCATCAAGGGATGTAGTTGAGAATGCATCTGAGCTCAGCCTTCAACTGTTCCTTGGCCTACACCCAATATTCAATGTGGATTGCCTTCGACCGTAGTTTCCACCATTTCTTAACACATATGACATTATAGAACAACTCACACCGACGAATTTAAACCCAGATTGCATGGAATAGACCACAACTGATTGGATCATGGACACGTAGATCAATAACTCTTTCCAACAGAGGATCCATCTATATCGAGTCATCAAAGCAGGCCAACGCCTTTACCAGGGAATGTGGTTCACCAGGGATTGGGTTCAACAAAAAATTTCTCACCTCATGGAGGCTTTGCATGTAATGGGGACCATTACTTCCTAAGGAGGGAGGACTAGTCCGAGTGAATATTGGTAGCCACTTGCCTATTCCACCTGGACCTCCAGTCAGTTTCATCAATTTCCTTGTTTATAGTAGCATTTACAATGTTTAGCAGTTTTTCGGGTCCTGAACTTCTAGAGTGGTTTTTACCCCTAAACTATTTGTTTTGGAGGTCTGCAACATGTCGGAAGCCATAGACAAGGTCTTGTGGAAAATATTGTAGTACTCGGAGAGGTATTTCCAATGAGGTATCATACGTGCCAAATAGAGATAATATGACCAAGTTAAGACCCCGTGAAGTTGGCTACCCAACTAACCTCGACGGGGCCCACAAACACTTGGTGTTCCATCTCTTGGGGTTAGGGTTTTGGTTGTTTAGGTTTTCCCTTGTTTTCAATAACAAAAATGCAATTGAGCCTCATTATAACATATTTAAGAGGCATGTAGCCACCACATCTCTTCTTAGAGATAAGCTACCATCGCCCAAGCTAGTTTGTTTCCATTTCTGTATGTAAGCATATTTCAGTTCTTTGATATTAATGAAATGAAGTTCTATTTTTGTTGGATCATTTTGTTTATGTGTATATCTGTATTTTGTTGCGTTCTTGCGATAGTTTTGATCAATCTCTGCCTCTGTCTTTGTCTCTTCCACTTTTGTACTAACCTGTGTTGTTATAGACAGGTTGTCATCCACTTGGTTTTCATTTTCAAGTGGGATTATCTCACCAAATAGCATCATGTCAATATGACTTTTTTTTTGCATCATATGCAACCATTCATCATTAAGTAACAAGTCTTCATCAAACTTTACATAAGAAAATTTAATTGTTGGATTCACCATAACAGTTGTTGCTCCAATGGCATCTTCACTCTCATCAGGAAGCTCTATTGCTAGATTCATCAAATTTTCATCAGCAAGTTTTGTTGTTGGATTTATCAAATTGTCATTAGTAATCCCTGTTGTTGGAATCACCAAATTTTCATCCACTTGCAACTCTGCATGGTGGGATTCACGAGCATCTATCTGCTCCTCTTCTACAAATTTATCACAATCATAGTCCACTTGTGGCTGAGCACAGTGGGATTCAACAAACTTTTCATCTTCAACTTCAGTGCTCCCCCTTACACCAAAAATCCTCTAAAGGGTAACACAAGCCAACTGAAGAAGCTGAAGATGTGTTACTGTGGATGCAATTCACTTTTTTTTTTTTAAATCTCGACCTTCTTCTTCAGAACTGGATTTCTCTTTACTGCTTCTTTACATGAGGCTTCTTCAAAGTTCTTCAAAATTTTGTTTCTCAATCAAAGAGTCTTATGGAGGCTCGCTTATTCTCTTTGTTTCTCTCACTTCGCTCACGTTGCTGCTCTCTCGGGGAGTCATATGCAAACTAGCTCAGATACCATGAAAATGAATGAAGATAAAACATGGAACAAAGGATTTCTCTTCTCAATATTACGAATCAGTTAAATAGATTACATGGGAGACATCAACAATAAATCACTGCAGTGAGACTGAACTAAATTGGACTAACAGAAACTGCACTAGGACACTTGGATGGACGGTTTTGACACCTAGTAGGTGGTTGGAATTAGATTCTCTAACAACAATTAGTGACAATAAAAAATTGAAAATAATATTGTATGACTAACCGATATGTGTAGAGGAAGATTTCTTCCTTTACACCTCCACACATAATAGGCATCATAATTAAATATTAAATAGAAATATTGTAAAACGAAAATGTTGATATGGTGTTCAAAATCATTTTTGAAATTTTAAATATGGAAAAATTCAAGATAATTGTGTTGAATTCTCTTTGTGCAAAGAATGTTATACACGAAGTTGTAGAGCTTAACTCTATGAATTCAAAGGTGTGGAGCTCCACATAACCAATAAAGCTCAGCACCACCAGCGCAATCTTGTATTTGAATTTGTATAGGACAAAGAACATGAACTTTCCACCCACCATCCATTCCCCTTATTTTTAATGCTCATTGGACCTCGATTTAAGCGAGGAGTATGCACTTAGGCCAATGGTGTGCATAAACTTTAATCCGTTACCATCACTGGTATCCACTAGGGATAATTTTGTTGAAAGTAATTTTGAACTGCTTCCATTACTATGATCTGAGATGTTCAAATATGGCCACTCTATTTTTCTAAGATAGTGATGAATTTGGAAATAATTTCCCGTCTTAAAAAAAGCACCAAGCTTTAGCTTCTTAACTATGCTTCTCCGTCAAAATAGGTGATTTTTCTTTATTTGTTCTCCATGCACGGTATTTTTTGAATATCTGTCTCAAAAATGTCGACTTCAAAAGGATTGTAGATTTTTCACTTTTATATAACTTTGTTAAACACAATTATTTAGTTTGCATGCGTTTACTAAAGAAGGAAGAAAATTGTAGTGAAAGAAGGTTAAAGAAAGGCTCAATTTGAAAAGGTGTTGTCACAAACACACATACCATACAAAAGAATTTTAAGTATCATGGCAAGCATATAGGAGGGGATTATAGGTTACACATGCGTTATCGAAAATCTCAACTGTGTATATTGATGGCCACAAGGTTGTGCTCAATAGCCTATTTAGCATCATTGTTGGCAAAGTAGAGACTAGCCTCAACAATATCCTCTACTTTCAGAGTGTGTCCCTTAAGTTGGGGATATTAAATTAATCGTAGAGTTGCTATATAAAATAAGGTGACACCGATACTCTTTTATTTTGGGCCGTATCATAATTAATTTTTTTTATACATAAATAATGATGACAAAATAAAAAATATAAAAATTGAACCAATCACATTTTAAATAAATAAATTTAATCATTATAAAAAAATAAATAAAATTCAATTATTAATATTAAATTAGGGAAGACTTGCAAAATTCTTTTCGTCAAAGACCATTAATAAATAAATAATCAATGCACATGTAAAACTGAATACCTTATACACTTCCTGTAACAAGTATTATAATAAGAATAATAGTAATAAACAACTTTATGAAATGTCAATTTTCGGGCTCCAGTGAACAAACACTTTTCAGTCAATTTTTCTTCTTGTTTCAAAGGCTTTCAAGGACGTGTACAGTCTTAATATGATACCCACATAAATATCATAAATATCCCAGCGTAAGTCAATCATTAAAGCACAAAGTACACAGGGTTTGCAAAGTGCTAGTTTCACGTGAGATAGGCCTCTTTTGTTATGTCCATATGTTCAATCCAAACACGGTCCATGGAAAATATACAACTAGAGAGAGCCATCATACATATCTCCACTCTTTTCATAATCATGGGATATAGGGTCATCATATTACCCTTTTATTTTTGATGGTTTTTCTTCTCAATATGATCAAAATTCAATTGAAATTTCTAATTTAATCTGGAACTGCGTAATTGTAAATTACATTTTTAAATTATTTCAAATTAATATTTCAACAATTATTCATCCTTCAAATTTTGAGAAATATATATCACCCTCTACTTGTAACATCTCTAACTGTGCATTCAAAAGAGAAAAGAACAAAAAAAAATGAATTTTACCATGGTTATTAAATAAATTCAATATTTGTCACATATTTCCTACTAATCTACATAAACTATTTAATTGATTTCTCATTCCAAGGATTTCTTGGTTTGTTACTAAGATCCATGCCCAACGTACCGAGCTTCACCCTACACGTGTTGATTTTATCATGAAAGAGAAAGTTCAGTTGTGATTGAAGTTTCTAGTGAAGTTAGTAAGTCTAACGAGTGTTACTTAGGTTATACGAAGTACATGAACCTTCTCGACGAATTTGGGTAGAGCTACACCTAGACCGCGCGTCGATCGTCATTCATCTAGGGTTAGATCTAACAAAGGAAATGAGCCTCTATAGGATTAAGGTGACAACCCGATTTTCTCACCTAATGGGTAAGTCATTTGCATGATGTGGTCTGACCACAGATCACAAGACTGATTTCCCCACCCAAGGGGCTTATCTGCAACCAGGTAATTCAAAAAAGGCTCACTCAGGGTTCAAAAACGCTTAATTCCAAGCACTATAATTTTTTAGTTTTTAGTTTATTATTTCTCATGGTCTACAAGGTAATTTCTTATTACTCTATGGCAAGTTGGACAGGGTCAAAAGTTGTACCCAACTCTACAAACTCCCTTCCGGGGGTAAAAAAAAATGATTCCTTGCTATTACACACTAGAACCCTGCTCAGCGTTACTCCCTGGGGTTGTCCGAACCCTCTATGGTTCCTTCGTTACATGGTTTCTTGTTTTCCCTTTTCTTGCTCGCGCCGACCTTCCAAGGTAAGGGTCATCATTTTTATAAATTTGTTATATATTTCTTCTGTTATTTAAGGTCATTCAATAGTTTCCACTAATTAAGTTCATCTTTTTTTTTGTTCTTAAAGGCACGGGTACTCAAGAATATTCTTCTCTATTTTTTCCTTTCTAAGGTTGTGCCGGCTGCAACTTACCTGGGTTCTTCTGGGTTACTCTACTCCTCCATAAATTAATTTCTAAAATTCAGTTAAGTGATGCTCATGCAACATTCTGGGTTATGTTATTACCATTAGGGTTTGATTAATTCTCTTCCCAGATTATCTCATTCATAGAAGGGTTTCTTTTTTTGTTTTGGGGCATGTCTGGCCACGACCGTGTCTGTAAAGAATGGATTATGAATGTATAACGGACGAGTCTTAGTTTTGATGATTCAATTTGAGTAATTCTAGCCCCTTTGAGGGACGTTTTACAACTCAACTTAGAGTTTTACCTTTTTTGTAAAACATTGGTACCACTTGTTTGTGCTCATATAAAAATTATGCCCTTCTAATGATTTCGATTCCACTTTTTTACTGTGCAATTGTTTAAGTAAATATTTAATTAAGGTTTTTGTTGGAATAATGGTCCCTCTGCATATTTATTAGTTATGTACGTCAGTTATTAGGTATGTACGTCATTGGGGTTGAATGTGGTTGGATTGTAATGACTCTGTCTATTATTGAATTGTTTACAAATTTACACCAACACTAGATTACAATTTGATTCCTATACTTTTTTCTTAACACTGCAGTTGAAATGAGCCACGACTATGCCCAAGTTTTCGATTGGACTGGCTTGGCTATCTTTGGAAATAAAATATTTTTTTATAATGCATGGCATGTACTATGTATCGTCCATATGTCTTCTTACTTCAAATCTATTAGACGTTGAAGAAAAAGTTACAATATGTATTGTCCATATTGTTGCTCACTTTGAATCTATTATATATTCTAGAGGATAGTCTAGGGGATAGCCATTGTATGTCCTATTTAATAGCCTCGGCCATGAGAAGGTCTAAAACTACCTGTGTTAAGACGTATAGCCGGAAGGTCGTCACTACTAAGATCGAAATCAAGATACTGCAAAAAAGAAACCATGTCATCAATCGTTTTACATAGAGTGGGTATTTTTTAGTTGCCAAAACCAATCAATAGTTGCGTGACGAAGTACAAGGAAGGAAATATGATTATAATGAAAATACATAGGAATTTTTTTATGGTAAATTATTGGAAAATGTAGAAGGTTGAGAACGGAAACCATAAAGTATGCACAAAAGGAAAACAAGTAGTAAGGAATATGTAGACAAAGCACTTTTTCTTTTCTAAAACTTTTGTTGAAACATCATTGGTCGCTGCTTGGATGTTTTGAAATGTTTTTGGTCATTTCTTTTTGGAATGTGTCTATTTGTTGCTTTCTAGAATGTGCGTGCCTCATGAAAAAGGCTGGCCTCTGCAGCATATATTGTCACTGGAAGTTGACTAAACCTACTGGAATTTGGTTAAATCTACTGGAACTCAACAAAATGCAGCAAACAGAAGTAAAAGTACATGGTTCCATAGTTATGGCTATTCAATGCGTAGATAGCAATCAAGAAAAATATTGAATGTGCAGCGAGTGTGGGAGATAAGCGATCAGATGGAAGTTGTTTGACGTAACTAGGTGGACAGTCCATATGAGCGTAGTGTCGCTCATATGTGAGAATTTAAATCACAATTCCAAATTTAGGTACGTTAATCGATAATTGCAAATTGTTAAAAAAATAATAGTGTTTCTCATAAGTGAGAATTTCAAACACATCTCCAAATTTAGTTATGTTGATTTGTTTATCACATGAATATAATTTTGATTTACACTTTCACATAAAGGTTGAGATTTCTATAAAGGTTAAAGAAAACTAAATATTTTCAAAATTGAATTGTGCATATCACAAAAGGAAAGAGAAAATTGTTTTACATTCATAGTACAAGTGTGAATAGTTCAATTAGCAAATTTGCAACAAAAAAACCAAATCTTAAAGTTACTAGTATACTGAGATTAAAGAAAGAGTAGAATATGTAAATGGAAGGCTATTGTTAATTACATTAAGCAGTGTATGGATTTTTTGTAAAATTGCAGGGAAAATAAATTATAGATTCATCAAGGGTCACGTTTAGCATCCTAGATTTTACATGACGCCTCTTTAATTATATGATTGAAAGACATTATTGTTTTCTCTTAATCTCAACTAATCTTTAAACCCACTTCATCGATGGTACAAGGAAAACAACTAGTGCGTGAGATATTTCAGTTTGGGAGGAAGATCTTGAAAACATATTTTTGAAGGATTGATCTCCACTTAATATTATCTAGAAGCATCAATCTTTAAATCTCCTTAAATCTCACCACAGAACGTTTAGCATCCTAGATTTTAAATGATGCCTCTTTAATTATAAGATGCAAATATGTTATTTTTTTCTCTTAATCTCAACCAAAATTTCCACCCACTTAGTAGATGGTATAATGAAAACAACTAGTATGTGTGATATTTCAGTTTGGGAGGAAGATCTTCAAAAAACAGATTTGAAGCACCGATCCCCATATTCAAATAATTTCAAGGATAAACTTCTTTGGGGTTCCAGTGGTGGAAAATATACAAGTAGAGAGAGCCATCATATATATCTCCACTCTTTTCATAATCATGGGATATATGGTCATCATATTACCCTTTTATTTTGATGGTTTTTCTTCTCAATATGATCAAAATTCAATTGAAATTTCTAATTTAATCTGGAACTGTGTAATTGTAAATTACATTTTTAAATTATCTCAAATTAATATTTCAACAATATTCATCCTTCAAATTTTGAGAAATATAAAAACAATTAAAATACCACCCTCTACTTGTAACATCTCTAACTGTGCATTAAAAAGAGAAAAAAACAAAAAAAAATGAATTTTACCACATTTTATCATCTACCCTATGGAACTGTTTTACCATGGTTATTAAATAAATTCAATATTTTTCACATATTTCCTACTAATCTACATAAACTATTTAATTAATTTCTCATTCAAAGGATTTCTTAGTTTGTTACTAAGATCCATGCCCAACATACCAAGCTTCACCCTACACATGTTGATTTTATTATGAAAGAGAAAGTTGAATTATGATTGAAGTTTCTAGTGAATTTAGCGAGTCTAACCAGTGTTACTTAGGTTATACGAAGTACATGAACCTTCTTGATGAATTTTGGCAGAGCTACACCAAGATCATGTGCCGATCATCGATCATCTAGGGTTAGATCTAACAAAGGAAATGAACCTCTATAGGGTTAGGGTGACAACCCAATTTTCTCACCTAATGGGTCAGTCATTTGCACGATGTGGTTTGACCGCAGAGCACAACACTAATTTCCCCACCAAACGGGGTTATCTGCAACCAAGTAATTCAAAAAAGGCTCACTCAAGGCTCAGAAACGCTTAATTCCAATCACTGTAATTTTTTAGTTTTCAATTTATTGTTTCTCATGAGCTACAAGGTAATTTTTTATTACTCAATGGCAGGTTGGATAGGGTCAAAAGTTGTACCCAACTCTACAGACTCCCTTCTGGGGGTAAAAAATATGATTCCTTGTTATTACACACTGGAACCATACTCAGTGTTACTCCCTGGGGTTGTCTGAACCCTCTATGGTTCCTTCATTACATGGTTTCTTGTTTTCCTTTTTCTTGGTCACGCCGACCTTCCAAGGTAAGGGTCATCATTTTTATAAATTTGTTCTAAATTTGTTCTGTTATTTGAGGTCATTCAATAGATTCCACTAATTAAGTTCCTTCTTTTTGTTCTTCAAGGTACAGATACTCAAGAATATTCTTCTCTATTTTTTCCTTTCTAAGCTTGTGCCGAATGCAACTTACCTAGGTTCTTCTGGGTTACTTTACTCCTCGATAAATTAATTTCTAAAAGTTGGTTAAGTGATGCTCATGCAACATTTTGGGTTATGTTATTACCATTAGGGTTTGATTAATTCTTTGCCTAGATTATCTCGTTGATAGAAGGGTTTCTTTTTTTGTTTTGGGGCATGTCTGGCCATGACCGTGTCTGTAAAGAATGGATTATGAATATAATGGATGAGTCTTTGTTTTGTTGATTCAATTTGAGTAATTATAGCCCCTTCGAGGGACTTTTTACAACATGACTTAGAGTTTTACTTACTCTTTTTGTAAAACATTGGTACCACTTGTTTGTGCTCATATAAAAATTATGCCCTTCTAATGATTTCGGTTCCACCATTTTAGTATGAAATTGTTTAAGTAAATATTTAATTAAGGTTGCTGGTGGAATAATGGTCCTTCTGCATAGTTATCAGTTATGTACGTCATTGGGGTTGAATGTGGTTGGATTGTAATGACTCTGTCTATTATTGAGTTGTTTACAAATTTACACCAACACTAGGTTATAATTTGATTCCTATACTTTTTTTCTTAACACCGCAGTTCAAATGAGCCAGGATTATGCCCAGGTTGTCAACTGGACTGGCTTGGCTATGTTTGGAAACAAAATATTTTGTTATAATGCATGGCATGAACTGTGTATCGTCTATATGTTTGCTTACTTCAAATCTATTAGATGTTGAAGAAAAAGTTATTGTATGTATTGGCCATATTGTTGCTCACTTTGAATCTATTATATATTCTAGGTGATAGTCATTGTATGTCCTATTTAATAGCCTCAGCCATGAGAAGGTCTACAACTACCCCTGTTAATATGCATAGCTGAAAGTTCGTCACTACCAAGATCGAAATCAAGATACCGCAAAAAATAAACCATGTCATTAATCTTTTTACATAGAGTGGGTATTTTCTAGTCACCAAAACTAATAAATATCTGTGTGACAAAGTAAAAGGAAGGAAATATGATTATAATGAAAATACATAGGAATATCGTTTTAGGTAAACCATTGGAAAATGTAGAGGTTTGAGAAGGGAAACCATAAAGTACGCACAAAAGGCAAACGAGTAGTAAGGAATATGCAGACAATGCACTTGTTTTTCTAAAACTTCTGTTGAAATGTCATTGGTCGCTGCTTGGATGTTTTGAAACGTTGTTGGTCATTTCTTTTTGGAATGTGTCTCTTTGTTGCTTTATGGAATGTGCATGCCTCCTGAAAAAGACTGGCCTCTATAGCATGTATTGTCACTAGAAGTCGGCTAAACCTACTGGAATTATACTAAACCTACTGGAACTCAACCAAATGTAGCAAGCAGAAGTAAAAGTGCATGGTTCCATAGTTATGGATATTCAATGCGCAGATAGCAATCAGGAAAAATATTGAATGTGCAGCTAGCGTGGGAGATAAGTGATCAGATGGAAGTTTTTCGGCGTAACTAGGTGGACAATCCATATGCTAGCGTATAGCTGGATGAAGAAGGATGAAATTTAAAGTTTGTTATTGGTTAGGTGAATAGTGTTTTCTCACCCAAAGCCCACAAAGGAAATTCCTATTTGGCATAATTATAAAATGTAGGGGAATATCACTATAAAAGGTGGTAACGGGAGGATATAGGAGTTAAGTTGAGAAAATTAAAGGTGGGTGAACATCATGGTTAATTCGAAAAAGGATCCACTCTACATTTTATTCAAGCATGCCAAAAAATCTACTTGAGACTATATTTAAAATGAGAATTTAATTACCCTGATGGAGGTGTTGGAAACAATGTCACGAAGTGGGTGGGAGGGGGCTTGGTAAGGCCCACTCTATGAGCATTGGAGGTAGGGAAGGAAGGGGAGAATGATGTGTCCAACTACCCCCATGTAGTCACACATGCTATGAGTAATGAGGAAATAGCGAATTAATATGGCAACCCCCATGACCTCTACGTCTTCTTGCCAAGGTTGGGATTGCTATACCATTTTCTAATATCTTTGTGATATCACCAGTATACAAGTGTGATTTATCCTTCCCAATGTATACTTGTGAAACACTTCAATGAAGGAAGGCACTAGCCCTCTTCGTCTGGGCTTCCATATTCCTTACCTTTTTGTCGATTGGAAACTTTTCTACCATCTCATGTCAAAAAGGATGCATTTGGAGGGTTTGAGCAACATCCAGTGAGGGGGTTTTCATTAGTACTTTTTTGAAATGTAAACTTGAACTAATAGTCACCAAATAACTATACCCATGAAACATAACATTAATGATTGATATTCACTTTTTTCAACATTTCTTTGTATTTATGAATATTTGTCAAAATTAAAACATTAAAAGAATGATAAATTTCTAACATAACTAGGAATAATAAATGTTTAATATAGTTTAACAAATTTGATGCAACATATACAATAACAAGCAACAAGGAAATATAAAAAGCTAATACTAGCAATTGCACCAAGAGGTGCAAAGGAACACCTATAGGAGGAGTGCGATGTGTGGAAGGAGGTTAAATTTAAAAAAAAAAGTTGCAATGACATAAATATCCCAGCATAAGTCAATCATTAAAGCACAAAGTACACAGGGTTTTCAAAGTGCTAGTTTCACGTGAGATAGGCCTCTTTTGTTATGTCCATATGTTCAATCCAAACACGGTCCATGGAAAATATACAACTAGAGAGAGCCATCATACATATCTCCACTCTTTTCATAATCATGGGATATAGGGTCATCATATTACCCTTTTATTTTTGATGGTTTTTCTTCTCAATATGATCAAAATTCAATTGAAATTTCTAATTTAATCTGGAACTGCGTAATTGTAAATTACATTTTTAAATTATTTCAAATTAATATTTCAACAATTATTCATCCTTCAAATTTTGAGAAATATATATCACCCTCTACTTGTAACATCTCTAACTGTGCATTCAAAAGATAAAAGAACAAAAAAAAATGAATTTTACCATGGTTATTAAATAAATTCAATATTTTTCACATATTTCCTACTAATCTACATAAACTATTTAATTGATTTCTCATTCCAAGGATTTCTTGGTTTGTTACTAAGATCCATGCCCAACGTACCGAGCTTCACCCTACACGTGTTGATTTTATCATGAAAGAGAAAGTTCAGTTGTGATTGAAGTTTCTAGTGAAGTTAGTAAGTCTAACCAGTGTTACTTAGGTTATACGAAGTACATGAACTTTTTCGATGAATTTGGGGTAGAGCTACACCCAGACTGTGCATCGATCGTCGATCATCTATGGTTAGATCTAACAAAGGAAATGAACCTCTATAGGATTAGGGTGACAACTCGGTTTTCTCACCTAATGGGTCAGTAATTTGCACGATGTGGTCTAACCGTAGATCACAACACTAATTTCCCCACCCAAGGGGCTTATCTGCAACCAGGTAATTCAAAAAAGGCTCACTCAGGGTTCAAAAACGCTTAATTCCAAGCACTATAATTTTTTAGTTTTTAGTTTATTATTTCTCATGGTCTACAAGGTAATTTCTTATTACTCTATGGCAAGTTGGACAGGGTCAAAAGCTGTACCCAACTCTACAAACTCCCTTCCGGGGGTAAAAAAAAATGATTCCTTGCTATTACACACTAGAACCCTGCTTAGCGTTACTCCCTGGGGTTGTCCGAACCCTCTATGGTTCCTTCGTTACATGGTTTCTTGTTTTCCCTTTTCTTGCTCGCGCCGACCTTCCAAGGTAAGGGTCATCATTTTTATAAATTTGTTATATATTTCTTCTGTTATTTAAGGTCGTCCAATAGTTTCCACTAATTAAGTTCATCATTTTTTTTGTTCTTAAAGGCACAGGTACTCAAGAATATTCTTCTCTATTTTTTCCTTTCTAAGGTTGTGCCGGCTGCAACTTACCTGGGTTCTTCTGGGTTACTCTACTCCTCCATAAATTAATTTCTAAAATTCAGTTAAGTGATGCTCATGCAACATTCTGGGTTATGTTATTACCATTAGGGTTTGATTAATTCTCTTCCCAGATTATCTCATTGATAGAAGGGTTTCTTTTTTTGTTTTGGGGCATGTCTGGCCACGACCGTGTCTGTAAAGAATGGATTATGAATGTATAACGGATGAGTCTTAGTTTTGATGATTCAATTTGAGTAATTCTAGCCCCTTCGAGGGACTTTTTACAACTCAACTTAGAGTTTTACCTTTTTTGTAAAACATTGGTACCACTTGTTTGTGCTCATATAAAAATTATGCCCTTCTAATGATTTCGATTCCACTTTTTTACTGTGCAATTGTTTAAGTAAATATTTAATTAAGGTTTTTGTTGGAATAATGGTCCCTCTGCATATTTATTAGTTATGTACGTTAGTTATGAGGTATGTACGTCATTGGGGTTGAATGTGGTTGGATTGTAATGACTCTGTCTATTATTGAATTGTTTACAAATTTACACCAACATTAGATTACAATTTGATTCCTATACTTTTTTCTTAACACTGCAGTTGAAATGAGCCACGACTATGCCCACGTTTTCGATTGGACTGGCTTGGCTATCTTTGGAAATAAAATATTTTTTTATAATGCATGGCATGTACTATGTATCGTCCATATGTCTTCTTACTTCAAATCTATTAGATGTTGAAGAAAAAGTTACAATATGTATTGTCCATATTGTTGCTCACTTTGAGTCTATTATATATTCTAGAGGATAGTCTAGGGGATAGCCATTGTATGTCCTATTTAATAGCCTCGGCCATGAGAAGGTCTACAACTACCCGTGTTAAGACGTATAGTCGGAAGGTCGTCACTACTAAGATCGAAATCAAGATACTGCAAAAAAGAAACCATGTCATTAATCGTTTTACATAGAGTGGGTATTTTCTAATTGCCAAAACCAATCAATAGTTGCGTGACGAAGTACAAGGAAGGAAATATGATTATAATGAAAATACATAGGAATTTTTTTCAGGTAAATTATTGGAAAATGTAGAAGGTTGAGAACGGAAACCATAAAGTATGCACAAAAGGAAAACAAGTAGTAAGGAATATGTAGACAAAGCACTTTTTCTTTTCTAAAACTTCTGTTGAAACATCATTGGTCGCTGCTTGGATGTTTTGAAATGTTTTTGGCCATTTCTTTTTGGAATGTGTCTATTTGTTGCTTTCTAGAATGTGCGTGCCTCATGAAAAAGGCTGGCCTCTGCAGCATATATTGTCACTGGAAGTCGACTAAACCTACTGGAATTTGGTTGAATCTACTGGAACTCAACAAAATGCAGCAAGCAGAAGTAAAAGTGCATGGTTCCATAGTTATGGCTATTCAATGCGTAGATAGCAATCAAGAAAAATATTGAATGTGCAGCGAGTGTGGGAGATAATCGATCAAATGGAAGTTGTTTGACGTAACTAGGTGGACAGTCCATATGGTAGCGTATAACTGGATGAAGAAGGATGAAATTTCAAGTTTGTTATTGGTCAGGTGAATAGTGTTTTCTCACCCAAATCCCATAGAGGAGATGCCTATTTGGCGTAATTATAAAATGTAGGGGGATATCAAGTGCTATAAAAGGTGGTAACGGGAGGATATAGGAGATAAGTTGAGAAAACTAAAGGTGGGTTAACATCATTGTTAATTCGAAAAAGGATCCACTATAGTTTTTATTTAAGCATGCCAAAAAATCTACTTGATACTATATTTAAAATGAGAATTTAATTACCTCGATGGAGGTGTTGGAAACAATGCTCACGGAGTGGGTGGGATGGGGAGTGGGAAGGCCCACTCTATCAACATTGGATGGAGGGAAGGAAGGGGAGAATGATGTGTCCAACTACCCCCATGCAGTCACACATGCTATGAGTAATGAGAAATATCAAATTAATATGGCAACCCCCATGACCTCTACGTCTTCTTGCCAAGGTTGGGATTGCTCTACCATTTTCTAATATCTTTGTGATATCAGCAGGACACAAGTGCAATTTATCCTTCCCAATGTATAGTTATGCACAACTTCAATGAAGGAAAGCATTGGCTCTCTTGGTATGGCCCTCCATATTCCTTATCTTGTTGTCGATTGGAAACTTTGCTACCCTCTCATGTCAGAAAGGATGCATTTGGAGGGTTTGAGCAACATCCGGCAAGGGGGCTTGCACTAGTACTAAGCAGAGAAATTTTGGGATGAGCATGAATCCAACATGCTAGTAAATAGCCGACTCTACTACTCTGAAAAATTCAATTCACAATATAGAACACAAATCATAGAAATGCAATAAGAATCAACACACATGCATAATGATTTATCTAGGGGAAAGAAATTGCTCGAAACCCATTCCTATATGTATTGCATTAATTAAGGAATATAGATGTATTAGATATGCTTTCTCAAGCTCGAGCACAACCTGCAAGTGTATAGTCTATCTCTTTCCCTGACTGATTGACCCTGACAAACACTGTAAGAGCCCTATCCTAAGGTCTGCTAATGGATCTAATTTTACTGAATTAAATAAGACAAGAGGTAATAACTTACTTACTTACAGGGCTTTTAAACAAACAAAATTTTGTCATTTACATTATAATCAACATAAATTATGGTGTGCATTCCATTGATATCAACTTAGCAAGAGTAGTCCATGGAAAAATACCTGTTCCGGCGGTTGATGACGAATAGCTCCAGCTGACGCTCCCTCTCGCCGACCCAACCGGATTTACCTCCCAGCCAACTAGGAAATAAATTCCTAGCCCAGGAAACCTCCACAGGTTCCCTAGCCCTTCGTGCCCAAGTCCAACCAGATATAGTGTGTCCTCAAGAAGAATGTGCAAAACTAGAAAATGATACTTTCCTCCTCTCAAACCCAAGAAACTTCCACAAGTTTCCAAGGTCTCCCAAAACTCATAACAAGGCCAAACAATCACAACCAACCCCCACAATCCTAAGCCAAACTCCCACACCCCCTCTTCTTCCTTCCCCCTTCCCTTTTATACCCTCTTTCCTCAACCACCTCTCATTAATGTCTTTAACTCTCACCCATTCTTGGTTGACTTCTCTTCCAAGGTAGAGTACATTTGGAATTGTGATATGAATTTAAAATTGAGAATTTAATGGGGAAGTAAATTTGGGAATGTGAAGTGGTTAACTCCTCTTCCAAGTTAGAGTACATTTGGAATTGTGATATGAATTTAAAATTGAGAATTTAATGGGGAAGTAAATTTGGGAATGTGAAGTGGTTAACTTCTCTTCCAAGCTAGAGTACATTTGGAATTGTGATATGAATTTAAAATTGAGAATTTAATGGGGAAGTAAATTTGGGAATGTGAAGTGGTTAACTCCTCTTCCAAGCTAGAGTACATTTGGAATTGTGATATGAATAAATATATATTGATGATAAGATGGAGAGGACTTTGTCTTCTCCTTATTAAATGTGAGGGTACATTGGGGTGTGTGAATGAATAAATATATTTTGAATTAATGGAAGGAGACCTTATCCTACACACTATTCAATTTGAGAAGGTAAGTGGGGAATTTGAATAATGGAAATCATAAATTTATTTTAGACCAATTTCCTCAATATTTTCAGATAATGTAAATATTAACACAATTTGTAGGATAAGATTTAAGTGGGGCATTACATACACCCCTCCTTCAGAAAACTTCGTCCCGAAGTTAGAATGAAAAGATACAAGGAGTTTGTAAGCATAGCAAACCAGAAAGAGTTATAGCATTAAAATTCGATGAGTCAGATAATGGCATTACTTCCCATCAAGAGTCTCCATTTGATCTATAGCTTCCTATCCACCCTGGCCTACTTTCATTCCCACCCTATTCGTCCTCTGCTGCCTTATCAGTGGCAAAGGCCCTACTGATCACTGATAAAACCTACATGGTGGGAGCGTCGAATGCCTCGACCAACCTTCCCCAGCAGGAATCTGGCAATCGTCATCACACGTCTAGGGGGAGCGTTCAGCTGTCCTCCCCACAATTCCAGGTTTCGAAGGATACATGGTGGGAAACACCTCCACCCCTCCTTCAGAGCACGGACCACACTACAGAGCTGGTTGGACTTGTCATCGAATAATCCAGTCGGGTCATCTTGCCACCTGTCATTTGCATTTTTTTTTTTGTGTCATAAGAGTGCATATCAAGTAGATACCAATGAAGTAAAATAATGTACATTATACCTTCCTCATGAGATGTCTCATCCTTCCCTCTTGGCTATCACATAGTTCTCTTCCCCTGCGGGTTAGCCTCTCATTCGTGCATTTATATACAACAAGACATATAATCATCACATTACTAAGTCTAGTATCCATGTGTCAATCTAAGAATTCTCGCTAAGTCATTCATTTAAATAAATCATATCCACTTGAGCTATATATGAACCAAAGTAATTCTGATAAGTTACCCACTAGATAGTCCATCACTAAGTGAGTCATACATGTAGTCCATACATCAACCATTTCTGTCATAAATATCAAATCTATCAACTGATTCATATAAGTAGTTTTATGTGTCAACCAAATGCATCAATATTACATAATGTTCATAAATAAATAACATGGAAATAGGATCTTAACATAGGTAGCTATCTAAGTCAAAATAGGCATCACAGATGCTCAGAAAGTGAGGGGTAGTCACGATGCATAGTCTCTGCATCCTCCCAAGTAGCAGATCCTGGGCTATACTTGTCCCACTGAACCTTAACTTGGTCCACCATGCGACGTCTGAGCTGTCGAACCCTACGGTCCAATATGCGTAATGGTTCTACCATTACGGTTCCCATGTCCGAGACCTGCAAGTCCTGCCAATCCAGTTTGTGAGATTCATCAGAAACATAATGTCGCAAAACAGATACATGAAAAACATCATGAGTTTTATGCAAATGGGGCGGCAGTACAAGACGATAGGAAACTGGTCCAATCTTCTCCTTGATCCTAAAAGGTCCTACGAACCGAGGTGACAATTTCGTCCCCTTCCCAAACCGGATGGTGCTTTTGTTGGGTCGGATACGAATAAAAACTTGGTCCCCTACCTCATAACTGTGATCAATCCTATGTGAATCAGCATAACTCTTCTGCCTATCCTGTGCTTCCTTTAACCTTTGCCGAACCTGCTTTACCTGTTCCTCCATTTCTTGGACTAATTCTGGGCCAACTATCACTCGGTCCTCCAACTTTTCCCAACTCAATGGCGTCCTGCAAGGTCTTCCATATAGAGCTTGATAAGGAGGCATCCCGATTGAACTATGATAACTGTTATTGTAGGCAAACTCTACCAATGGTAAGTACCTTTCCCACTGAGTCTGATTATCCATGACGTACATCCTAAGCATGTCCTCCAGAACCTGATTTACTCTTTCGGTCTGCCCATCTGTTTCTGGATGATATGCAGTGCTTAGGTTTAACTGAGTTCCCAGTGCTGACTGCAAACTTGTCCAAAACCTAGATGTAAATCGGGAGTCTCTATCAGAAATGATCTTTGTGGGCAATCTGTGCAGTCGGATAACTTCATTGACAAACACTCGCACTACATCCGTAACATCGTAAGTGTCCCTTACTGGGATGAAATGGGAACTTTTGGTCAATTTATCAACTATAACCAATATGGCATTGTGCCTCTGGGAAGTGAGTGGCAAACCCACCACAAAATCCATGGAAATTACTTCCCATTTAGATGTAGGGATGTCATGAGGTTGTAGGAGTCCTGCTGGATGGCGATGATCAACTTTCACTCGCTGACATTCAAGACATTTGGCGACAAACTGGACTATGTCATGCTTCATGCCTGCCCAAAACAAGAGTTTCCTTGTGTCTGCGTACATCTTCTTTACCCCAGGATGTGCACAATAGAGTGCTCTGTGAGACTCTCCGAGGATGGTTTCTCTTATACCCCCTTCCTTAGGTACGTACATTCTCCCTTGGAATCTCAATAGCCCATCTGATTCAAGGACATATCCTTCAAACTTTGGTTCTATCTGCTTCCCACTTTGGATAGCTGAGATGACTTTTAAATACCAACTATCTTCAAAGAGTTTCTCCAATATCCGCTCCCTTAAATTTACCTTTAAGGCTACTAGGGAGAAAGTTCGTGGCCTCCTGCTTAGTGCATCTGCCACTACATTCTCCTTTCCCTTGATGTATGAGATTTCAAAATCATACTCACTCATGAATTCGCTCCATCGCCTTTGTCTGGCATTCAAATCCCTTTGAGTGAAGAGATTCTTTAGGCTTTGATGGTCTGTTCTTAACTCAAATCTTCTCCCAATGAGGTAGTGTCTCCATAGCTTCAAGGCTAACATCACTGCTACCAATTCTAAGTCGTGGGTAGCATATAACTCTTCATGCTTCTTCAATTTCCTAGAAGCGTAAGCTATTACTCTGCCTTCTTGCATCAATACTGCACCCAATCCCTGCGTCGAAGCATCGGTGCAGACAGTGAAGTCTTTAGTCATGTCTGGTACTTGAAGGATCGGTGCACTAGTTAGTAACCTCTTCAGCTCTGTGAATGCAGTGTCGCATTCATTTGTCCATTCATACCTAACCCCCTTTCGCTGTAATGTGGTGATGGGTTTTGCAATCCTTGAAAACCCTTCCACAAACCTGCGATAATACCCAGCTAGCCCCATAAAGCTACGTACCTCACGGGCATTTTTTGGTACTGGCCAATCCATTATGGCCTTCACCTTTTCCGGGTCAATAGAAATCCCTTCTCCTGAAATGATGTGCCCAAGGTAATGGACTTTCTTCTGAAAGAAGGAACACTTTGACAATTTCCCATACAATTGATTTTCCCTTAAACAAGTCAATACTACCCTTAGGTGTTGTTCATGCTCTTTTTCATTCTTGGAATATATAAGAATGTCATCAAGGAAGACTTGCATGAATTGGTCCAAATACTTCCTGAACACACCATTCATGAGGCTCATGAATACTGCTAGTGCATTAGTTAGACCGAATGGAACAACTACGAACTCATAGTGCCCAAATCGAGTTCGAAATGCTGCTTTTGAGATGTCTTCCTCCTTTATCCTCAATTGGTGGTATCCAGATCGTAGATCGATTTTTGAGAAGACCGCTGCCCCCTTCATTTGATCAAATAAGTCATCTATTCGAGGTATTGGGTACCTATTCTTTATCGTGGCTCTGTTTAAGTATCTATAATCTATGCATAGGCGCAGGGAACCATCCTTCTTCTTGACAAAAAATTACTGGTGCACCCCAAGGGGAAATACTAGGTCAGATCAATCCCAAGTCTAAGAGCTCTTTTAACTGCATCTACAACTCACAAAGCTCTGGAGTTGTCATCCTATAGGGTGTCTTAGATATTGGTTCTGCCCCTGGTTTCAGATCAATGGTGAAATCAATCTCTCTTACAGGAGGTAATCCAGGCAATTCCTCTGGAAAAACATCCTTGAATTCAGCCAAAACTGGATGTTGATCCAGGGAAGGTCCTTTCTGGTCACTTACAGTCTTGACCAAATACAGTTTGCAACCTTGTCTAAGACAACGTTTTACCTTCATCATAGATATGAATCGTAGGGACACTCCCCTCTTGATTCCACAAATCTCAATTGGCCTACCTTCATCATCTAAACAGATCACCTTCTTCTTGAAACAGTCTACCAAAGCTCGATGAGCTTCAAGCCAGTCCATTCCAACAATTACATCATACGTTCCCAATTCTGTGACGTATGCCTTCAACTTAGTCATACACACCCCGAGGTTTACCTGACATTGGTCAACACTAGGCCCTACTGCTTGTTTTATTCCAGAAGCCATCTCAACTTGTTTAAAGTCATCGTGCTCATAGGTCGCCAGCCCACATTTTTCTAATGCAACTGGTGAAATGAAACTATCTGTAGCACCAGAGTCAAACAAAATTTTAACTTTTACTTTTTTTATCATACCTGAGGTTTCTACCACGGCAGACTGGTGTTCAACTTGTTGATTGTCAACTGCGGCATAGATTCGATGGTGGCTACCTGCTCCCTTTATTGGTTCTTTTCCCTCCCTTCTGCTGTTACTAGTTCGAAACTCTGGGCAGTCCCGCTGGTAATGAGGTCCTCCGCATCCCCAACAAGTGATGCGTGGTGGACCTTGAACTGAATGGTGTGGAGTTCTTTGGAAAGAGTTTCTTCCCCTGGAACCCCTACCCCCACTTGTTGTTCCTTGCCTATGACTTTGATTTGTACGCGCCCTTGAAACTGTGGGTGAAGCTGCACTAGAAACCATGGAAATTCCTACTCTTGGTGTTCTAGGTATAACCCTGTTTCCATATGGTGGTGGCCTCCGACTTTCCCCCCTTGGGAAGGTACGAGGGGCCTTACCCATAAACCCTGTTTGACGTGGAAAGATAGCTCTGCCTTCACCCTTTAAATCTAGGTGTTCTTCGACATAACGAGCATGTTCTACAGCTTCTGCAACTGAGGATGGTTTCCACATCTGTACCATTGCCCTAATCTTAGGTCTCAATCCATACATAAAACGATCCGCTTGGCGCTGATCAGTATCCATGTAGGAAACGTACTTGACTAATTCCATAAATCGAATTTCATATTCTTCTACAGTACGACCTCCTTGTATCAGGGCATGGAAGGCTCCTACCTGTTGTTCTTCATAATATGCTGGTAGGTACTTCTTCCTAAACCTCTCCTCAAAAAATTCCCAAGTAACTGTGTCTGGAGTGAGGTGCAGTTGACGCTCTAAGTTACCCCACCAATTCAGAGCACTATCTCTGAGTTGGAATATTGCTATTTTGGCTTTGGAATTGGAATTGTAATCCCTTAGTGCGAAACACCTTCCCATCCCCTCTAACCAGGCTTCTGCACGCTCACTGGCACGACCTCCTGCAAATTCTGGGAGTTTAATCTTCTGGAGCTCTCTAGTAATGTCCTCAACTGGAGGTCTTCTATCATAGTCTCTAGATCCCTCGGGATTCCCTAACCCTGATGAAGGGTGTTCCCCTTCCATTTCATTTGTTTGGCGTCCTCTTAAGGTTTCATTAATTGCTTCCAAGGAACGCAGGATGAGAGTCAATTCTGGTGAAGGTAATGGGTTATTTGAAGGAGGTCCTTGTGAAGACTCCCCAGGCCCTTGGTTCCTTCGTGTCCTCACCATTTTGATTTGTTCAAAATCTGTTCCGGCGGTTGATGACGATACCTTTGTCTGATAGCTCCAGCTGACGCTCCCTCTCGTCGACCCAACCGGATTTACCTCCCAGCCAACTAGGAAATAAATTCCTAGCCCAGGAAACCTCCACAGGTTCCCTAGCCCTCTGTGCCCAAGTCCAACCAGATATAGTGTGTCCTCAAGAAGAATGTGCAAAACTAGAAAATGATACTTTCCTCCTCTCAAACCCAAGAAACTTCCACAAGTTTCCAAGGTCTCCCAAAACTCATAACAAGGCCAAACAATCACAACCAACCCCCACAATCCTAAGCCAAACTCCCACACCCCCTCTTCTTCCTTCCCCCTTCCCTTTTATACCCTCTTTCCTCAACCACCTCTCATTAATGTCTTTAACTCTCACCCATCCTTGGTTGACTTCTCTTCCAAGCTAGAGTACATTTGGAATTGTGATAAGAATTTAAAATTGAGAATTTAATGGGGAAGTAAATTTGGGAATGTGAAGTGGTTAACTCCTCTTCCAAGCTAGAGTACATTTGGAATTGTGATATGAATTTAAAATTGAGAATTTAATGGGGAAGTAAATTTGGGAATGTGAAGTGGTTAACTTCTCTTCCAAGCTAGAGTACATTTGGAATTGTGATATGAATTTAAAATTGAGAATTTAATGGGGAAGTAAATTTGGGAATGTGAAGTGGTTAACTCCTCTTCCAAGCTAGAGTACATTTGGAATTGTGACATGAATAAATATATATTGATGATAAGATGGAGAGGACTTTGTCTTCTCCTTATTAAATGTGAGGGTACATTGGGGTGTGTGAATGAATAAATATATTTTGAATTAATGGAAGGAGACCTTATCCTACACACTATTCAATTTGAGAAGGTAAGTGGGGAATTTGAATAATGGAAATCATAAATTTATTTTAGACCAATTTCCTCAATATTTTCAGATAATGTAAATATTAACACAATTTGTAGGATAAGATTTAAGTGGGGCATTACAAACACTTAGCCAAATTTGAAGCCCTTTGAACCCCTATTTCCTTGCGAAAATCCAAAGGAATTAGGCCCCTATTATTTAGGGACTTTTCCCTTAATTGATTGCATAATCCATAAATTTTTATCTCTAATTGCATGCACCACCTGTACACATTGGAATAGTTTATAACTAACAGTACACTGCCTTACAATCTCCATCTCAATTGGGTAACTCAAATTTTCTGCATGCAACAATTATTTGGGGTTGATTGATTATTTATATGGATGATTAGTGAGTTAGACTGAAGTCTCATTGCACAACTTGACGTTCCACTAGTTCCTCCAACAGTTAGAACTAGTTTAACTCACAATAATTCAATTAACTGAATTAGATTTCTTACAAATTAGGAATCACTCATGCTTATCTGAACTCAAGGCCTCAAAATCGTATTAAGGAGTTAAATAAGTGACAAAAGGCTTGTCACCTCAGTTAACTACCTCCAAGATTTCTGTTGAAATGGAAATTTGAATTTCTCTAGTTTGATCAAGGCAAATTCAAACTGAGATTTTCTTCTTGTAATTTTCAACACTCCCTCTCAACAAGAAAGGGATTATTTGTAACCCCTATCTTGCATCTATGGAACTTGAATTTTCCTCTTGAAAAAGCCTTTGTCAAAATATCTTCATCTTAATCTCCTGTAGGAATGTATTCTAGAAACATTATCTTCTTCTACACACAATCTAGTAGATGGTGATACTGAATACCTATATGCTTGGATCTATCATGAAATACATGATTTTTAGAGAGCTTGATGAAACTCTAATTATCACAATTGATCACAGTTGGATGCATCATTTGACCAAACAATCCCACAATAATCTTTCTCATCCAGATCGCCTCATCTGTTGCTTCACTAGCAACCATGTATTCTGCTTCTACTGAGCTGAGTGCCACACATATTTGCTTCATGTTGTACCAGGAAACCACTGTGGACCCAACACTGATAATTCCTCTTGATGTACTCTTCCAATCTAATGCACTCCCCATCTAATCTGAATCTATGAAGCCAAATAGCTTCACTTCCTATGTCCGTCTGTACCACGGTCCAAACTGGGTAGTTACTCTTACGCATCGTAGTGTTAAAAAAATGCAACAAGAAATTCCTAGTTTAATTTTCCCTTGAATTAAATTAGGAGAAAATCAAAATTCCACATCACAAGACAACTTGAATGACTTAACTGAGTTGTTAGCACTCAGTTAGCATAGTTAATTTGAGTTGAGGGCTTAACTTGAGTTGTCTACAGTGATTCCTAAATTTTAGGAGCCTAGGTTGAGTTAATTTTAGTCGTAACAATTTAATTCAATTAAATTGAGTTAAGGTCAGTTAAAATAGTTCCAACTATTGGAGGAACTAGTAGGAGTTCTAACATTGGGGTGCAACTTCAGTGTTCAACCAATTAACTGATTAATCAACCTTAATTAACTCATGCATGCATTAAATTCGAGTTACCCAGTTGAGATTGGAGTTCAAGGGCAGTGTACTATCAGTTGTAGACAATTCAAAATTATACAGGTGGCGCATGAAGTCAGAGAAGGGGCCTACAGGGTTTTCACAATTCTAAATGGGAATTTTCCTAGTTAATAAGGGGCTAATTCTTTGAGGAATAGTGCGTGGAAATAGGGACTTGGGCATGCTTGGATTTTCTTAAGTATTAAACATAGCTTGTCTAGGAAGTAGTGAGATAGAGTATACTAGTGTAGAGGTTTCTCGAGCTTGAGCAAGCATTGCATTTCATCTCTATTTTCTGACTAATGAAATATAGATAGGAAGTGGTTTTGAGTAGGTGCTTTCCCCTTAGATAAATCTTTGATCATGTGTGATTGGATCTTGTCTCATGTTTAAGTTGTGATTTCTTGATTTTTTAATTGTTTCCGCTGATGAGTAGAGTAGATTCAAGTCATTTGTTTTAGTAAATTATATAAGCAGTTTCAATCTACAATAGTTGAACAATGGAAAACAAAATTTCAATCATTTCATTCCTGCTTCCTCACGATAATGGTCATTGACTCCGGATTTTCACTAGTCAATCTGACCAGTCAATACTCAACCTGTCAAAAATTGGACAGTAGAAAATAAAACAATTTGTGCTTCCGCCTGACAAAATTTGACTATTCGTGGAAAATTGTGGAGAGCACGATACAATGAATGGAATTTCTAACACGTCCATAGACGCTATTTTTTTTCTTTGTGAAATAAAGCTCCCTGCTTTCAGAGGGCAGAGTTATTTTCCGCCCAAAAAAATTGACTATTCACGGAAAATTGTGGAGAGGATGATACAATGAATGAAATTTCTAACATGTCCTTAGACGCTATGATTTTTCTTTGTGAAATAAAGCTCCTTGCTTTTAGAGGGCAGAGTTATT
Source organism: Pinus tabuliformis (assembly GCA_031772625.1). NCBI lineage: Eukaryota > Viridiplantae > Streptophyta > Pinopsida > Pinales > Pinaceae > Pinus > Pinus tabuliformis. The sequence continues at coordinate 461,465,342 of CM062807.1, forward strand.
TTCTGCCCAACAAAATTGACTATTTGCAGAAAATTGTGGAGAGGACGATACAATGAATGAAATTTCTAACACGTCCTTCGACGCTATGTTTTTTCTTTGTGAAATAAAGCTCCTTGCTTTGAAAGGGCAAATTTATTTTCCACGGCAGAGATATGGTAATGTTTATTATTTTGATTTTTGTTCAAATAATAATAATTAAATTAAATTAAAAAGAAAAAAAACATATATGATAGAGATGTATTAATGTTTGAAAATGGTAGAAATATTTTAATATTTAACATTTTGATTAGGGTATAAATAATAATTATTATAATTATAATTAGTAATTAAACTAGTTTAGATCCGCTTTAATTTAGGATCTATCAAGTGTTCCTAAAGGGATCAAATATCTTTAAATACAAACCCCTTTGAGATGTAAATTTGAAATAATAGTCATCAAATGATTATATCCATAAAACATAACATTAATGATTAATATTCACTTTTTTCAACATTTCTTTGTATTTATGAATACTTGTCAAAATCAAAACATTAAAAGAATGATAAATTTCTAACATAACTAGGAATAATAAATGTTTAATATAGTTTAACAAATTTAATGCAACATATACAATAATAAGCAACAAGGAAATATAAAAAGCTAACAATTGCACCAAGAGGTGCAAAGGAACACCAATACGAGGAGTGCGGATGTGTGGAAGAAGGTTAGATTTAAAAAAAAAAGTTCCAATGATATAAATATCCCAGCGTAAGTCAATCATTAAAGCACAAAGTATACATGGTTTGCAAAGTGCTAGTTTCATGTGAGATAGGCCTTTTTTGTTATGTCCATATGTTCAATCCAAACAAGGTCCATCCAAGAGTTACATGCCTATACTCTATGTAAATTGTCAGTGATGTAATGCCTATACTTTTAAATTTTCATATGTAACATAGGGTTTTGCCCGTTAGTTATAGATATAAATTTAATAGTTCCTTAATTATACTTGTAACTAAAAACATTTTCAAATTGACATTCTTATGTTTATATTGAATGCCAAAAAAACCTTTGGCTTTCCTTAATTTCACTTATATTTTATTATGTTTATTTAATTTAACTTATAATTTATTTCATAATAATGTTTGTTCACTTTATCCCAACATAACAATATAACTAATTCATTAAACTTTTTTTATCCAAAATGTAACATATAAATCTATTTTAATATTTCAATTGTTTAAAAATATTAATCATGTCTGAAAGCCATATCCTCTTCGGACTCTTCCTCCACAAGACATCCAATCTAGTCAAAAAAGCTGAAACCCATTTCCTCTTCGGATTCTTCCTCTGGCTCATGTTTCTTTTCCTCTTCCTTTGGAGCAGCTGCAACTTATGTAGCACCAACAACTCAGGTAGCAACAAGTGCAAACTTGCTTGGATCCTACATGACAAAAAAAATAAAAAATTTCAGATAAAATAAAAAACGACAATTTTACAACAATTTTTATAGTCAATGATAGGAGTTAACAAAAATATTTTATTAACATTGTCTTTCCAAATTCACCTTCAAGTACTCAACTTTCTCAACTAGTAGAAAAGAGTAGTCAAGTCCAATAGAGACTGCTAGAACATTCTTGTAACCATTGATGATAGAATGTGGAACAACTGCAATTGTAGGAAACATTATGGCCAGTGAAAGAATTGTCACCTTTTAACACAACAAGGAAAACAAAGTACACAAGAATTTCAAATGTGGATAGAACAAATATCAATGCAAGGATAATCTTGAGACAGATAATGTGGGCTAAATGCAAGGATAATCTTGAGACAGATAATGTGGTCTAAGTACCATCTTCATCAAAATCAACGAGCACCCAACAAAATACATTTACAAAGGAAAAACATTTGAAACCAAGTACTTCATTAGAGTTTCAGAGTGACATGCAAGTTAATGAAACCAACTATGTTGTCTTTCTATAACAAAATTTTAACGTTGTGTAGAATCATGTGGGTAAAAGGCAATGCTAGGTTATCTCGATGTTTGTATTTCATTTCTTACAAACTGAATATAATGAGCAAAAATAAGTAATGCATGATACATTTGTGATACATTCTTAACTTCATATGGTTAGTAAACTGCATGCATGATACACTTATGATACATTATTAACTTCATATGGCTAGTAAAATTCTCAACAGTCTCTAGTTGCAAATTGTAAAAAAATTAACAGTGTCACTCATATATGAGAATTTAAATCACAATTCCAAATTTAGGTATGTTAATCCATAATTGCAAATTGTTAAAAAAATAATAGTGTTTCTCATAAGTGAGAATTTAAATCACAGCTCCAAATTTAGTTATGTTGATTTGTTTATCACATGAATATAATTTCGATTTACACTTTCACATAAAGGTTGAGATTTCTATCAAGGTTAGAGAAAACTAAATATTTTCAAAACTGAATTGTGCATATCACGAAAGGAAAGAGAAAATCGTTTTACATTCATAGTACAAGTGTGAATAGTTCAATTAGCAAATTTGCAACAAAAATACCAAATCTTAAAGATACTAGTATACTTAGATTAAAGAATGAGTAGAATATGGAAATGGAAGGCTGTTGTTAATTACATTAAGCAGTGTATGGGATTTTTTGTGAAATTGCAGGGAAACTAAATTATAGATTCATCAAGGATCACGTTTAGCATCCTAGATTTTACATGACGCCTCTTTAATTATATGATTGAAAGACATTATTGTTTTCTCTTAATCTCAACTAATCTTTAAACCCACTTCATAGATGGTACAAGGAAAACAACTAGTATGTGAGATATTTCAGTTTGGGAGGAAGATCTTGAAAACATGTTTTTGAAGGATTGATCTCCACTTAATATTCTCTAGAAGCATCAATCTTTAAAGCTCCTTAAATCTCACCACAGAACATTTAGCATCCTAGATTTTAAATGACGCCTCTTTAATTATAAGATGCAAATATGTTATTGTTTTCTCTTAATCTCAACCAAAATTTCCACCCACTTAGTTGATGGTATAATGAAAACAACTAGTATGTGTGATATTTCAGTTTGGGAGGAAGATCTTCAAAAAACAAATTTGAAGCATTGATCTCAATATTCAAATAATTTCAAGGATAAACTTATTTGGGGTTCCAGTTATGGAAAATATACAAGTAGAGAGAGCCATCATATATATCTCCACTCTTTTCATAATCATGGGATATAGGGTCATCATATTACCCTTTTATTTTGATGGTTTTTCTTCTCAATATGATCTAAATTCAATTTAAATTTATAATTTAATCTGGAACTGTGTAATTGTAAATTACATTTTTAAATTATTTCAAATTAATATTTCAACAATTATTCATCCTTCAAATTTTTAGAAATATAAAAACAATTAAAATATCACCCTCTACTTGTAACATCTCTAACTGTGCATTCAAAAGAGAAAAGAACAAAAAAAATGAATTTTACGACATTGTATCATCTACCTTATGGAATTGTTTTACCATGGTTATTAAATAAATTCAATAATTTTCACATAGTTCCTACTAATCTACATAAACTATTTAATTAATTTCTCATTCCAAGGATTTCTTGGTTTGTTACTAAGATCCATGCCCAACGTACCGAGCTTCACCCTACACATGTTGATTTTATTATGAAAGAGAAAGTTGAATTATGATTGAAGTTTCTAGTGAAGTTAGCAAGTCTAACCAGTGTTACATAGGTTATACGAAGTACATGAACCTTCATGATGAATTTTGGCAGAGCTACACCTGGACCACGATCATCTAGGGTTAGATCTAGCAAAGGAAATGAACCTCTATAGGGTTAGGGTGACAACCCAGTTTTCTCACCTAATGGGTCAGTCATTTGCACGATGTGGTATGACCGTAGAGCACAACATTAATTTCCCCACCCAACGGGGTTATTTGCAACCAAGTAATTCAAAAAAGGCTCACTCAGGGTTCAGAAACGCTTAATTCCAAGCACTGTAATTTTTTAGTTTTCAGTTTACTGTTTCTCAGGAGCTACAAGGTAATTTCTTATTACTCAATGGCAGGTTGGACAGGGTCAAAAGTTGTACCCAACTCTACAGACTCCCTTGCGGGGGTAAAAAAAATGATTCCTTGCTATTACACACTGGAACCCTACTCAGTGTTACTCCCTGGGGTTGTCTGAACCCTCTATGGTTCCTTCATTACATGGTTTCTTGTTTTCCTTTTTCTTGGTCGTGCTAATCTTCCAAGGTAAGGGTCATCATTTCTATAAATTTGTTTTATATTTCTTCTGTTATTTGAGGCCGACCAATATATTCCACTAATTAAGTTCCTTTTTTTGTTCTTCAAGGTACAGGTACTCAAGAATATTCTTCTCTATTTTTTCCTTTCTAAGCTTGTGCCAGATGCAACTTACCTGGGTCCTTCTGGGTTACTTTACTCAATAAATTAATTTCTAAAATTCGGTTAAGTGATGCTCATGCAACATTCTGGGCTATGTTATTACCATTAGGGTTTGATTAATTCTTTGTCGAGATTATCTCGTTGATAGAAGGGTTTCTTTTTTTGTTTTGGGGCATGTCTAGCCATGACCATGTCTGTAAAGAATGGATTATGAATATAATGGATGAGTCTTTGTTTTGATGTTTCAATTTGAGTAATTATAGCCCCTTCGAGGGACTTTTTACAACACGACTTAGAGTTTTACTTACTCTTTTTGTAAAACATTGGTACCACTTGTTTGTGCTCATATAAAAATTATGCCCTTCTAATTATTTCGATTCCACCTTTTTACTATGCAATTGTTTAAGTAAATATTTAATTAAGGTTGCTGGTGGAATAATGGTCCTTCTTCATAGTTATTAGTTATGTACATTAGCTATCAGTTATGTACGTCATTGGGGTTGAATGTGGTTGGATTGTAATGAATTTGTCTATTATTGAGTTGTTTACAAATTTACACCAACACTAGATTACAATTTGATTCCTATACTTTTTTTCTTAAGACCGCAGTTCAAATGAGCTAGGATTATGCCTAGGTTGTCAATTGGACTGGCTTGGCTATGTTTGGAAATAAAATATTTTGTTATAATGCATGGCATGAACTCTATATCGTCCATATGTTTTCTTACTTCAAATCTATTAGATGTTGAAGAAAAAGTTATTGTATGTATTGGCCATATTATTGCTCACTTTGAATCTATTATATATTCTAGGGGATAGCCATTGTATGTCCTATTTAATAGCCTCAGCCATGAGACGGTCTACAACTACCTGTGTTAAGACACATAGCCGGAAGTTCGTCACTACTAAGATCGAAATCAAGATACTGCAAAAAACAAACCATGTCATTAATCGTTTTACATAGAGTGGGTATTTTCTAGTTACCAAAACCAATCAATAGTTGTGTGATGAAGTACAAGGAAGGAAATATGATTATAATGAAAATACATAGGAATTTTTTTCAGGTAAATTATTGGAAAATGTAGAAGGTTGAGAACGGAAACCATAAAGTATGCACAAAAGGAAAACACGTAGTAAGGAATATGTAGACAAAGCACTTTTTCTTTTCTAAAACTTCTGTTGAAACATCATTGGTCGCTGCTTGGATGTTTTGAAATGTTTTTGGTCATTTCTTTTTGGAATGTGTCTATTTGTTGCTTTTGTAGAATGTGCATGCCTCATGAAAAAGGGTGGCCTCTACAGCATATATTGTCACTGGAAGTCGACTAAACCTACTGGAATTTGGTTAAATCTACTGGAACTCAACAAAATGCAGCAAGCAGAAGTAAAAGTGCATGGTTCCATAGTTATGGCTATTCAATGCGTAGATAGCAATCAAGAAAAATATTGAATGTGCAGCGAGTGTGGGAGATAAGCAATCAGATGGAAGTTGTTTGACGTAACTAGGTGGACAGTCCATATGGTAGCGTATAACTGGATGAAGAAGGATGAAATTTCAAGTCTGTTATTGGTCAGGTGAATAGTGTTTTCTCACCCAAAGCCCATAGAGGAAATGCCTGTTTGGCGTAATTATAAAATGTAGGGGGATATCACTATAAAAGGTGGTAATGGGAGGATATAGGAGATAAGTTGAGAAGACTAAAGGTGGGTGAACATCATTGTTAATTCGAAAAAGGATCCACTATACCTTTTATTCAAGCATGCAAAAAATCTACTTGATACTATATTTAAAATGAGAATTTAATTACCTCGATGGAGGTGTTGGAAACAATGCTCATGAAGTGGGTGGGATGGGGAGTGGGAAGGCCCACTCTATCAACATTGGACGGAGGGAAGGAAGGGGAGAATGATGTGTCCAACTACCCCCATGTAGTCACACATGCTATGAGTAATGAGAAATATCGGATTAATATGGCAACCCCCATGACGTCTACGTTTTCTTTCCAAGGTTGGGATTTCTCTACCATTTTCTAATATCTTTGTGATATCACCAGGATACAAGTGAAATTTATCCTTCCCAATGTATAGTTTTGCACAACTTCAATGAAGGAAGGCACTAGCTCTCTTGGTATGGCCCTCCATATTCCTTATCTTGTTGTTGATTGGAAACTTTGCTACCATCTCATGTCATAAAGGATGCATTTGGAGGGTTTGTGCAGCATCCGGCAAGGGGGTTTGCACTAGTACTAAGATGAGAAATTTTTTGATGAGCATGCCTCCAACATGCTAGTAAATAACTGACTCTACTACTCTGCAAAATTCAATTCACAATCTAGAACACAAATCATAGAAATGCAATAAGAATCAACACACATGCATAATGATTTATCTAGGGGAAAGAAACTGCTTGAAACCCATTCCTATATGTATTGCATTAATTAAGGAATATATATGTATTAGATATGCTTTCTCAAGCTCGAGCACAACCTACAAGTGTATACTCTATCTCTTTGCCTAACTGATTGACCCTGACCAACACTTAGCCAAATTGAAGCCCTTTGAACCCCTATTTCCTTATGAAATTCCAAGGGAATTAGGCCCCTATTATTTAGGGATTTTTCCCTTAATTGATTGCACAATCCATAAGGTTTTATCTCTAATTGCATGCACCACCTGTACACATTGGAATAGTTTTTAACTGATAGTACACTGCCTTGCAATCTCCATCTCAGTTGGGTAACTCAAATTTTCTGCATGCAACAATTATTTGGGGTTGATTGATTAGTTATATGGATGATTAGTGAGTCAGACTGAAGTCTCATTGCACAACTTTACCTTCCACTAGTTCCTCCAACAGTTAGAACTATTTTAACTCACAATAACTCAATTAACTGAATTAGATTTCTTACAAATTAGGAATCACTCATGCTTATATAAACTCAAGGCCTCAAACACTTATTAATGAGTTAAATAAGTGACAAAAGGCTTGTCACCTCAGTTAACTACCTCCAAGATTTCTGTTGAAATGGACATTTGAATTTCTTTAGTTTGATCAAGGCAAATTCAAACTAAAATTTTCTTCTTGTAATTTTCAACACTCCCTCTCAGCAAGAAAGGGATTATTTGTAACCCCTATCTTACATGTATGGAACTTGAATTTTCCTCTTGAAAAAAGCCTTTGTCAAAATATCTTCATCTTAGTCTCCTGTAGGAATGTATTCCAGCAACATTATCTGCTTCTACACACAATCTGGTAGATGGTGATACTGAATATCTATATGCTTGGATCTATCATGAAATACATGATTTTTAGAGAGCTTGATGCAACTCTAATTATCACAGTTGATCACAGTTGGATGCATCATTTGACCAAACAATCCCACAAGAATCTTTCTCATCCAGATCACCTCATTTGTTGCTTCACTAGCAGCCATGTATTCTACTTCAACTGAGCTGAGTACCACACATATTTGCTTCATGTTGTACCAAGAAACCACTGTGGACCCAACACTGATAATTCCTCTTGATGTACTCTTCCAATCTAATGCACTCCCCATCTAACCTGAATCTATGAAGCCAAATAGCTTCACTTCCTATGTCTGTCTGTACCACAGTCCAAATTGGGTAGTTACTCTGAGGCATCATAGTGTTAGAAAAATGCCGCAAGAAATTCCTAGTTTAATTTTCCCTTGAATTAAATTAGGAGAAAATCAAAATTCCACATCACAAGACAACTTGAATGACTTAACTGAGTTGTTAGCACTCAGTTAGCTTAGTTAATTTGATTTGAGTGCTTAACATGAGTTGGCTACAGTGATTCCTAAATTTTAGGAGCCTAGGTTGAGTTAATTTTAGTCGTAACAATTTAATTCAATTAAATTGAGTTAAGGTCAGTTGAAATAGTTCCAACTATTGGAGGAACTAGTAGGAGTTCTAACATTGGGCTGCAACTTCAGTGTTCAACCAGTTAACTGATTAATAAACCTTAATTAACTCATGCATGCATTAAATTCGAGTTACCCAGTTGAGATTGGAGTTCAAGGGCTATGTACTATCAGTTATAGACAATTCCAAATTATACAAGTCGTGCATGGAGTCAGAGAAGGGGCATACACTGTTTTCACAATTCTAAATGGGAATTTTCCTAGTTAATAGGGGGCTAATTCTTTGAGGAATAGTGCATGGAAATAGGGACTTGGGCATGCTTGGATTTGGTTAAGTATTTAACATAGCTTGTCTAGGAAGCAGTGAGATAGAGTATACTAGTGTAGAGGTTTCTCGGGCTTGAGCAAGCATTGCATTTCATCTCTATTTTCTTACTAATGAAATATAGATAGGAAGGGGTGCTTTCCCCTTAGATAAATCTTTGATCATATGTGATTGGATCTTGTCTCATGTTTAAGTTGTGATTTCTTGATTTTTTAATTGTTTCCGCTGATGAGTAGAGTATATTCAAGTCATTTATTTTAGTAAATTATATAAGCAGTTTCAATCTACAATAATTGAACAATGGAAAACAAAATTTCAATCATTTCATTCCTGCTTCCTTACAATAATGGTCATTGACTCCAGATTTTCACTAGTTAATCTGACCATTCAATACTCAACCTGTCAAAAATTGGACAGTAGAAAATAAAACAATTTGCGCTTCCGCCCGACAAAATTTGACTATTCGTGGAAAATTGTGGAGAGCATGATATAATGAATGGAATTTCTAACACGTCCATAGATGCTATTTTTTTCTTTGTGAAATAAAGCTCCTTGCTTTCAGAGGGTAGAGTTATTTTCCGCCCAACAAAATTGACTATTCACGGAAAATTGTGGAGAGGACGATACAATGAATGAAATTTCTAACATGTCCTTAGACGCTATGTTTTTTCTTTGTGAAATGAATCTCCTTGCTTTATTTGAGGACAGAGTTATTTTCTTCCCAACAAAGTTGACTATTCGCAGAAAATTGTGGAGAGGACGATACAATGAATGAAATTTCTAACACGTCCTTAGACGCTATGTTTTTTCTTTGTGAAATAAAGCTCCTTGCTTTCAAAGGGAAAAGTTATTTTCCACGGCAGAGATATCGTAATGTTTATTATTTTGATTTTTGTTAAAATAATAATAAATAAATTAAATTAAAAGAAAAAAAACATATATGATAGAGATGTATTAATGTTTGAAAATGGTAGAAATATTTTAATATTTAACATTTTGATTAGGGTATAAATAATAATTATTATAATTACAATTAATAATTAAACTAGTTTAGATCTGCTTTAATTTAGGATCTATCAAGAGTTCCTTAAGGGATCAAATATCTTTAAATACAAAACCCTTTGAGATGTAAATTTGAACAAATAGTCATCAAATGACTATATCCATAAAACATAACATTAATGATTAATATTCACTTTTTTCAACATTTCTTTGTATTTATGAATACTTGTCAAAATCAAAACATTAAAAGAATGATAAATTTCTAACATAACTAGGAATATTAAATGTTTAATATAGTTTAACAAATTTAATGCAACATATACAATAATAAGCAACAAGGAAATATAAAAAGCTAACAATTGTACCAAGAGGTGCAAAGGAACACCAATACGAGGAGTGCGGATGTGTGGAAGAAGGTTAGATTTTAAAAAAAAAATTGCAATGATATAAATATCCCAGCATAAGTCAATCATTAAAGCACAAAGTATACAGGGTTTGCAAAGTGCTAGTTTCATGTGAGATAGGCCTTTTTTGTTATGTCCATATGTTCAATCCAAACAAGGTCCATCCAAGACTTTACATGTCTATACTCTATGTAAATTGTTAGTGATGTAATGCCTATACTTTTAAATTTTCATATGTAACATAGGGTTTTTCCCGTTAGCTATAGATATAAATTTAATATTTCCTTAATTATACTTGTAACTAAAAACATTTTCAAATTGACATTCTTATGTTTATATTGAATGCCAAAAAAACCTTTGGCTTTCCTTAATTTCACTTATATTTTATTATGTTTATTTAATTTAACTTATACTTTATTTCATAATAATGCTTGTTCACTTTATCCCAACATAACAATATAACTAATTCATTAAAATTCTTTTATCCAAAATGTAACATATAAATCTATTTTAATATTTCAATTGTTTAAAAATATTAATCATGTCTGAAAGCCATATCCTCTTCGGACTCTTCCTCCACAAGACATCCAATCTAGTCAAAAAGGCTGAAACCCATTTTCTCTTCGGACTCTTCCTCTGGCTCGTGTTTCTTTTCCTCTTCCTTTGGAGGAGCTGCAACTTATGTAGCACCAACAACTCGGGTAGCAACAAGTGAAAGCTTGTTTGGATCCTACATGACAAAAAAAAAAAAAAATCAGATAACATAAAAAATGACATTTTTACAACAATTTTTATAGTCAATGATAGGAGTTAACAAAAATATTTTATTAACATTGTCTTTCCAAATTTACATTCAAGTACTCAACTTTCTCGGCTAGTGGAAAAGAGTAATCAAGTCCAATAGAGACCGCTAGAACATTCTTGTAACCATTGATGATATAATGTGGAACAATTGCAATTGTAGGAAACATTATGGCTAGTGAAAGAACTGTCACCTTTTAACACAAAAAGGAAAACAAAGTACACAAGAATTTCAAATGTGGATAGAACAAATATCAATGCAAGGATAAACTTGAGACAGATAATGTGGGCTAAATGCAAGGATAATCTTGAGACAGATAATGTGGTCTAAGTACCATCTTCATCAAAATCAACGAGCACCCAACAAAATACATTTACAAAGGAAAAACATTTGAAACCAAGTACTTCATCAAAGTTTCAGAGTGACATGCAAGTTAATGAAACCAACTATGTTGTCTTTCTATAACAAAATTTTAATGTTGTGTAGAATCATGTCGGTAAAAGGCAATGCTAGGTTATCTTGATGTTTGTATTTCATTTCTTACAAACTGAATATAATGAGCACAAATAAGTAATGCATGACACATTTGTGATACATTCTTAACTTCATATGCTTAGTAAACTCCATGCATGATACACTTGTGATACATTATTAACTTCATATGGTTAGTAAACTTCTCAATAGTCTCTAGTTGCAAATTGTAAAAAAATTAACACTGTCGCTCATATGTGAGAATTTAAATCACAATTCCAAATTTAGGTACGTTAATCGATAATTGAAAATTGTTAAAAAAATAATAGTGTTTCTCATAAGTGAGAATTTCAAACACAGCTCCAAATTTAGTTATGTTGATTTGTTTATCACATGAATATAATTTTGATTTACACTTTCACATAAAGGTTGAGATTTATATAAAGGTTAAAGAAAACTAAATATTTTCAAAATTGAATTGTGCATATCACGAAAGGAAAGAGAAAATTGTTTTACATTCATAGTAAAAGTGTGAATAGTTCAATTAGCAAATTTGCAACAAAAAAACCAAATCTTAAAGTTACTAGTATACTGAGATTAAAGAAAGAGTAGAATATGTAAATGGAAGGCTATTGTTAATTACATTAAGCAGTGTATGGGATTTGTTGTAAAATTGCAGGGAAAATAAATTATAGATTCATCAAGGATCACGTTTAGCATCCTAGATTTTACATGACGCCTCTTTAATTATATGATTGAAAGACGTTATTGTTTTCTCTTAATCTCAACTAATCTTTAAACCCACTTCATAGATGGTACAAGGAAAACAACTAGTGCATGAGATATTTCAGTTTGGGAGGAAGATCTTGAAAACATATTTTTGAAGGATTGATCTCCACTTAATATTCTCTAGAAGCATCAATCTTTAAATCTCCTTAAATCTCACCACAGAACGTTTAGCATCCTAGATTTTAAATGACGCCTCTTTAATTATAAGATGCAAATATGTTATTTTTTTCTCTTAATCTCAACCAAAATTTCCACCCACTTAGTAGATGGTATAATGAAAACAACTAGTATGTGTGATATTTCAGTTTGGGAGGAAGATCTTCAAAAAACAGATTTGAAGCACTGATCCCCATATTCAAATAATTTCAAGGATAAACTTCTTTGGGGTTTCAGTTGTGGAAAATATACAAATAGAGAGAGCCATCATATATATCTCCACTCTTTTCATAATCATGGGATATAGGGTCATCATATTACCCTTTTATTTTGATGGTTTTTCTTCTCAATATGATCAAAATTCAATTGAAATTTCTAATTTAATCTGGAACTGTGTAATTGTAAATTACATTTTTAAATTATTTCAAATTAATATTTCAACAATATTCATCCTTCAAATTTTGAGAAATATAAAAACAATTAAAATATCACCCTCTACTTGTAACATCTCTAATTGTGCATTAAAAAGAGAAAAGAACAAAAAAAAATGAATTTTACCACATTTTATCATCTACCTTATGGAACTGTTTTACCATGGTTATTAAATAAATTCAATATTTTTCACATATTTCCTACTAATCTACATAAACTATTTAATTAATTTCTCATTCAAAGGATTTCTTAGTTTTTTACTAAGATCCATGCCCAACATACCAAGCTTCACCCTACACATGTTGATTTTATTATGAAAGAGAAAGTTGAATTATGATTGAAGTTTCTAGTGAATTTAGTAAGTCTAACCAGTGTTACTTAGGTTATATGAAGTACATGAACCTTCTTGATGAATTTTTGCAGAGCTACACCTGGATCGCGTGTCGATCATCTATCATCTAGGGTTAGATCTAACAAAGGAAATGAACCTCTATAGGGTTAAGGTGACAACCCAGTTTTCTCACCTAATGGGCCAGTCATTTGCACGATGTGATCTGACCGCAGAGCACAACACTAATTTCCCCACCAAACGGGGTTATCTGCAACCAAGTAATTCAAAAAAGGCTCACTCAAGGCTCAGAAACGCTTAATTCCAATCACTGTAATTTTTTAGTTTTTAGTTTATTGTTTCTCATGAGCTACAAGGTAATTTCTGATTACTCAATGGCAGGTTGGATAGGGTCAAAAGTTGTACCCAACTCTACAGACTCCCTTCTGGGGGTAAAAAAGATGATTCCTTGTTATTACACACTGGAACCATACTCAGTGTTACTCCCCGGGGTTGTCTGAACCCTCTATGGTTCCTTCATTACACGGTTTCTTGTTTTCCTTTTTCTTGGTCACACTGACCTTCCAAGGTAAGGGTCATCATTTTTATAAATTTGCTCTATATTTCTTCTGTTATTTGAGGTCATCCAATAGATTCCACTAATTAAGTTCCTTCTTTTTGTTCTTCAAGGTACAGGTACTCAAGAATATTCTTCCCTATTTTTTCCTTTCTAAGCTTGTGCCGAATGCAACTTACCTGGGTTCTTCTGGGTTACTTTACTCCTCAATAAATTAATTTCTAAAATTTGGTTAAGTGATGCTCATGCAACATTTTGGGTTATGTTATTACCATTAGGGTTTGATTAATTCTTTGCCTAGATTACCTCGTTGATAGAAGGGTTTCTTCTTTTGTTTTCGGGCATGTCTGGCCATGGCCGTGTCTGTATAGAATGGATTATGAATATAATGGATGAGTCTTCATTTTGTTCATTCAATTTGAGTAATTATAGCCCCTTCGAGGGACTTTTTACAACATGACTTAGAGTTTTACTTACTCTTTTTGTAAAACATTGGTAGCACTTGTTTGTGCTCATATAAAAATTATGCCCTTCTAATGATTTCGATTCCACCATTTTACTATGAAATTGTTTAAGTAAATATTTAATTAAGGTTGCTGGTGGAATAATGGTCCTTCTACATAGTTATCAGTTATGTACGTCATTGGGGTTGAATGTGGTTGGATTGTAATGAATCTGTCTATTATTGAGTTGTTTACAAATTTACACCAACACTAGATTACAATTTGATTCCTATACTTTTTTTCTTAACACCGCAGTTCAAATGAGCCAGGATTATGCCCAAGTTTTCAACTGGACTGGCTTGGCTATGTTTGGAAATAAAATATTTTGTTATAATGCATGGCATGAACTGTGTATCGTCCATATGTTTTCTTACTTCAAATCTATTAGATGTTGAAGAAAAAGTTATTGTATGTATTGGCCATATTGTTCCTCACTTTGAATCTATTATATATTGTAGGTGATAGTCATTGTATGTCCTATTTAATAGCCTCATCCATGAGAAGGTCTACAACTACCCCTGTTAATATGCATAGCTAAAAGGTCGTCACTACCAAGATCGAAATCAAGATACCGCAAAAAATAAACCATGTCATTAATCTTTTTACATAGAGTGGGTATTTTCTAGTTGCCAAAACTAATAAATATCTGTGTGACAAAGTACAAGGAAGGAAATATGATTATAATGAAAATACATAGGAATATCTTTTTAGGTAAACCATTGGAAAATGTAGAATTTTGAGAAGGGAAACCATAAAGTACGCCCAAAAGGCAAACGAGTAGTAAGGAATATGCAGACAACGCACTTGTTTCTCTAAAACTTCTATTGAAATGTCATTGGTCGCTGCTTGGATGTTTTGAAATGTTGTTGGTCATTTCTTTTTGGAATGTTTCTGTTTGTTTCTTTATGGAATGTGCATGCCTCCTGAAAAAGACTGGCCTCTACAGCATGTATTGTCACTAGAAGTCGGCTAAACCTACTGGAATTATACTAAACCTACTCGAACTCAACCAAATGTAGCAAGCAGAAGTAAAAGTGCATGGTTCCATAGTTATGGATATTCAATGCGCAGATAGCAATCAAGAAAAATATTGAATGTGCAGCTAGCGTGGGAGATAAGTGATCAGATGGAAGTTTTTCAGCGTAACTAGGTGGACAATCCATATGGTAGTGTATAGCTGGATGAAGAAGGATGAAATTTAAAGTCTGTTATTGGCTAGGTGAATAGTTTTTTCTCACCCAAAGCCCACAAAGGAAATTCCTGTTTGGCGTAATTATAAAATGTAGGGGAATATCACTATAAAAGGTGGTAACGAGAGGATATAGGAGTTAAGTTGAGAAAATTAAAGGTGGGTGAACATCATGGTTAATTCGAAAAAGGATCCACTCTACATTTTATTCAAGCATGCCAAAAAATCTACCTGAGACTATATTTAAAATGAGAATTTAATTACCCCGATGGAGGTGTTGGAAACAATGCTCATGAAGTGGGTGGGAGGGGGCGTGGTAAGGCCCACTCTATGAGCATTGGAGGTAGGGAAGGAAGGGGAGAATGATGTGTCCAACTACCCCCATGCAATCACACATGCTATGAGTAATGAGGAAATAGCGAATTAATATGGCAACCCCCATGACCTCTATGTCTTCTTGCCAAGGTTGGGATTGCTCTACCAATTTCTAATATCTTTGTGATATCACCAGGATACAAGTGTGATTTATCCTTCCCAATGTATACTTGTGAAACACTTCAATGAAGGAAGGCACTAGCCCTCTTCGTCTGGGCTTCCATATTCCTTACCTTTTTGTTGATTGGAAACTTTTCTACCATCTCATGTCAGAAAGGATGCATTTGGAGGGTTTGAGCAACATCCAGTGAGGGGGTTTTCATTAGTACTAAGATGATAAATTTTGGGATGAGCATGCCTCCAATATTCTAGTAAATAACCCACTCTACTACTGTACAAAATTTAATTCACAATCTAGAACACAAATGATAGACATGCAATAAGAATCAACACACATGCACAATGATTTATCTAGGGGAAAGAGACTGCTCAAAACCCATTCCTATATGTATTGCATTAATCAAGGAATATAGATGTATTAGATATGTTTTCTCAAGCACGAGAACAACCTACAAGTGTATAGCCTATCTCTTTGAACCCCTATTTCCTTGCGAAAATCCAAGGGAATTAGTCCCCTATTACTTAGGGATTTTTCACTTAATTGATTGTACAATCCATAAGGTTTTATCTCTAATTGCATGCACCACTTGTACACATTGGAATAGTTACTGCCTTGCAATCTCCATCTCAATTGGGTAACTCAAATATTTTGCATGCAACAATTATTTGGGGTTGATTGATTAGTTATCTGGATGATCACTAAGTTAGATTGAAGTCTCATTGCACAACTTGACCTTCCACTAGTTCCTCCAACAGTTAGAACTAGTTTAACTGACAATAACTCAATTAAGTTAATTAGATTTCTTACAAATTAGGAATCACTCATGCTTATCTGAACTCAAGACCTCAAACTCATATTAATTGAGTTAAATAAGTGACAAAAGGCTTGTCACCTTAGTTAACTACCTCTAAGATTTTTGCTGAAATGGAAATTTGAATATCTCCAATTTGATCAAGGAAAATTCAAACTGAGATTTTCATCCTGTAATTTTCAAGACTCCCTCTTAGCAAGAAAGGGATTATTTGTAACCCCCATCTTGCATCTATGGAACTTTAATTTTCCTCTTGAAAAATCCTTTGTCAAAATATCTTCATCTTAGTCCTCTGTAGGAATGTATCACGTCAACATTATATGCTTCTACACACAATCTGGTAGATGGTGATACTGAATATCTATATGCTGGGATCTATCATGAAATACAGGATTTTAAGAGAACTTGATGAAACTCTAATTATCACAGTAGATCACAGTTGGATGAATCATCTGACCAAACAATCCCACAAGAATATTTCTCATCCAAATTTCCTCATCTACTACTTCACTAGAGGCCATGTATTCTACTTCTACTGAGCTGAGTGCCACAAATCTTTGCTTCATGTTGTACTAGGAAAAAACTACGGACCCAACACTGAAAATTCCTCTTGATGTATTCTTCCAGTTTGATGCACCCCCCACCTAACATGCATCTAGGAAGCCAAATAGATTCACTTCCTATGTTCGTCTGTACCACAGTCCAAACTGGGTAGTTACTCTAAGGTATCGTAGTGTTGAAAAAATGCAGCAAGAAATTCCTAGTTTAATTTTCCCTTGAATTAAATTAGGAGAAAATCAAAATTCCACATCACAAGACAACTTGAATGACTTAACTGAGTTGTTAGGACTCAGTTAGCTTAGTTAATTTGAGTTGAGGGCTTAGCTTGATTTGTCCACAGTGATTTATAAATTTTAGGAGCCTAGTGAGGCTCATCTGACGAAAAAGGCTAATAGAACGGCAATCATGAGGGTTAAAAATGGAGACAAGTTCATTTTTACACAAGCTTGAACCATAGGGAACTATGCTTAGATTTAGTTTCATGTTTACACAAGCTTGAAATGACAAACTATGCTTGGAACTAGTTTCATTTTTACACAAGCTTGAAACGAGGAAAAACTTTGCTTGAAACTTGTTTCATTTTTACACAAGGTTGAAACAAGAAAAAACTATGCTTGAAATTGGTTTACATGCCCCCAACATGATGAAAGGGAGAGTCTCCTATAACTAGATGGAAGTCACTGCGGTGAAGCAGGACTGTTATCCAACACTTTTTTGGCTTCGTCCAGATAGGGAAAAAGGTGAAGGGGGTGATTCCCTTCACATAACCTACAAGGAAAATTAACTTTACCACTAGGTGCATGCCCCCCAAGCTTCATTACATTCACCTAAGTAGACTGCTCATGGCTATCAGGTGGATGGAATGAAGGTTCTTTTATGAGACCAATTCAAAGACTCGACTGGGATTTTACGAGATCTAATCAAAGACTCGAATTGGAACTTTGCTCTAGGGGACCTTGTTTCATTTTTTAATGAGCTTGAAACAAGACAAGGAACTATGCTCATACTCCTTGGTTTCATTTTTTAACAAATTTGACACAAGACCATGAACTATCCTCATATCCTTAGTGTCATTTTTCAACGAGGTTGACACAAGACAAGGAACTATCCTCCACGGAGTTGTTTCATTTTTTAACGAGGTTGACACAGTAAAAGAACTATCCTCATATTCCTTGTTCACAACTCATAAGAGGTCATGAAGGAGAGATCTAGCTCCAATGCCCCCAGTACATGATGTACAACATCATTGAATTGATCATCAGTTGATGTAGGTATGGAACGGGTTGCCACACAATTAACCCATGCGGGGATGATACCATTGGTACAAAAGGACCATTTAGGGAAGATGGTTGACGGGAAGCCATATTTGGAACAGGAAATGAAAGCTGGTCAATGGTGACAATTTTGCCTTCATGCAGAAAACAAATCACTCGAAAGAGTGTTGAAACAATAGCTCCCATGTCATAAACATAGTTGTGCCCTAGAAGTAAATTGTAATCTAAAGGGCCTGGGACTACCATCACGTTCAGATAAATTATTTTTCCTCCCAAAGTAATAGGCAACTGAGGAAGGATCCCTAATGGTTGACTGGTTCCTCTATTAAAAGTCAGAAAATTTTGGGTAATAGGCACAAGTGGTGGCAAACCGAATGCTTGCCAAGCAGTTGAGGAAAGGATACTCACAGATGCACCTTCATCTATAATAGTGCCAGATACAATCATATTACAAGCTTGTACTATGATCTAGAAAGGCACATAAGAAGGAAGACATAATCCATCCAGCTGATTCCAATCAAAGGAAGTGACTAGTCTACTTGGAGGGGGTACCGTAAGAATAGGAGAATTAACCCCTTGAGTTACGAGAGCGGGAGGATTTTCCTCCTATCTTGATGGAACAGGAGGACTACCCCCAAGCTCATTAGAATATGAAGAAAAAAAAATAACTTGAGTGGTATCATATTCACTCTCTTCGGGAAAGGTACGATTAATTTAAGGTGAAATCGGGTCAACTGTTACCTCGACCTATTAATTTGGGTCGGGTATAGACTCATAGGATTCACTTTCAGAGAGAGTGGGTTTGACCGACGATTGATTTGAGTCAGTCAATTCATCAACTAGTGAAGGATTAAGGGAGAGTCTCATGTAACCAGATGGAAGTCGTTGCGGTGAAATAGGACGGTTATCCAACACTTTTTTGGCTTCATCCAAATAGGGACAAAGGTGAATGGGGTGATTCCCTTCACATAACCTACATGGAAACTTAACTTTACCCTTCTTTCCATGAATTTTACTACCACTAGTTGATGGTGTGTCACCAACATGATCTCGAGAAGTTGATGACATAAGATGATGTGAACGGGAAGACCATTCTTCTAAGATCTGAGGAATATCAGGACAATTTCGAAGAATATGGTCTCCCTCACAAAGTCTGCATGGATATTGAACTTTGTGAGGCTTGATGGATGGTTTCTCATCAGATGTTGCATTCAAAGCAATGGTTGTTTGGTTGACCCTCTACTGAATTTGCTTCTTCTTCTTCTTCTTCCCTTTCTTCTTCTTCTTAGCCACCTGGTTACTAGTACCAATACTTTCACCAGGTGAAGAGGAAGAAAGGGAGGAAGAAACAATCAAGGAAGAAGGCAAGGGTCAACTTTAGGATCAACTAGAGGTTGCTTTTGTCCTGTAAGAGGTGTACTCGATTGCAGAGAAATCACGACATTTTGAACCAAGGAGGTTGAAAACAACCATACTAGCAAGCCAATGGTAAATCCTGGTAGGGATAATGTAGCCATATAAGGAGCACCAATATTTCTGAAAGGAGGAAAACAACTAAGATTCCCATCAAAAGGAATTCCTTGACTGCTGGACTCCAGATTTGTCACCATATGTTTCAACCTAAGATCAACTAAGAAGTGAGCATGGAGGATTTTATCCACGGTCAATTAATTTTATTTTAATCAAAGTAACATAACAAAACAAAAGAGGTATAATCTAGGCAAAAGGTTTACCAAGCAACTATGAACTGAAGAATACCTCCTGGCGAACCAAGAAGTACGGGTAGGCAATCTCCCCGAATGTTGTGTTCGGTGTATCAGAATGTACAAAGTGGCTGACTTGGTTACCTAAGGATGGATAGCAACCTAGTGTTTTCCTCCCATATATACCCAAAAGTACGTGGATGCCCAATCCATATAAGCATTGTCTAATGCAAAACCGCACAGTGAGAGCATTCCCATATACTTTATGTACTGTAACATCGCCCAATATACCCGAAGGTACATGGATGAGCTACGATATACTCATGTACATGGAATAAGGTATCACAGTCGGGATGTATTGTAGACAAGTTAGTGATAGCTGCTTTGTTTTATGATGCCGAAACATGTCTCTAGCCTAGAACCACTAAATTTTTTCGTTAGGTGATGATGCTCCATTAGGAAAATTTAGATAAATTTTAAGTTGATATTCTTTAGGAATTTTCCTTTCAAGTTCACCACGTGATGTATTCTGAA
Organism: Pinus tabuliformis; assembly: GCA_031772625.1. Taxonomy (NCBI): domain Eukaryota; kingdom Viridiplantae; phylum Streptophyta; class Pinopsida; order Pinales; family Pinaceae; genus Pinus; species Pinus tabuliformis. The sequence continues at coordinate 461,485,984 of CM062807.1, forward strand.
ATTCCTAGGAATGAAACTATCATGATAAGCATTCTTTCTATTCAATTTAATGATGAAAATCCTAGCTACTTAGGAATAGAGCAATCAAATTTCTTTTGATCAAAGAGCAAAGAGCACAATCTAAATGAAATTTCCCTATACTATTCCTATCAGCACACACAAACTTTTTCAATGCAACATGCATGTATTTCTTTTCAATTCCCTTAATGTGAATATGAAGAAAAAGAAAATATGCACATGCAATTAATCAATCTTTCATATGAATGAAGACTTTTATGACAATTTAGATTCGAAGGAAGAGAAGAATTTACGACACTTTCTTTCGAATGAAGATTAATCAATTATATCCTAAATTTGACTATTGATCGATAATGACAAAGAAAACATGAAGAAACATTAATCAATCCAATCAAAGCTGGGCTAGACTAGGAGATAAACACTCATTTTCAGAGACATAACATTCATTGATCAATCAACAAACAATCAAACAGAGAAAACTTGGCAAAAACTCTTTCCAAAGGTGGGAAACTGATCTTAGGAGGATCAGCGCAGCCCAGAGTGGGAGACAGTGTGCTTCAGAGCATTGTCCCTAAGCCAGGGATGCTCTGCAGCACACTATTCCCTCACAAGCCTGCGCTAGTGACAATAAGCCATTTCAAGAGGCAATTTGACACAGTTTTGACTAATTTTTCAATGTAAACAACTAAATTACAATCTATGAACACAAATAGAGTCTACAAGGTTGTCTTAGGAGGTGAATAAGCTACTAGGAAAGAGGATTCTTCCCCAGCAGAGTCACCAATTTGTTTTCGAGAATTTAGCATCTATGGATAAATACTAATTGACTAGACAAGTAGTTGTGCCTAGAACAACAATCTAATGTGTTTTAGACTTTCCCTATAAGCAATAGATTAGAAGAGAGGATATAAGGCCTACCTGTAGTTCCGCTTTCCTCTCATCTCCCTTGTATCGATTCCATCGCTCCTTCTCGTACTTAATCTTCTTGAAAAGTACCCTGTCAACACAACAGAAGATGAAAACCGATCAAAGTATATGATCCATTGAATATAAATGAAAGGAATCAGAAGCAACTCATACATATAAGCATTATGAAAGAATATATCATATGGAAAAAGGTTCAAACACTTTATTAGATAGAAGAAGGAATTAAAACCATCAGTGTCTGATTCAAACTCATTCCCCAGCTTGGATCCCATCCACATCACATCAAAAGAAAGACAAGCTTGTGGCATCACATCATTTGCTCCAAAGTCAAGTATCATAGCAGCATTATCTCCTTACAATTCAACATAATCCAGCCCATGATCACTTAGATGAGTGGTCAATTTATAGGAAGATGAAGGAGGTTTTGTCATTAATGGTGACATTGAATGGCCTTCCATACTTAGAATTAGTTCCATGGAGGAAGGGATGAGAGGATAGGATGATCCTTAACTCATTCCTCATCCATTTTCAAACTCATAGGAGTTGATAAGACAGGGAAACTTCTAGATGACTCCAAAAGATAAGAATATTCCCCAAACCCTATGTGAATTTCACTCATTCTCACCTAGCCTAGGTGAAAGGAAGCCTAAGTGATCTGCAGAGCACCCTGGCAGTGGACTCGACTACTCTACAGCACACCTTCATAAGGGCTTACCTATGCTGGTCCCTTTAGAGGCAATTTTTGGATGTCTTCAAGCCATGAAATTGTCTGGGAAGGAGGAATTAAAAGGGTTGACTTGTTTAGGGCATGAAACAACTAATTTTAGGGTTTGATGAGTCCTAAATCACTGATATGAATGTTGGGATTTGATGTGCCCAAATGGATCTGTAACACCTAGGTTGAGTTAATTTTAGTCGTAACAATTTAATTCAATTAAATTGTGTTAAGGTCAGTTAAAATAGTTCCAACTGTTGGAGGAACTAGTAAAATTTCTAGCAGCGGGGTGCAACTTCAGTGTTCAACTAATTAACTGATCAATCAACCTTAATTAACTCATGCATGCATTAAATTCGAGTTACCCAGTTGAGATTGGATTTCAAGGGAAGTGTACTATAAGTTGTAGACAATTCCAAATTGTACAGGTGGTGCATGCAGTCAGAGAAGGGGCCTACAAGGTTTTCACAATTCTAAATGGGAATTTTCCTAATTAATAGGGGGCTAATTCCTTGAGGAATAGTGCATGGAAATAGGGACTTGGGAATGCTTGGATTTAGTTAAGTATTTAACATAGCTTGTCTAGGAAGTAGTGAGATAGAGTATACTAGTGTAGAGGTTTCTCGGGCTTGAGCAAGCATTGCATTTCGTATCTATTTTCTGACTAATGAAATATAGATAGGAAGGGGTTTTGAGTAGTTGCTTTCCCCTTAGATAAATATTTGAGCATATGTGATTGGATCTTGTCTCATGTTTAATTTGTGATTTATTGATTATTTAATTGTTTCCGCTGATGAGTAGAGTAGATTCAGTTCATTTGTTTTAGTAAATTACATAAGCAGTTTGAATCTACAAGGAAGTTGTGGAGTAGCCACAAGCAGAGGTAAAGAGAGTGGAGACTTCCACTCAAGTAGAGACATACATAGATGGAAGGAAGCACACTAGAGAAGTTGACATATTATTGCATGATGCTAAAGAGAATGTGAGAGCACCCACATAACGTAGACATATGAGGTCACCAAATCAGTATATTGGCTACATGGCTCCGATGAGTGAGCTTGTAGAGATTGAGCCATCCTCATTTGAGGAAGCAATGCAAAAAATAGTATGGGTTGATGCCATGGTAGAGGAGTATGACCCCATTATCAGAAACAATGTTTGGGAAGTGGTCCCAATACCATAGGATAAGTCAATTGTGGGTTCCAGGTGGATGTACAAGGTGAAGCAAGTAGAAGATGGAAGAATCGAGAAACAAAAGGCCATATGTGTGGCCAAGGGGTTCTCTCAGGTGGAGGGAATTGGCTATGAGGACACATTTTCTCCAGTTGCAAGGTACTCTTCAATAATATCAGTTCTATCTCTTGTAGTGTAGATGTGATGGAAGATACATCAAATGGATGTGAAGACAACATTCCTCAATGAAGTGATTGAGGAGTAGGTGTACATTAAGAAACCAGAAGGATGTGAGACCCTTGGTAGAGAGTTGCATGTATGAAAACTAAAACAAGTGTTGTGTTGATTGAAACAAGAACCCCTTGCTTGGTACACCAGGATCGAAAACTATCTCACGAGATTAGGATTCACCAAAAGTGAAGCAGATGCAAACCTTTGCCATATTGTTGTTGAAGGTAAATTATTAATTATAGTATTATATATCAATGATTTAATTTTAATTGGTGATGAGAAGTTGATAAAGTCTTGCAAAGAGGATTTTGCAAGATAGTTTGAGATGAAGGACCTAAGGCTCATGTAATTTTTCCTCAGTATGGAAGTATGGAAAGGAGATGTGGAACTGTTTGTATCTTAGGGAAAGTATGTCAATGATATACTAAAGAAGTTCAACATGGATAGTAGCAAAAACATGGAGACTCCTCTATTGGAATTATGATACAGATGTTGTCCTTGATGGTAACTCACATAGAAGACATCTCAGAGTGCAACAGATCAACAACAAAGGATTACAGATCAAACTCTAGAGCTTGAAGAAAGAGAGTGGTTTAAGAAGTCTACACTGGTTCACTTTGTCAAAGCGGCGTATACACGTGGGTCCATAGAGAAAAAAGAGCGTATATGTATACATGCACTCTCACAAGAGGAAAAGTTTGTACAGGTTGGATAATCAAAGTTTTGGTCCGAGGTATTGGTCCGAGGTATTTAGTCCAAGGTATTTGGTCTGAGGTATTGGTCTGAGGTATTTGGTCCAAGGTATTTGGTCCGAGGTATTGGTCCGAAGTTGTTTTTTTCTGAGGTGTTTGGGCTGAGGTATCAGTCCTAAGTGGTTTTGGTCTGAGGTATTGAGAAACGCATAAAACTATATAAGGAGGAGAGGATCAGAGGGATAGTGGGAAAGTAATGAATATCTTATGAAAAGTTAGATCAAAGCAAATTTGCATGTTATGGGTTTTTGATGCTTTGCTTGATATGAACTAAGGATTCACCTAAGTGGTTGATGGATGATGGATCAGGATCATAAGACCTAAAATGAATTATCATTATGCGGTATGATCATGGATAGTCTAGATCTTAATACCAGCACATGGTTTACACTGTAAATGTTCTGATCTGGGTATGACTAAAGTCTGGAATAGTTTTGATGTTTTAAGTTAGTATTTGCAGATATGTATGCTAGTTTGCTTTGGTAAAAGCACATATACACACAAGTTCAGCACATCGAAGTACCATATACATTATGAAATATGATGTTTGAAGTTGTAGTTGGTTTTGGTTGTTGATACAAAGTTCTGGGTTATGCTCTATGTTCTGGTGACTGTGTTTTGGTGACAGTGTTCTGAATCTTCAGATTGATTGATTATGATTTGCTTCAGTGATGGTGGGTTTTTAGTGATTGGTTGTATTACAGTGGTGATTTATTTTGAGCTTCAATGTTGTTGATGGGTCCAATATGAAAATTTGATGAAATGTGGCCTTCAGATTGTGGTGTTCTGTTCCACGAGTATCCAATCTAAGGATTTATGAAACATGGTCCCTGGAGGAAGAGAGAAGGTCATAACCTTCTATAGGTCAACACCTATGTACTGGTAAACATATTGGCCAGTACAAGAGCTAGGGGGTTGGAGCTCCCTTCCAGTGGCAGCTGGAAAACAAGTGAAGGTTGGAGCCTTCTATAGGTTGGCGCCTACGTACTAGTAAACAGATTGGCTAGTACAAGAGCTAGGGGGTTGTAGCTCCCTTCCAGTAAAATTCGGAGAACAAGAGAAGGTTGTAGCCTTCTGCAGGTGGGTTCCTGCGTATTGGTATGAGTCTGCACAAGTACAAGATTGTAAACAGGTTTTTCTTATATTAAAAGAAGACAACAACAATTGCTTTTTGTCTCGCATTGGGTTTCCACCTTAAATATTAGTGTTCATGTGTGTTTCTTATGTGTGATCGTTTATTTTGTTAGTAATACACATGGTTACTGTTTATATGGTTAATGAAGTACTGATGCACTGAATAAATTAACTGAATGATGATTTTGTTGGATACACACTAGTTGCTTTAAAGATAGTTGCGTGTACATGTGAGCTACCTTCATTGAAGTAGCGTATATAAATCTGAGTATGAAATGAAAAAGTTATTGATTCGATAATATTGATTCACCCCCATCTTAGTATTATTTCCAAAAATTTCTATCGGAACAGGTCCTTTGGCAGAAGCTTGATCGCTTGAAGGAGATCTGTAGAAACAATGGGAAAGAAGCTAAAGAAGAAAGCGCCTCGGAAGAAGAAGACATCTCAAAGAAACAGTGACAACAGGAGATACAGTTGGCCATCAAGTGGAAGCAAGTGTTAAAATTTAGAATCACCTTAGATTGAAGATGAACAAGCAAAAGAAGTATCAGGTACAAATTTTTGGTCTTCTAGTGATACTTTTCTCTGTTCATGCAATGTTGAAGATGTTGAAAGTGACAGTGAAAGAAATATAGAGGCAGAAGTTAAAAGACTCACAGATAAAAACAAAGATCAACAAGATATTTTTAACAAAAGGGAGTGTGCCTTCAAAGAAGAAGCTACCAGGTTAAAATCTCAACTGGAGGAAGTGTTGGCTTGGAGGGGCCTAACCCAGGTTCAACGTTAGTTAGCCAAACAAATCCCTACACTAATGGCCCTTTCAGAATCAGCCCACGGAGGGTGGACCGAAGTCTCACCCGAAGCAATATGGGGGGATGTTGGAACCAAGTTTCCGCACCGTGAGATGGTCGTGATGTCGGTTTATTCCTCTTATTCCTGCTTTCACGCAAGCCATTAAGTTATAGGGCTCTGTCTCTCTAACCCTTTACTCTGCCCTTTGGTACGTCTGTGAAGGGGTACGATCGGCCTTCGTGCAACCCTAACATGCAATTCAGGTACTTTTGTGCTGCTAAAGCAGTGTATATAACAAGTTTCCAAGTTATCCTTAAGTGTTTAATTATCTTACTCAACAATCACAGATAGCTCAACATAAACATATATTCTTACTTGTGTTCGATTAACCAACGTAATTACATATATTCGCGCATCACATGAGCATTGTAAATGATATCCATACACAATATGACAAGATGCATTAACAAGACACAAAGACATAGAATTTGTAGAATACTTTTCTTTATTGATATCTTCATATGATTACAAACTCTATCTTCCCTACGCACACAGCTACAGAGTTCCATGCACTCAGCTACGGAGTTCTACCCTATGCCTCTGCGCACTCAACTGCAGAGCCTCTATCTACACTAAGACCCGAAACATAGACTTTTCACCTTATTTCTCAAGACTTCTTCTACAACTTATGACTCCTCTGAACTACTTAGAACTTACTTACTTAGCTCATTTTATACAATCCCATGGTCCGCAGACCATGGGTAGATCTTTTACAGCCAACTTAACTTTACAAAATAAGGGCGGACAACCCTTTATGACTCATGACACCTTCACACTCCGCGGCCACAAAATGCGGAGACTTTACAACTTTATTACAAAATTTGACCCAAAACATGGGTTTTTATCCCCAAAACTATCCTTGGGGGATCCCGTTCCCAACAGGCCCCCAACACAAAAATCATGGCTCACCCTCGAGTCACTCGATAGGCACGAAGATCTTAGCGCAAAGACCTCCTAGCTCGACCCTTATGACCGCATCCTTGGTAGTGTACTGTGCGACTGCTTGCTTTGCGTCTTCCACCATTTGCTCAGTCACTGCTCCTGAATTGTCGGCCTAAAGCTTTTGTTGAGTTTCTTGTAGAGTCACAAGCTTTCCTTTATTAGAGGTTGTCACCTTGTAAGCCTCATCCAGCCAAGGCTTAAGTCGTGCCTTCAGCATTGCTTCCTTGTGCAGAATTGCATACACTTGTTCTTTTAGCTGCTTGGCCTCCAGCAACTTTTCCAGTGTTTGTGTGAGCACGATAGTTCGCATTGTGCCTATGACTTCATCATAGCATTGTTGCAGCTCACGTGCTTCTATCTCCAGTCGTTGTACATTAGGATCCTCCTGCAAGCTCGTCAAGACCTCGAACGACTGTTCAAATAGTTGCGTGCTGTCTGCTACTGCACTGTCAACTGCTGCTATTGCTTCTGTGACAGTGGTCGCCTACTGCTCCTTTACTTCTAGCGGGGTTGAAGGCTGGGCATTCAACTGTAACTTTGTGATCTGCAGCTTCAACTCCAAGTGAACCCTCGCCATTTATGTACGAGCTTTGTGCACCCCTGTAGCTAGCTTGCGGATGCGCATCTCGACTAGTTCTTCCTCAGGAATGGCCAACTCTGGGACCATTCAACATGCCTCCTCGATGGCCTGCATTATACGCTTATTCCGATTGGTCGCCTCAGTCATAGTGGTTGTGGAAGAGTCTCGCTATAGTGCCATCTGCTCATTGTTAATCCGTTGTTCACTAATCACCTGGAGGGTGCGATGCTCATGGGCCCTCAATGGGCGCTGATAGTGGGCCTGTCAGCTTCGTTCTCCATGGTCAGTGCTCCATCAGGCAGCACTATCGCACTGGAGGCCTTCGCGCGCAGCATCTCGACATCTTCTGAAGTGCCAATAGCAAGGCTGGTAGACACCGTGCCAGCCTGTGACGCGCAGGTCTACAGCTCTCTCGAACCTGTTTGGATAGCTCCCAATACTAGTTGTTTCTACTGCTCAAACTATTGTAGGGCCTCCGTGGTGACATCCTACACCTTGTCACCGATGTCATGCAAATCACCCTCTGTGAGGGTGATTGGGTCCAATGATGTTTTAGTGGCCTTGGATTTCTTCCTAGACCCTCCTTTCTCCTACTCCCTTAGACGTTTGATGTGGGTGGACGTCACCTGTGGGTCCACGCCATGCTACTATGTCTGCTCGTCCGTCTCTTCTTTTGTCTCGGGTGAAGGCAACCTCACGCCTTTGTCAGAGCCTCACTCTATTCCTCCCGTTTGCTTCTCCATCAGCTGAGCAGAATTGCGCTCTGCCTGGGCCTTTTCACCGACCTCCTTCTTTCTCTTTTCGGCCAACTACATCATCTTGAGCTTGGCCTCCTCCTTCTCTCTCTGCGCGGTGGACTTGCTCCCTCCCATCACCAAGTCTGCTTTATTGCACCACTCTGTCAGCCATCAATCAAGTATTGTATCAATGGCGGCATCTATTGCCAGGTAAGTCAAGTCATACCATTACTACGCAAGGTCCTTCCGTGCCCTGATGGCCACATGGTGAAAATCTGCTTTAAACTCTACGTAGCCTTGTAATTTGGCAAACACCATAGGCAAAAACCACGGTTTGTGATTGATGGCCATATGTTCATCTCCATCAAGATCCAGAAGATATTGTTGTCCTTGATGTGCTATGCATCCTTGGTCTCCCACAGCAAAGCGTGTTTCGCTGCTTCTGGTAGGTCTGGCGTGACAGAAGGAAATTGGTTGTCCTCTGGCATCTCCCATGCTACCAGCACAATAGACATCAAGAGCCATGCGTAGTGGAACATCTTGCTGAGCTCCTGTGCTTCGTGGCATTTTGTAAGGAACTCACCACAGAGATAGTCTACCCAGTTGAACTGAACTCCTTCAGTGCACTTGGTTGCTAGCGCGATGAGAGGTGTCGGCACCTCATTGGCGCAACACTTCCTCATCACCTTCCCTGCTAAAATCTTCATAGCCACCTTTACAGCAGGGTCACTGATTTTAGATATGGCATATCCATGCGACTTCTTTACCAGCTTAAACTTCTCTTTCATGGCCTCCGTGAGGGACTGCTCACCACCTTTTCTGCCAAATATCATGGCCGGATTTTCTCCTATATAAGGCAACCATGTGATCCTATGGATCAACCTGTCAGTGATGGGTATTGGCTCCTCTAGCCACAGACACCCATCATGCACCAAGCATAGTAGCTGCTTGATGACCAATACTATAACCGGGGTGCGGTTGTAGTGCGACACCCATAGTAGATTGAGCAAACCTACCTTGTCTACTCCTCTGAGCCACCTCCGTAGCTCCAATGCAGTCATTCCAGTGGTTGTATCGATAATGTGATGCATCATCTGCTCGGTCGCCAGGTGTGGGAACTTCTCATGGTCGGCCAAGTCCCAGTCTTCAAGTTTTAATAGAGGAACCCACCCCAATCGTGGTCCTTAAAAAACAATTTCATCCTGCAACAGAGGGGTTTGCAAGGGGACCTTGCTCTTGTCGATATCTTTTGGCACCTTGGTCTTTCCCTTGTGCAGAGGGATGTACTCAGACAATCAAGTGATAGGGTCAGCACCCTGGGCTTCAACATCATCCAAATTTACTCCCACATCCTCCTCATCCATTGGGATGTCTTCGATTTATTCCTCCTCCATCTCTAGATTGATTACCTTTCCCTTCTCCTGTGTGGTAGGCATCAGTGGGTTTCTTCTTGGCAATGCGTGCATCGGTATTGCAGGCTGCTTTCCCTTTTTATCCTTTGCGCTCTCCTTGGTTGGGTCGGCTTTGGTCTCGACATCCTTGGTTATTTGGGGACTTCGGCTAATACTTTGGCAACCTCGGGAGCAGGTTCTTCAGCCTCCATCTCAATTTCCAGCACTGACTCCTCTGCTTCAGTATCTATAGCTTCTATGGGCTCTGATATGATGTTTTGCAAAAACTCCTGTGTCTCCTTCGGCAATGTCTCAAATACTGAACTGGCTATCAGAACTTCGAAGTGCTCATGATTCATGTGCACTTGAGAGCTCAACAACTCAATTATTGAAATGCCAAGTGTTTTTTGTTGGATAGCCACCTGTAATTTATAAGGCATTTTGACTTCAAATCCGACCATTCCCCCAAATTCAGTTCATTAATGCCGGATTGGTGGGAGATTTTCAAGGATCTAACCCATAAATTTTGTCTTAAATGCCAGTCATCCAATCCATTTGGACTCATTTCTACGGTCAAATCATGAACAGTGACTTTAACGGTCACTTTCCGGTTGACCTGTATGATTTCTCCCGGGGTAGCGTGACTCCCTTCACACTGCTGCGAACCCTGTGACACTTCCTTGCTTCGCACAATCCTCCAATCATGTAGCTCCCCAACCTAGGCAGCGTAGTTTATAGTCTCGTGCCCCCTTTCAGCTACCTGTTGTGCTAAGATTGTTCTACCTTCATATAGTCACATGGCCAGACCTCCGATGTATGGTTTCAAGTGACTACCATTCACCTTTCCTAGAAAGGGGTCTCCCTTCAATTTGACCAACTGAACCACTCCTCCGTCAGTAATCTCCTTAATGACATAGGGCCCTAACCAGTGCATTCTGAATTTCCCTGGAAATTTATCAACTTTCTATCATATAACAAAGCCAGGTCATTTGCCTTAAAGGTGCGCAGCTTAATGTGCCTATCATGCCATGATTTTTCGCGCTACTTTTGGACCTGCTGTTGAAATCCAACTAGAAATCTCTCTTCCTCAAGTTCAGCGAGTTATATTAGCCTCTCTTCCAGGGCTTCGCGATCCATCATACCTTTGAGTTCCGCTATGCGCATACTAGGCACAATGTATTCCATGGTCATCACCGCTTCAATGCCATATACAAGCCTAAATGGTGTTTGTTCAGTCAACTTCTTGCATGTCGTCCGATAGGCCCATAGTACTGCAGGTATACGTAGGTCCCAATCACTTCGCTGAGCATTGCAAACCTTGATCAGCGCATTCTCCAACACTTTATTGAATGATTCCACCATCCTGTTAGCCTGCGGGTGATAAGGCATGCTCTTCTATTGATATACGTGAAATTCCTCCATTAGTGTACTGATCGTCTCATTCAGAAAGTGTGTACTGCGATCACTCATAAAAATCTTTGGACACCTGAATTGCATTAGTACATACTCAAAGAGGAACTTTGCAGCAGTCGCGCCTGTACAATCCTTCACCAGCTATGCCTCTACCCATCGATTCAAATACTCTGTTGTGGTGATAATGTACCTCGCTCCTATCTTCTTTCCTTGGGGCTGAATGGGTCCCACAAAGTCTATCACCCATTTATCAAAGGGTTGTAATGTCATCTGTGGATTTAGAGGCAACTCATCCCTCTACGGTGGCTTGCCAATCCTTTGACACACATCAAATGCTTTGCAATAAGCTTTAGAATCCTGATGGAGCATTGACCACCACAACCTTTCCCATAGAATCTTTTGCGTGGTCGCTCTCCCTACATAATTTCCTCCTACAGTGCCCCCATCAACATCTACGAGGATATTGCTCCTTTCAAACTCTAGTACATATCATCGCAATATTTCATCAAACACCATTTTGTACAAATGCCCAGCAATGACAGCAAAATATGCCGCGCGCACCACTAATCCTTCTGCTGGACAGTGTATCCTTATGGGGAATTTCCTATCATTAGGAAGTGTATGATATCTTCAAAATGACCGTCTGTGATGCGCACTGCAAATAGCTGCACATTAGATAATCCTTCTTCCAAATTAGTGGGCTCTTCCCCTGTTTCGATGTGCGACAGTTGGTCTGGTCTCGCGTTCAGTTGTCCAGGCTTCACAATAACTTCAAAATCATACTCCTGGAACAATAAAAACCACCTGCAGATTCTCCCCCCCCCAACACAGGCTTTTTGACCAGGTATTTCAGCACGGAATGATATGTATACATCTTAAAATGGCCACCCAATAAGTAGTGTCTAAACTTTTGGAGTGCATATACCATGGCTAACCCTTCACACTTAGTGGCTGAATAATTCTTCTCTGCCTTGGATAACCTTCTGCTTGCGAATGGTATAGGATGGTCCAAGTCTCCTCCGCTAGCCTGTGTTAGTACTTCTCCCAATGCTATACATGACGCGTCAACATGTACATGAAACTCCTTCTTCCAATCTAGGAAGACTAGGATCGGTGCGATGACCATCTTTTCCTTCAATACATCCAATATTTTCTTACAGTCCTCATTCTAGTAGCATGTGACATCCTTTTTCAACAACTTCTCCATAGGTGCGGTGATTTGGGCATAGCCTTTGATAAACTTCCTATAATATCCAATATGTCCTAGGGTAACGTGTAGCTGTTTCACACTCCTCGATGCTTCTTAGTTAAGTATCACTGCGATCTTCATGGGATCTACCATCAGTCCCTGTCTACAAACCACATGATCGAGTAGGGTCCCAAAAGGAACACAAAATAGACATTTATTCAGATTGAGCGCAATCTGGTACCTTCGATAAGTATCTAGCATCAGGCGCAAAATTGCCACATGGCGTTTCACCAGCACAAACATAGTCCAATCATCAAAGTACACTTCCAGGAACTTATGAATAAATTCCTTGAATGTCGCAATGACTACTGGTGAAAAAATCACAGGTGCATTCTTCAATCCGAAAGGAATTATAGTGTACTAAAAACACCCCACTTAGTCGTGAAGGTCGTCTTGCTCCTATCTTCCGGTGTGATTTTGATCTGATGGTAGCCAGAGAACCCATCAGTGAAGGAACATGCTTCCTAGCCACCTACATTTTCCAACATCTCATCAGTGAACGGAGTTCGGAAAGGATCATGTACACAAGCGTCATTCAACTTCCTGAGATCTGTGCATATCCTTATTTCATCCTTCTACTTGTTTTCCTATACCACCATTAGAATTACCCAATCAAACTCTTCTACTAGCTCCATGATGCCTACCACAAGCATCTTATCTAGCTCTAAGCGGACCTTTTCCTTATACTTCGAATTGAGACAGTAAGGTCGTTGCTTAACTGGCTTCGCATTGGGCTTCAATGTGATCTTCATAACACCCAAGTCTTTGATTATCCCTTTTAGATCCATAAACTTGGTAGGGAACAAATCTTGGTATTCGCGGAGCAATTTGGTGACCTTACCTACCACCGCGTCATCCCAATAATCTCCAATCTCCGCAAATTTGGGCTCTACTTCAGTATCAATGTTTACCTATTTTGTTTTCAATGGAACGGTTATATCCAGATTCTTAATCTGCGGTCGTTCAACCTCAAGGTGACCTTCTGTTTCAGGGATGTTAATATTTCGTGGATCCTCATCTTCTTCCTCAGTGGTCATGTTATAGCATTCTATCGTGTGACTTAGCTCAGTGGTCTAATTGGGTTGAATCAGGTCCAAAGGATTCTGCAGTATCCTAAAGATCACTACTTTCACTTCTTGTAGTTCCTTGCCAATACAATCAAACCCATCTTCAAAGTTGAGTTTCAATATGAGTCCTTCACACAGAATATCCCATTCACCTGTACCATGGTGGAGCTCTATTTCTAAGTACCAGTTCATCGGGATGACATCTAGGGTGTGATAGAACAAGTGCACCCATTCAGTTTGGGGCTTCGCTCCATAAGCTTGAGCCCATTTGGCCAAGTGCGCACGTCAATCATCCTTCCCATGTTACTTGTCTGTCATTCGTACCTTCAGCTTCCCAAAGCGTGTTCTCATCATCCTTCTACACTCACGCCAATCATCAAAGCTACCCTTGTGTATGGCCCACTATCTTGCGGGTGTAGTGCACAGTGCCCAATCCAAAGCTTGGAAGCGCTGCTTCTTTGCTACCTCCCTCTCAAATGCATCCAAAAATATATCTACATCATTCAGGAAATCATAAGTGGGTAGATTTCTTACCTCTGACAACACACAACTCAACGGCTGGGTCATCATGTTACAGCTCAGTGTGGTTACTCCTTGTAACCGATCCTACCAGTGCTCTAATTCTTCATCAGAGTCTAAGCTGCAGGAACTCTCGCGATCCCATGTAATTCATCCATCTGTTGTTGGATTCACCCAATCTTGGTCTTGCGCTATTATCTTATATATACAATCCAAGTCATCATCACTCTCATAATTGCGAACTGGTTCAATATAGCCCAATCCTTCAGCAGGATCTAGCGGTACTATTATGCGGAGCGATTTCTTCTCAAATATCATCTTCCACTTCTTTAGGTTAATTACCCCATTCATATCAGTATCCCAATCAATGCCAAGGAGCGCAAGGTAGGGGTTGCTATCATCTACAATTTCTATTACTTCAAAGTTAGCCAGCGTGCTCGCACCTTCAATATCTATAGTTACCCCTTGTAGCCACCCCATGGGGATGATCTTCTGCTGATTTTCCATCCTTAACTGAATCAGAGACCACTGCAGCATGGGTCTTCCCATCCGTTCCCAAGTCTACTTTGGTAGGACATTCGCGTCTCACCCTAGGTCCAAAATAACTTGATCCATTTCGTATTCTCCTATCTATGCAATCAGCCTGATCTCTCATCCTATCCTTGTTTTATGCTTACCAATATTTCATACCATGCGCGGTTCACCTAGAGTGTTTCTGACACATCTATTTATAAGCTCCTGTAATCCCTTCACAGCCTTTCTATCACACAGAAACCTCATGCAGGTCTCTAGGAAGGTTGTAAGCATAGATGGGTCCATTTCCTAATCAAGCTTATCCTTGCTCCCTGAGGTGGAGGCCTCAATGAAGCTCTTCTTTGCTTCCATGAATGTTTCGCGAGCGTGCTCCAAATTGAATTCAGTCTCTTTCATCAGAGCTTTGTGAACCCATGCATTGTATTTAGGTTGTTTCCCCTTATCATCTCTTGTTGCCATTCCACTTCGAAGCACTATATTCACATTCGGATCGTCTTCACGAGGCTCAGAACTCATCATATGCAATTTCTAAGTCGGTTGAGGTGGTAGTGCCCCTTTGTCTCGTATCCTCACTATCAGTGTAGGATAGTCCTCCATTTCATGATCAAACAAAGTGAAATATTTGCACAACGGATGCGTGGGGTTAGTGCAATCATGGGCATAGTGTCCTAGTCCTCTGCAATTGTAACAGATTAGCTGTCCCTGGCCTCTGCCAGGTCCTCCTCTACCTCGGCCTTGTCCGCGCCCCTGAAAGCTTGTTTGTGCCATCCCTACACTCTATTCAGGGGGCCGTGTTTCTGCCTGAACCCTATAGGCAAGTGTTCTATCCATAATCAATTCATAACTTCTGCAGTTGCACTCATCATGCCCTACTGACCTACAAAATTTGCAGAACAGTTTTTGCGGTGCCTGTACAAACTTCTTTAGAAAATGACAGTTATCCATGGCATGTTTTCCTACTACCTGACATATAGTGCACCACAATGCAATCCCCATGCTTGGTTCTGCTTGATCTTCCAGCCTCAAAGGCATCGGTCCTCCTCCTATAATATATTTTGCAAAGATAAGGCAATTGGCTTTGTCATGCCCCTGACCCTTACATTTCAGGCACCATACTTATTTGCACACCTCCAGTCGAACTATTGTTGTCCTGCTTCAAACTTTGCATCTCAAGGCAAAGATTTTGCAAGTGCACATGGATCTACTAAACCCCCAGGTTTGGATCTTACATCAGTGTTTCATGCAGTCTCATTGCAATATCCAAGGCCTTTACCTGAGTTGTTATCTTTTGTTGAGATAGCGCAACCCTTAGTTGTGGCATGAGTGAAGCCATGAACCATTCACGGTGTTTTCCATCTGTTAATTTCATATTAGCTTCGCGGATTTTACACTTCAATCTCTGATCTAATTCCCAAGGTGTCTCGCTTGGTTTCATCACGATTTCTTTGAACCCTGCAATCGACTGTGCCTTGGATTTAGGCCTACTGAATTCTTTATTCAGCGCGATCTGGATGTCCACCACTCCAGCATTTGGGTTATCGTTAGAGTCTTTAATGTACCAGGTAAGTGTGCGATCTTGCATAGCACTAACCAGTGTTTCCTTCTTCATGTTATCATTTGTAACACGCTGAGCTTCCCATACAGCTTTCATTACAAACTAGAACTGGTCCTCATTTCCCAAGCCTTTGAACAAAGGTAGCTTCACTGAATTCACGATGATGAACTGCGGTGGAGGTGGAGGTGGTACAGGTGAAGTCGCGGGTGATGGTGGTGAAGTTGGAGGTGGTGTGGGTGGAGGTGGTAGTCGCAGGAATCCTTGTCTTATTAACTAGATAACACTTCATGGAGAAGCCTGTGCTAATCCCTCTTCATCACCAAATAGACGTGAAATCAATGGACTATATTCAAGACCCTTTCTTCCTTCGTTCCTGTAATTTTTTCCGCTTTGCATAGCTCCAAACATCAAGGTTGTTGCATAACCCATTTTTTGCACAATAACATTTTCATATAGGTATTCAAAGATTTCAAGTACTTACCTCGTGGACCCTTGAAGAAGTGTCACTCCGCCTCACTATAGCTGACTGAGGTATCGACCTCGAATTTAGTCACAAGTCCTCTTATGATGCGATTGAGCCAATGATCGATATCACAGGCAACCTTATCTATTACATAGTAATTTGTCACTGCCTTCACCCAAGTCCTTCTACTATTTCATGTGTCCAATAAAACATGATCATGCTAAACAAATGCTCTCTTATGTTGCCAATTGACCCACTTTTCCTAAAGTTCCCTGCCTCGTCGCTAGAATTAAATTAATATACGTGACGTACCTTTGCCACTAATAGTTTAGTCGCGCCATCGTCATAGGAGTACATCTGTTTCCTGCGACGATCGGGTAACATACCCCGGCATGAGGCTTCTTGCTATCTTTAGCGATGATCTGGCTAAATACATTGCTTACTAGCGATGTCGGCGCTAAAGCTTAGTTATGAACTAGCGACGACCCAAATTAGGTGAATCCGTCCCAATAATCAGCCTTCTGGGTGTCTCCGGACCTTGTTGTTGGCCTAGTTTGTGTCACCTTTCCCCCTCTGGTGTGGTAGTTTCGTCATTTGTGCTACCTTCCTTAAGGATGAGTTCTCTTTTCCACATTTCATGGAGACTCCTTCTCCTATTAAAGCACTCACCTTTGATATGATCAGCTAGTTGGTAATTCCTTGGATTGAGCAGTGCTACTAGTGCTTTTGAGTTTGATAAATAGCCGGTGTGGGCATGACAAGTGTGGGATTGTTGATAGTTTGTGGAAGGTTGTGGAGTGCCCTTGACTTTGTGTTAAAGCTTATGAGTGTGAGAGAGACATTGTATGTTGGGAGATTCATCCTTAAAGAGTGAATGCTAGAGAAACATACTGGCTGGACCCTCTGAGAAGGCTTGCAACATCAAGACCTTGGTTGTAAGCTTGATCTTATTTCATTATTAATACAATCAATAATGTTTTCCTATGTCTTGTATGTGATTTACTTGATAGCTCATGACTTCTTGACTTTGTGAGTAAATAGATCATTGTTGTTTTCCGGTTATGTGCTTTGTTGTATTTCCTTTGCATTGTTTCAAATTGATCACTCATTGAGGAGAAGGAAGCGGAAGTTGGAGCAGTGCAACGGAACTTCATCGACCACTGGTTGAGGTAGG
This sequence comes from Pinus tabuliformis, assembly GCA_031772625.1. Classification (NCBI taxonomy): domain Eukaryota; kingdom Viridiplantae; phylum Streptophyta; class Pinopsida; order Pinales; family Pinaceae; genus Pinus; species Pinus tabuliformis. The sequence goes on from CM062807.1 coordinate 461,503,410, forward strand.
CCTCCAACGATGACTATTTAAGGAAATCAATTGTTGATCTGTCCTTGCTGTGACTAGACCCACTCTAAGGCTAGAGGGGTTGCCTCTGTCTGCAGAGGGAACACTTTCCTACATCACAAGTTGGCGACTCCACTGGGGAATTTGTCCTATGTTCTTCTCTTGTTTGCTCTTGTTTTCATTTTGATTTGGTGTCTCTTGAATTTTGGGAATTAACTATCAGTATTTTGGGTCACCTAGGTCGATTTGGGGAATCCCTCTATTATCTGTAGGATTGACTAGTTGTTGTTTGAGAGTTTCTTGTTTGTTTGTCATTGTTTTTTGAGATCATCACCGAAAAGAGTTTAACAGTCACGTCGACATCGCATTGTTTCTATTTTGTAAGTCTGTGCATCACTGAATCCTGTCACACAGTCACGACGACTCCTGTCGCATGAAAGGCGTGTAATTCTGTGACGATGTCTCTCCATTGCTACAGTTAGTGGCTGATCAGTGCTAGTTGCTTTTGTAGTTCCTGCGACGTTTCATGTAGAATTGTTTTTTTTCAATTCTACCTCATGAATTCACCAGTCCTGTTGATCCCTTGATTTTTTTCTCTTGCTCAGTAGCTTTTTTTTTACTGTTTATGGTTAAGGTGCTCTGTCTTGGCTTCATTGAATGAATCTTGTGTTCTGGCTTTGTGACCTAGTTTTTCAAATTTTGAATTATTTGACTTGGTTACTTGCTTGTCCAAGATTCACCCGCAACCCTTCGTTGGTGTGCTTGAAGCTTTTCCATCGCTTGTTTCTTGCTGATTGATGCTTAGTGTTATTTGTTGAACCAATTTTCATGTTGATTCGATTGTTTCACTACCATACATAAATCACAATTGTTTGTATCAATCAGTTTCGCGCTTGCTCACTTGTTTCTTTAGAATTCGAAGCTATCTAAATCATAAGATTGTATTCATTAGTGTGCGAAAGTGAAAGTGAATTTTTCATTTCGAGTTTTTCATGTTTGAAAAATTAGAACGTAAATTTTAAATCTCTCATTAGTAGTATCCATGCACTGTAGGGATTGATGTGTATATGCATTGAGTGACTGCACTCGCTGATTCTGATTTGGTCTTGGTTTGGGAATGATCTCTCTACCCTTCTTTAAGTAGGAGTTCATCGAAATGAAAGATTCTTTATTCATTCTAGTTGCATCCTAGGTTTTGATATACATACAGTAAGGCCTGGAAATTGAAACATAATTCAAGATCAACTCTAAAAGGAACTGAATAAGCCTAACAACGCATTGGAACATAATGCACATTATTTAGAGGTCTAGGCTAAAGACGTACTCTGGCATTTAAACCTAGTCTCTATTGTTTTCACTTAAGGTTGGGTGATTCCTCTTTCTGTCATCCAATAGTTGCTAGCACAGACTTGCGCTCCCAGTACGTCGAGTATATGTTGGGAGACCCCATTAGGTTATCATCCTATATCCTTAGGAAGCTGTGTCTGCCGCCTTGCAAATCATAGCACACCGAACACAAAATTCGGGAAGATTTACTGTCGTACGGAAAGTCCTTGGTTTTGATATGACTGCCAAGGTGTATATGCAGTTTTGCGGGTTGTTTTGTAAACCTTTTGCCTAGTTCTCTAGAGTAGTCACTTTTGTTCCTTTTCGGACTCCCTAAAAGAAAAGGTCCATCTGAGCACTTGTCACTTCAGGCTCATTAAATATTCGAAGGCGACTAGAGTCATATTTTCATCCTTTTCTTGACTCTTTAAAGATGAAAAGGTAAAGTTATGTTCTTGTGTCTTAAAATTTATTTGGCCACGTTCACATTTACCCTGTTAGATCTTGTTTGTGTTGTAGTTTGCATAGGGTTCTTACTCATTAGTTGTCCTAGGATTTTGAATTGAATCATCCTGGTGGAATCACCGATCCCGTCTCCCATTCCAAGTGACCAAGGGTCTCCATCCTCTGTAGCTTCCGAGGTATCGGCTGTTAGTGATACTCTCCCTGTCATTCCAAGTATCCAACCGCTTAACTCTCGCACTCCAGAGGATGAGTCTTATGACATTCGTTTGAACCTCGTTTGGGAGCCTTTTGAAGAAGATATTCTCGTTATTCCTCCCAGTGTCTTGGTCCCAGTTTCTTCTTCTGACATGGACGAGACAAACCCCAACCTGGGCAAAGAAACCCTCATGGCCAGTGGTGAAATCCCCGTGTCACCAGAAACTTCGCCCTTCCGTGTCACCCCTCTCGGTGTCACGCTCCCTTTATGCTATAATGCTTTGGTGGATATCATGGGTTCTAGATCTACCCTTATGAGTTCCATGTGGTCTCATACCGTCACTCCCACTTCGGGGCCCTTTACCACCCAGATTCACAATGTGTTCATCACCTCAGTTCCGACTATTCCAACTGTTTATGTGGCTTCTTCAGCCCCTGTTGTTAGTGTTGTCACTGCATCTTCAGTTGCGACCACTGTTGCTGGACCCTCGTCTGGGCCTGCGAATAGTGGTCCATCGGCATCTACATCTGGAGTTGTTAATCCTACACTAAGTTCCCTACCTTCTTCTGGTTCCATTCCAGCAGGGGGGGCATATGATCAATATTTACAAGCTCTTCAGAATCTAGATCCTCAAACCTTGTTTCATTATTATGATTCTCAAGGAGCTCATATTTATTACCCCGGACCTATGCCATCTCAACTTGCGGTTGAGGTCTCGGTTCCATTGTCTGTTGCTTGGGGTACCACCACTTATCATGGTGGCCAAGCACCGCCTACAAATTTTCAAGGACCACCCTATCAAGGTTAGCCGTCTTATGGACAACCTTATCCAGGGCAACCTAGAGGCCCACAAGGAAAACCCTTCCAAGGACAACCTTCGGCCTTTGGTGGTTCCTCTTTTACCTATTTTGGGCAACCTTCTGGTAATCCGGGACAACCTTACATACAACAAGGCCAACCTGGTATCCAGCAAGGCTACCCTTCTGGGCAGGTTAGTCAGCCTTACGTTCAGCAAGGCCAACCCACTATCCAGCCTAGTCAACCGTCTGGACAAATTGTTCAGCCTCAAAACAACCCAGGCCAACCAACTATCCAGTCTTCTCAGCCATCCGACCAATCAGGACAACCCTCACTTGTGCAAGGAAAACCCAATACACAGCAAGCTCAACCTTCCGGGCAAATGGGTCAACCTCAATCTCAACAAGGTCAACCTTCTAGCCAGATGGTTCAGCCTCAATTCTCCCAAGGACATCCGTCTGGGCTTGCTCAACCGGGCACTCAAATGATCGTTGCTTCTTAAGCCCCACCCGGTTTTTAGCCCCAGTCTGGGCTCCAAACCCAATTTGGTCTTCAAGTTCAAGTTGGGCCCCAAACCCAACCTGTTTTTCAAGCATAGTCTAGCCCTCAGGCTCAGTTTGGAGCCCAACCGTTTTATAATTTTCAGCAGCCCCAAGGGCAAACTCAATCTGCCCCATACCAAAATTATCAACAACCACAGGCTAACCCTTATCAAAATTTTCTGCAGCCATATGTTGCTCCTGTGGGTCAAGTTAGTAACCAGTGGAATGTAGGGGGGTCAAATCCAGGGCCAACCATCCAGTTACAGCTATAACTCCTATGGACAAAATCCCTACGGGCCAAATCCGTCTGGGAAAAATCAATGGGGGCAATAGGGAACTGGATGGAACTCTAGTGTTGTTTCTTATCAGTGGCCTCAGATGTCCTTCAACCCTCAATTACCCTTTTTGGCAACACTAGAATTACCAGACGTGTCCAAATTGACTAATGATCTTATCCTTCATAATTTGTATTGGCCACCGGTTCCAACTAAAATTCCAGGTGATTGTCCCAAGTTTGATGGTAAAGCTGGAGAAGATCCGAGGGCTCATGTCATGACCTATCACCTATGGTGTTCGTTGAATTCATGGCTTGATGATTCAATCTGAATCTGCCTATTTCAATGAACTCTCACTGGCTTTGCTGCCAAATGGTATATTGAGCTAGCTTGCGGATCTTTTCAGGACTTTAACTCGTTGGCCATGGCATTTTTAACTCATTTTTAGTTGCCAATTCGATATGAAATGGGCATGAACCTCCTGACATCCTTAAAACATACCACGGCCACACACATCTCTGATCATATCAATTAATGGAGACGACATCACCGCTTGATAAAGTTTTGGATTCCCGATCAGCTTCTGACTAATTGGTTTATGACCTCATTTGTCGGTCCAATAGCCTGGGACATTGTTATGGGGGCATGTGTAACTGAAGAGCAAGATATTGCGCATGCTTAGTACCTTGACTTGGTTTACTCCCAATCCGGTACACTATATGATTATTTGACTGATGCCCCGAGACCTGGAACTTCCAAGGCCCCGCCAACATCGTCTGTTGATGGCATCATCAGTTTTGTCAATGCGTCCTCTAAGAAGTCTTCCGCGAACCCTGGGAAGCAAAAGTCGATTGCTTCGAATGAAAACACTTCTCAGGCTATATCCAATTCTGGTAATGCTTCCAAGGTTAACGTTGTTCAGTCCACCACAGTGGACAAAACTTCAAAAGAGAAGAAGAAGGGAAAAGGAAAGAACAAGGCCAACCACCGAAGCAGGATTCCCCTAAACCTCCGCCCGAGGAAGGTGCCAAATGCAAGCCTAAGTATCCTTGCCTTATTTGTGACAAGGATCACTATACCAAAGACTGCCTAAGGCAGTCTGAAGTTAGTCGTTTGTTGAAAGGTGCCCCCGGGACTCCTACCATGCTCAAAGAGCCTTTTACCTCGCAGCAAACTCAAATGGTGGCTGATCTATCTCAATCCTCTTCTCCCTTTGGTTCTCAGGTATTTATGGTCGGGATGATTCCCGTCCATATTAGTATTCGGGCAAAAGAATATCCATCGCCTGCCAGGAAGGACAATGAGGTCCCATCTAGTCCTCCTCCGTCTAGTTCTTGTCCCCTCCATATCGAGCAACCTAGCGCTAAAATGGTCACCCGCCCTCCTCCTAAAGGGGTGCTCTGGAAATCTTCTTACAACCCTAATGCTACTCAGCACTATAGCATCGTTGAGGACTTAGCCCAGGCTCCATCAGCTATGTCCGCATTAGAAGTTCTCCAAAGCTACGCCTCTCGGAGGAAGTCCTTGCTATCGTCCAACGGTGGCATTGACCCATCCGACTCGGATTTGATCACTTTTTACTTAGACAGTCATTTGCCGAGACTGCCTCACCAAATTGGCTTCCTTATTCAAGTCATCATCAATTCTAAAACTATTCACCGCATGGTCATTGATGAAGGCGCTTCTACTTGCATTATGTCTGTTGCTTGTTGGAAGGCTATCGGTTCTCTAACTCCGAGTCAGTCTCCTATGACCTTGGAAGCCTTTGATGGGAGAGAGTCTCTTCCTTATGGTATCCTCTAGCACTTGACTATTACACTGGAGGGGAAGACGGTCAAAGTGGAAGTCGAAGTTGTCAATGCAAATTTAACTTACAACCTCCTTTTAGGACGGAGATGGACGTATGCCATGCGAGCCATGGCTTCATCTCTATTTCATGTTATTTGTTTTCCTCACCAGGGGAAAATCCTCATGGTAGACCAGTTGTCCTTCTTTTCCTCTTCTTCCTTTGATGGCAACGTGCCTTTCGTAGAGCATACCTCCATTCCACTTGAGAGTGTGGGTGTTGGACTCTTTAAATATCGTGCCCTTATGAGCGTTTTTTCACTCGCACCTCCCAACATCACTCCCATTAATATGATTTATATTCGCTCTGATCCTTGGGTTCTTCCTCCTATTGATCAGATATAATCCTTGGGCGATGAGATGTTGTTGAGTCCTGCCGAGCTTTCTCCATCGGCTCTATCCTCTGAGTCTACTCCCTCGAGCAGAGATCTCGACTCATATGTTCAATCCCCTTGGCTTGGAGATCACACTTCTTCAGACCCTTTAAACGAAATTTTTCCCTCTGATGAAGTGATTATTGAGACCATGTCTTTTGAGGAACCCCCTCGGTCTAATCATCACCACCGTTCCTCGTTTCTCCCTACCCATCGGGAAATGCTTACTTGTCTCGAACAGTTTGCTCCTAGTCTCCCATCTTAACCCTTTCAGACATCCATCCAAATCCATCAAGTGTCCTTTGAAGGGAATATGGGGAACATTACGCAAACTCAACCAATCGACATCTCTGTTAAACCTAGGATTGTCGAGCACATCCATGCTGGAGTAACTTGTACTCAGGATGAGATTCGGCTTTATACTGATATTTTTCGTGAATTTCATGATGTGTTCGCTTGGTATTACGAAGAGATGCCCGGCATCGATCCTAGCATCCTGGTGCATGAAATACCTACATATCCGGGTGCCAAAACTGTCTGCCAGCGTCTATGCCCCGTACACCCCCGAAAGGCTGCAGCTATTAAAGCGAAAGTCAAAAAACTTCTTAAGGCTGGTTTCATTTACCCTATCCCGCTCACAGATTGGGTCTCTAATATTGTCCCTGTGACTAAAAAACAGGGCACTATTAGGGTATGTGTTGATTATCGCGACATTAATCGTGCTTGTCCCAAAGACAACTACCCTACACCCTTCATTGACCAACTGATTGATGAGTGTGCTAGGAGTGAGATATATTCATTCATGGATGGCTTTTCTAGTTATAACCAGATTAATATCTCTTCTGCGGATCAACACAAGGCTGCCTTTATCTATCCATGGGGCACTTTTTCTTACAATAAGCTCCCCTTCGGTTTGAAAAATGCCGGTGCCACCTTCCAACGGGTAATGTCTTATGCGTTTCATGATATTCGACACATTGTGCAACCTTACCTGGATGAACTTCTGGCTCATTCAGTGAAATGCCAAGACCATCCAACCCACCTTTGCGAAATATTCCTTCGTTGTCGACACTATCATATCCGTCTTAATTCGCATAAATGTGTCTTCTGCGTGGAATCCAACAGGCTTCTCAGGTTCATCGTCTCCTGGGAGGGTATCCGTCTGGATCCCCTTAAAATCGAAGCCATCCTGAATCTTTCTCCCCCTGCTTCTTTACATCAATTGCCGAGTTTGCAGGGTAAAGCGAATTTTTTACGGTGATTCATTCCAAATTACGCCGAAGTGGCTAAAGGCTATACACGATTATTAAAACGCGACACCCCTTTTCTTTCGGATACCACTGCACAAGAGTCATTCGAGCACCTCAAGGCCCTCCTTGTTTCTGATCCATTGTTACGTCCCCCTGATTATCACTGGGACTACACTCTTTATTTAGCCACTGCTGATACCACCATCAGCATGGTTCTAGTTCAAGACAATGATGATGGTACTGAGCATGTCGTTTATTATCTCAGTCACAATTTGCTTGATATGGAAATTCGTTATGCCTATGTCGAGAAGTTGGCATTGGTCATCGTTTGTGCCATCCAACGTTTCCGCCATTATATATTATTGCGCACCATGACGGTGATTTCTGATTGCAACCCAATGACGTACACCTTTTCATGTCAGTTACTAGGGGGCAAATACTCAAAGTGGATTCTCATCCTTCAAGAGTTTGACTTGGAGTTCACTACCGCCAAGTCTAAGAAGTCCCTTGTCTTCGTTGAGTTTCTTTGCTCCCTACCATCTGCTATCACACCCTCTCGGTTAGAGGACCATATTTCGAATGAAACTTTGTTCTTGATTAGTACCCTCGATCCTTGGTATGGGGATATTATTGTCTATCTTCAAACGTCCTCTTTTCGTCTAGATTTGTCCAAGGATGCTCGACGACGGATTCGCCATCATTTGAAACCTTATCGCATTATTGGGGACACCCTGTATCATCTTGGCACCGACTCTGTTCTCCGCCAATGTTTAATGTTCAAGGAAGCCGAACGAGTTCTAAATGGTTTCCATTTTGGCGCCTATGGTGGTCACATGTCTGGGTATGCTACTGCTCATAAAATCCTCCGCGCTGGTTATTTTTGGCCTTCTATTTTTAAGGATTGCATTCTTGCTGTCTGCTCTTGTCATGAATGCCAAATCTACCAACGGAAGATGCGCACGCCTCCTTCTCCTTTGCACCCTATCATTATCATCAGACATTTTTTCAAATGGGGTATTGATTATATGACCTGTAACCCTCGCTCGGCCGGGGGGCATGGGTACATCATCATTGTCGTTGATTATTTCACAAAATAGGCTGAGGAAATGCCTACACTATCTGAGGACGATCACACAACAGTGCAATTTTTATTCAATCATATTATTTAATGATTTGGAGTCCCTCAGGCTATCGTCACTGATCACAGTAAACATTTCCGTAATCATATGATGACCGAGTTAACAACCCAGCTGGGCTTGCGACATGATAGTTCAACACCATATTATCCTCAGGCCAATGGCCAGGTAGAAGCTATCACAAAGTGTTGGTCACGATGCTTCAACGCACCATTGGCATGCACAAGTCCAACTGGCACCTGATGTTGTTCTCTGCCTTATGGGCCTACCGAACTTCAGTGAAGGATGCCACTGGGTTCACTCTGTTCCAATTGGTTTACGGTCTGGAGGCTACCCTTCCAATTGAATGTGAGGTCCCTTCCCTTAAGTTAGCCGTTGAATTACTCCCCAACACTGCTCCGGTAGAAGAATGTCTTCTTTACCTAGAGTGGTTAGACAAGACTCGTCGACTAGCCTCTCTAGCCATTGAAGCATAGAAGAAGAGAGTGAAAACTCACTTCAATCAAATTGTCCATCCTCATTCTTTCGTTGAAGGAGATTTAGTCCTGCTCTATGATCAAGCAAATGATAAGATGGGGGCAAGTAAATTTGAGCCTATGTGGCATGGGCCTTATATTGTGAAATGAGTTTTGCAAAAAAGGGCTTATGAGCTGATTTATTATGAAGGGAACCCTCTAGATAAGCCCCGAAATGGGCTTTATCTAAAAAAATATTATGCATGAATTCCATGCATCTGATTTGTACATACGTGTGTTTTTCAGCATGTGTGTTTCTAGTGTGTATTTGCCTGTATGACTTGGTGTGCAGGCATAATCACCACTTGTTGTGTCTTTTTACTTCTTTTGCAGATGTCTGCTACACCTTACGTTGGTTTCGCTGATGGTGCCTACCGTAGTACCCCGAATCTTTCCTCTGCGGCATGAGTGATCTACGATCCTCATGGTGAGTTAGTAGATCTTCAAGGCATTTGTCTGGGTTGCACCACAAACAATGTCGCTGAATGCAACGCTGTTATTGAATTGCTGACCGAGGCGATTAACCTCAATATTTGTGCATTGGTTGTGAATCTGGATTCTCAACTTGTTGTCTATCAACTCAATGGGCGTTATTCCATCAGAGATCGTCAGATTTTGAGGTTGTATTAACGTGTTAAATTGTTGGAAAGAAATTTTGATTTTATTACATATCAACACATTCCAAGAAGATTAAACACATTAATTGATGCATTAGCAAATCAAGTATTAGATAGAAATTTACGCGACATGTAGATTAAACATTGTACAGAAGCATTTAGACACAATAATGAACCATAAGATAGCATGTATATATATATATATATATATATATATATAGATATATATATATATATATATATAGATATATATGTATATATATATATATATATATATATATATATATGTATGTATATATATGTATATATATATATATATATATATATATATATATATATATATATATATATATATATGTCGTGTGGCACACTGAGGCACTCAAAAATAAGTGTATATGTCAAAAATAGAGTCTGTGTACATCCGAGACACATGTCTCTCAAAAAATCAGTAGCAAATAAAATCTAGGCGTCTACTACGGTGGGTTATGCTCCTTGTAGCACACCACCGTGAGTGCGACTCACCTCAAGAGTCTATGTACCCTAGGTATCACCCCGATTGCATGTATCTGATAATCCGTGGGGACCTCCTCAATCCCACCGTAATCAGGGATCCCCTCTGTCAAGCCTTCAAGATTGCGGGCCACTATCTCCACTAAATTGTTAGCTGGGGGAGCCAAGGCCAACTCTCTAATACCTTGTGGATCCCTCCGTGCCTCTGGAGCTAGGCCCACAGGCCTCGCTGGTCCCACATCTGCAAGTAACATAAGATACATTATTAAGACATATCAATGAAAAAATGAAAAAAAATATCATAAAAGACAAAATACCAAAAAGATTAGTGTGATCGAGTGTTTTGCTTCCATCATCCCACTGCTCGCCAGCGGAAAGCTGCATGTCGGGGTCTCCACGAAAATCCATACCAGCATATGGCCAGTCCTCGATGAAGATCGTCTGGTGATCCAGCCACTCGCGGAATAGTGTCCCCCATGACACTGGTCGTCCACCACCCCCTCATGGCATAACGTGCGCCCAACGAGTGATCCGAGTCTCCTGCGGTCTGGGCCTGTCAAAGTCCATATCCTGTAATTGAAGCACTGGCACCCGCTCCAGCATGAGCGGGATCAAGATAGACCCGTAACAGAATTGCTTTGTCTCTCCGTGACGACATTTGGTGAGCTATCTCTTCATGTTACTGGTCACTGCTTTCGCCTAGTTGTACATAGTCGGGTTGAGATAATCAAGAGCCAACCGAAGGTGGGTCTTTGTTGCCTCATGTTGGGCTTGGGAGCCCACTTCCCTCGTCACCATAAATAGAACCGAATGGAGAACCAAGTCTTTTATCGTGGGAATTGCCACTTTCCCACTAGTCCCTGATTTACGTGCCCTCGGGCACACTTGTGCTACCAGCATGTCCAGTGATTCGCCCCCAGTTCGTTGGCCCTCTAGAATCAGCCTCTCGCCGTGACGGGATAATCCGGTCAGGAAATATATATCCGTAGCATTGAACTCAATGTCTCTGCCCCGGATAATGAACTTTCTGTCTGTTGGGTTCCAGGCACGAATTAGCAGCTCTAACAAATCGGGTTGGGCCTGAAGGTGCAGAGTGAGAAAGAATTTTAGTAACCCGCATGCAAGTAGAGCATTTCGGCACCCAACATTAGTGAATGCTTGTATATCGTTGTTATCGTGAGTCCATTCCTGCCAAACAAATGCCATGATGTCATGCATAAAAAGAGAAAAAAATTAGAACTCTTTTCATAATTTTAAATCCGTGAATTATAGAAATTTTCAGTTTCATGGCATCATCGCGGTTGTTTTTCAAACAGCGGTGATGACGCAAAGACATAATTCATTTTTCATGAGATCGTTGCGAGAGTACATCAGTTTTTCATGACGATTGTGGAGGTGGTGTGTATTATCACGCTCAGTCATCGCTAACTCGAGCGGGTTTCTCGCAACGACTGAGAGGCGAACCCAGATTTAAAAATCCGCCTAAAACCACCTCCCTAACACTGAATTGCATGAGAAAACTACTAAAATGCAGCGCAAGGGAGAATGTACTTACTTGGCAAAGGTTTTAGGACAAACTGTGGGCGAATAGTGCCAGAATCATCTTGAATAAGTCACTCAGGTTGGCGCTCCAAACGTCTAAAGGTAAAATGTACAATGCAAATGGTAAAAAATGAATTACCCCCTCACTTTTTATAGTAATTTTTTGAAAAAATAAAAAAATTATACTTTAGGATGTGGGCTTTTCATTTGTATCACATTTTTGAGTTGGGTCTTCTAATTTAAGACCATATTTTCCACATATGTAATCTATTTATGACAAATAGGTCTTACGTTTGATGTGTTTTGTGCAGAACTATAGGTGGCAAGGTTATGTCATACTTTGTATCTCCTCTTTAAGCTCTTTTCCGACTTAAAAGACTAAAAGATCACCGAGTCATTCCTTTTGGCTCATTAAAACATAATAAAAGGTGGTCTGCTTTAAGCTCTTTTCCAACCAAGTAAACACGAAAAGATTGCTGGACTTTTGTCATTTCAAGTTCGATATTGGTTATGAAATGACGTGTCTTCGATCACTTTTCTACAATTTTGGATCGAGGTCTCTAATTATGAAAGGTACTCCTTGGTTGTAATGATCAAGCGGTTCTCTCGAGTATTATTTTATACTTTTTCGGGCTCGAGGGACACAAATTTACGAAAATGGGCCCCCCTGGAGTTTTATTTTCCGTGTCTTTTTCAAACTCCCTAAACATGAAAAAGACTTCGAGTTTTACCTATGTCGGACTCATTAAACCCTGATGGCATTGGACTCGTCACCATGGTGAGACTCGAGCTTCTCCTCCCTAGGGATTGTTAAACTATTACTAGGTTGGATTCGACTGAAGGTCAAACTTACATTACAAGCATATGCTATCCCCTTCAAGCTTGTTTTCAAAAATAATTTGGGTACTCGCCAGTAATTGTGGGTGAAAATTTGGAAATCATCATTGATTATCTATGGCAGCTAGTCACTCTTGAACATCGACACTTTTTCTTCTTGTTAGGTTGGGATATCCATACATCATCATTTGGCCTTCCACGGGTCTGGTTTGTCATTTTGTCTCATTCCATCTAATCCATGTTGCTTCCATTGAGCCTCCGATCCCTTGGTATCAAAATGCTGCCTTCCGGAGTCATGTCGCCGTTATGTTCAAGAGTATAATCTTTCTACAGTTTACACCCTTACCTCCTCCTCTGATCTTTTGTTCTACCATCTACTACTTTTTCCTTATCTCGTGTCATTGGTGAGGGAAACATCATGGCCCTCCTACAACGGATCATCTCCTGTCAACATTAGATCATTATCCAGGAGATGGGTCTAGAGATCCCTTTCAGTACCTTGGAGCTTGCATGCCTCAATGGCAAGTTCTTCATGCCTGATGACAGACTTTCCTCATTGATCTTCGATTGGGTGATTCCATGAGTGTTCGACTTCAGTTCATTTTTCACACTTAGTGGATTGTACTGGGTAGTACCTTGAGAACCATTGGCATTATTGGTGGTCTCTCTCTCGCTTGTTAACAATTTACATCATTGACTGGTACTCAAGTGACTTTCTTTCATGCTTGACTTCAACACATATGTTCGCATGTTAGAATTTTTTCTATGATCGGTTGGGTTTCAAGACCCCGGACTAAGATTACATATGTTTGGGCTACGTGGATTGGTTCATGATTACATATATGACTCTTTGATGGATGGCTGCGACCATACCTGAGTCTTCATGGATGGCTGTGACCATACCTTTATCAACATTATGGTATTATCAGCTGGGTGGCTGCGTCCATACCATAGATCAAGTTTCATACGTCCTATGAATGGTTGCACCCATGCCTAGACTATATGTATTTCACTATTACAGATATTAGTTGTACTTGCACCTACAGGATCTTCAAGGTGGTTCCAATTCAGACAATTTCGTAAAGCATTTCACCCCTCCCACTCTCTCAGGATTCACGCTTTAGGGGGCATCTGTTACACAGTAACTTGTCACTGCCTTCACCCGAGTCCTTCTACTATGTCATGTGTCCAATAAAACATGCTCATGCTGAACAAATGCTCTCTTATGTTGCCAATTGACCCACTTTTCCTAAAGTTCTCTACCTCGTCGCTAGAATTAAATTAATATATGTGACGGACCTTTGCCACTAGTAGTTCAGTCACGCCATCGTTGCAGGAGTACATCTGTTTCCCGCGACAGTCAGGTAACATACCCCAGCGCGAGGCTTATTTCTATCTTTCCCCATGTATCGCCTTTCCCCCTCTGGTGTGGTAGTTCCGTCATTTGTGCTACCTTCCTTGAGGATGAGTTCTCTCTTCTACATTTCATGGAGACTCCTTCTCCTATTAAAGCACTCACCTTTGATATGATCAACTAGTTGGTAATTCCTTGGATTGAGCAATGCTGCTAGAGCTTTTGAGTTTGATAAATAGCTGGTGTGGGTGTAACAAGTGTGGGATTGTTGATAGTTTGTGGAAGGTTGTGGAGTGCCCTTGACTTTGTGTTAAAGCTTACGAGTGAGAGAGAGACATTGTATGTTGGGAGATTCATCCTTAAAGAGTGAATGCTAGAGAAACATACTGGCTGGATTGTTACACAGCAATTTGTCTATGTCCTTGTTACCCCTCACCCGCACACTGGAGGACTCATTCCGGTACCTGTGAGAAGTGACATGACCTGAAACCACTTGCATCATATTCCTCTAAGTATGAGCTTCATATGCCCTGAAGACATCTCCTGCAAAATACCCATGAAAACAGCTCTTTTTACATTAGCGCGGGTCCACAGTTCACTGCCCGCGCCAATGAGGGAAATCCTCTAAAAAGGGCGCGCATTGGCGCTCTGTCTCAGAGTCGCACTCGCGCCAACGAAATTGAGTAAAGTTTTTAACCAACAAGCTTCTGAAGGTTCTCTTCAACCCATTCACCAATTGAATCTATGTTGAGCTAGGATGGTTTGGCTTCAAATCTCCATAGAAAGGAAAGTGGGTTGCCACCTTTCATGGAAGTTTCCAAGTGATAAAGCCAATCCCATGAATAATGTGGTTGATCATATCTCTTTCTTCTCTATCTATAAAATCTTGCCTCTATGCCTTGAGCAAGCTAGTCATAGTTACAATAGTTCTAATTCTAGCATAGTGATAGAGAGTTTGAAGCTGCAAGAGCCTTCTTTGCACCCATAAAGCCAAATCTAAGTAAGGAGATTATTGTCACCCAAAGAGAGAGAGGCTTGTTCCTCATCCCAACAAGCTTTGCAAGACTTGTGTAGCTGACTACCCAGCCAAAGGAGGATTTGACGTTAGAACAATGGTTGTATTCTTATTTTTTATTTATTAATAATAGATGACTATCATTATGGTTCCACTCTCATTGCCTTATGTTTGATGTTGAGTTATATCTTTTCTGACTGATATATAATTGCATCTGTTAGCCTCCTGTTGCAGCAGGTTAATAATCTTTCATGATCGACTTTTTTACATGCCAAATACGTCGTACTATGCATGCTCCATATTTGCTACAGATGGCCAAAGAAGTGTCCATAAGAGTGTGCTAGTCTAAGTGCCACTGTTGTCTTCCAATTTTGATAAGCAATCCATTTTTGGGTTTAAGGCAGTTTTTTAGTTGGAGGTACTCAGGCTGGAATTCACTAACCTCTCCCTTTTTCCCATCGCCCTTATTATATAACTCCCTGACAATTTTCCCCTTTCCCCTATTTAAAGCATGTATATAAATCCCCTTATGTAAATATTCCCCCCCTGGAAATATAGCCATATTTTTACTAAGTCAGGGAAATCACAATCCATCTGAGACTATTTTTAGCCCATCCATGTCTAGGGATTACTCTGACATCTGGTCAGAATAATAACCTCTTCCCTAAACCAAAATACCCATATTCCGCCCCTAACCCAAAGTTTTTGTGCATAAGTATTAAGCCCGCGCCTGTGAAACCCACATAAACCCATTTCCCTAAGTTCTTAACCCACCCGCACAAATATTAAAAAGTGAATATACTCCGCATATACCTCGCACTTAACCCGTCGTCCCTTCGCGTCCACCGCCAGCCGTCCGATCCACAGCCCCGCAGATCGACGGTGGGCGGGCCGCCCCATCCCTGAACCGCCCGGCCTTTAACGTCCGGGAGATGGGCGGTTTTGCCCCCACCACGCATCAGGCGCTGGGCTGTGGCGGAGTCCCTCCCTCCGAAACCGCTCTCCCCGAAAAGTGGTGCACCACATACCACTTACCGCCTCTCGCCTAGGTGTCGTCACCGCCTACGTCACCCCTATCCAGTGACCCGATGAGTCACCTGCCTGCGTGGCCTCCTGCCGCGTCACTGCCACGTGTCCCCGCCACCGTACCTGCCACGTCATCGTCCGTACGTGATGATGTCATGCTGACATCATCCCGCCACATCGCCCTGCTGACGTCACCTGTCGTAAAATGCTGACGTCATCAGCCCTTTTTTGGACGCAGAGGAGCAAAAGTCGCACTTCGGAGCCCCGGAATCGAATTCTGAGGCAGTTTTTGATGAGCGATTTGCGCCTTTTGCTCATCGCAGGATCGCTCGTCGCAGGATTTTTAGGCCGAAATGGAGAATCTTCAGGGAATCTTTAAGGAATCTTCTCACCATGCGGCCCCAGGAAGCCCGAAAAGGCGCAAAAATGATCTGTTTTCTTCACAGAACATACCCAAAGGATCAGAAGAAAATTCCAGATGATACAGAGGCCGAACAGTGGCCATTTACTGGTGAATAGACCCGCAGCACATCAGATCAGCAGTGCAGATTTTGTCAGAGAGTATCAGTGGAAGAAAAGACGCTAGAGAGAATCATTCATGATTTTTTAGGGGCTCGAGGCACCTGAACATTGATGAAGCCCCCAGAAAGCCAAATCAATAAGCATCAGCCCATCCTTGCCTTCAAATCACCATCAAGGCATTCAAAGCACCAGGACAACAAGGAAGCAAAAACCCATACTCATTTATTGCAGAAAACATTGCAGCAAGCCACCAAGGACAGCCTCATTTATTCAGTTTTGACACATCGGCCCTGAGCACGGCCCGAGATATTTTTGTATTTATTTCAGGATAGGATTAGGTCAAGTAGTCATTTTTTATGACCTAATCAATTCAAGATGTAATAAAGGAACTTTCCAGAGAGTTTTTTCCCTATATATACCACCCTCTGTATAGTTTTAAGGGTGGGTTAATTGAGAATTTTCACTAGAGACTCGCTGTGTATACCTGAACTTTTCTGTAATCAAAGATTGTTTAAAGCTTGGAGAGCAAACTGTCTGTTGTTGATGAATGTTTTGAAGAGTTGAAGATGGAATTCCTGCGCTACGGCCTGAAGCAATAACTGCCTCTTATCTCTGTTTATGTGTTTGCCATTATCTAAATAGTCGAAAAAAGGAATAGCCTAGAATTAGTTTAAATACTCTCTATGCTCAATTTCTGCTATTTCTTGATGTTTTCCTCTAAAGAATTGGTTATGAACATTGAATTCCTTCCGGCTCATTTTTACCCCAATTCACCTGTGTTGGCCAATTATCTAGGGATTCTTAACTGCCCCTAGGTAGCGCCCTGTTATTTTCTCTGCTAATCTGTTGGAGAGATTCTTAACTGCCTCTCTTTCTTTAGCATTCAATTCATCCCTTAAACCTGAAATTTGCTTCAACCTCAGTTATCTTGCTCCATGCTCCCTCACTGTTATTAAGAAAACGCACCAGCAGTTCCCCTCCTTGACTCCACACCCAATGGCTTGAAAGATTCAGACCATACTCTGCCTCTCTACCTGAAAGTGTTAGTTTTCCCACCAAAACTCAATCAAAAACCCTGTGCATCATATCTAGCCTAAAATCATCCCTTTTCAACAAAGCTAAATCATAAAGAGAGATCCCTCTCTGACTGCAGGTAGGCTAGGACCTGCAGTCCAAAGCTGGTTTGTGGTTACCTCGGCCGTATCCCTTTAGGAGTCAAAAGGGACAACCTGAGTGATAACAACATCTACTAGATTTTATTCTTGTTTTCGTGTTGTTCTTTGCATGTGCAGGTGTCCAATCACAAAGATCGTGGGGATTGTGAGCGGCCAAGGCAAAGGGACGAGGGTGATATCTCTTCTACGAACACTAGCATTGGAATCCAAGTAGGTTCTCACCATCCACTTTGTATTTGCAATTAGGAACTTGCGTGATAGCATTGCTTGATTGTTGCTAGACCCGATCTGGGCTAGTAGGGATCGTCTCTGTCCACAGAGAGGATTTACCTCCACAACAATCGCTAGAATTAAATTAATATATGCGATGGACCTTTGCCACTAATAGTTCAGTCACGCCATCGTTGTAGGAGTACATCTGTTTCCCGCGACGGTTAGGTAACATACCCCAGCGCGAGGCTTCTTTCTATCTTTAGCGACGGTATGACTAAATACATTGCTTACTAGCGATGTCGGCGCTAAAGCTTAGTTATGAACTAGCGACGATCTAGATTATGCGAATTTGTTCCAATAGTCAGCCTTCTAGGTGTCTCCAGACCTAGTTGTTGGCCTAGTTTGTGTCGCCTTTCCCCCTCTGGTGTGGCAGTTCCGTCATTTGTGCTACCTTCCTTGAGGATGAGTTCTCTCTTCTACATTTCATGGAGACTCCTTCTCCTATTAAAGCACTCACCTTTGATATGATCAGCTAGTTGGTAATTCCTTGGATTGAGCAGTGCTGCTAGAGCTTTTGAGTTTGATAAATAGCTGGTGTGGGTGTAACAAGTGTGGGATTGTTGATAGTTTGTGGAAGGTTGTGGAGTGCCCTTGACTTTGTGTTAAAGCTTATGAGTGAGAGAGAGACATTGTATGTTGGGAGATTCATCCTTGAGTGAATGCTAGAGAAACATACTGGCTGGACCCTCTAAAAAGGCTTGCGACATCAAGACTTTGCTTGTAAGCTTGCTCTTATTTCATTATTAATACAATCAATGATGTTTTCCTATGTCTTGTATGTGATTTACTTGATAGCTCATGACTTCTTGACTTTGTGAGTAAATAGATCATTGTTGTTTTCCGGTTATGTGCTTTGTTGTATTTCCTTTGCATTGTTTCAGATTGATCACTCATTGAGGAGAAGGAAGCAGAAGCTGGAGCAGCGCAACAGAACTTCATCGACCACTGGTTGAGGTAGGCCTCCAACGATGACTGTTTAAGGAAATCAATTGTTGATCTGTCCTTGCTGTGATTAGACCCACTCTAGGGCTAGAGGGGTTTCCTCTGTCCGTAGAGGGAACACTTTCCTGCATCACATTATCCTCAGAGGCTTCCAATCTCTATACTAACTCCGGGGTCTAGACAACAGGACCATCAAGTCCCCACCTTCCTTGGCTATCTGCTAGCTTCACAATTGACTCGTATAGCTCAACCAGAAAGGAGCAAAAAATGATCTCATGTATTTCTGTATATAGGTACCTGTCCAGCCACTGTTTCTTTTCCATTCGTGGGTTTCTTTTCTCCTGTGCCACGAATTCGTGGATTTTCCTATCCAACCAATCTCCGATCTCTTTCTTAGTTGGATTCCAATGATACGACATCACACATCTCTTATGCAGATTCCAGTCCCAGCAACGGAACCATTTGTTGGCTTGGTGGGGCCTAACCTAGGTTCAACGTTAGTTAGCCAAACAAATCCCTACACTACTCGCCCTTTCGACATCAGCCCGCGGAGCGCGGACCGAAGTCTCACCTGAAGCAGTATGGGGGGATGTAATATTCCTAACCTAGAATATTCCTCAAACCCCAGCAAAAACTCCAACCGAATATGTGCAAATGATATAATAACCTAGAAGCGATAAAATAATAGTGGAATAGCATATAATAATGTAAACCAGAAATATAAGCAGATACATAAGAAATGCAGTGAGAAATGCTAAGCCATTTTATTATACTGAGCAATAAATGAGTACAAGAGGTGATTAGGTAGATGGCACCTCAACTTGCACAAGGCAAGTGAATAAATACTATCAGAATGACAAGAATGGCCTCTCTGCGTGGATGTTGTTATTGTGCTACTACTACGGCTAGAAAACAAATGATGATTTGGGGTTATTCCCCTCCTCTAAAAAAGCTGAAACTCTGGATTCGGGCCCTACTCAAGAAACCCAGAAAGCTTTCTTGGAATGGCCTCACACTGATCTGCGTCCCAGCCGCTGGGAAACTGTCGTGCTCTTGCTGCTGCTGGAAATTGAATGAGGATTTGGGGCTGCTCCCCTCCTCAGAAAAGGCTAAAGCTTTGGAATCGGACTCTACTAAAAAAACCCAGAAAAACCCAGAAAGATTTTCTGAAATGGACGAGCCCCGAAAATCACCCCCTTAGGGTTCTGTGTAGTTCCTCAAAGACGCTGATGAAACTGTTGTTGAAATGCTGATGAAACTACTTCTGAAATGCTGATGAATCTATTGCTGGAATTCCAATGGAAATACCTTGCACGAGTAGGCACTCGAAGTCCCCCGGGGATAAGGGTGAGATCTCCGAACGGAGACACTCAACGCACTAAACAGTGTTGCAGACTAGCTAAACAGCCAACGTGCTCTAAGTAAAAATGACTATCACAAATGCTCATAACTAGAATGATTCCAAATGAGGGGGTTCCTCTCTATTTTATAGCCTCTGCCTCTCACAATCCCTGGGCTCACTTTCTCCTGCGTGATCCCCTTCTTGCCATGTGTTCCTTTCCTCCTGCGCAGTCCCTCCATGTGTCTGCGTGGGCCCCATTTCTACACACCCCTTTGGCCCCCTTGGTTCCCCCTTAAGTCACAACGTTGTGCTACCTATGAAGTGAATTTTTATTCTAAATTGAGTTATGTTCCCCTTCCTCACTTTTTATTTACAAATAACTATAGAAGGCAAAAATCGAACAAAATTGAATATTCCAATTAGCCATAGCTAATTAGGAATATTACAGGGGATGCTGGAACCAAGTTTCCACACCCTGATATGGTCGTGATGTCAGGTTATTCCTCTTATTCCTACTTTCGCCCATGTCATTAAGTTCTGGGGCTCTGTCTATCTAACCCTTCACTCCACCTTTCGTTACCTTCACGAAGGGGTACAATAGACCTTCGCGCAACCCTAAACCGTAGTTCAAGTACTTTCGCGTTGCTAAAACAATGTATAGAATAGGTTTCCAATTTATCCTTAAGTGTTTAATTACCTTACTCAACAATCACACTTAGCACCACGTAAACAGATAATCTTACTTGTGTTCGATTAACCAACATAATTACGTATATTCTCACATCACATAAGCATTGTAAATGAAATCCATACAGAATATGACAAGATACATTAATAGGAAACAAAGACATAGAATTTGTAGAATACTTCTCTTTATTGATATCTTCAGATGATTACAGACTCTATCTGCCCTACGCACATAGCTGCAAGGGTCTGCGCACTCAGCTGTGGACTTCTACCCTAGGCCTCTGCGCACTCAGCTACAGAGCCTCTACCTACACTAAGACCCAAAACTTAGACTTCTCTCCTTATCGCTCAAGACTTCTTCTACAACTTATAACTCCTTCGAACTACTTAGAGCTTACTTCCTTAGCTCTTTTTATAGAATCCCATGGTCCGCGGACCATGGGTAGATCTTTTACAGCCGACTTTACTTTACAAAATAAGGGTGGACAACCCTTTATGACTCATGACACCTTCGCACTCTGTGACCACAAAATATGGAGACTTTACAACTTTATTACAAAATTTGACCAAAAACATGGGCTTTTAGCCACAAAACTGTCCTTGGAGGATCCCATTCCCAACAGGAAGGAAACAAGGAAAAGAAGCAATACAAGGAAAAAGAAGATCAATGTCAAAAGTTGCAGGATGAAGTGACGTCATTAAGAAATGAAGTAAATGAAAAGAGTACAACAATCAAGAGACTTAAAGATAGATCTAGTTACTATGAAAGTCTTGAAGCTAAGATCCTCTCTCTAAAAGAAGATCTTGAAAATTAAAATAAGTAGAATGAAGAACTACCTCAAGCAGATGAAGAACAAGAAAACGAGATTCACAAATTAAGGCAACAAGTGGAAGAAGGAAGAAAAGTTGAAGAAATCATGAAGAATCAATATCTGGAAAAGGAAGAGAAATATCAGGTTGAGGTAAATATATTAAAATGTAAATTAGAAGAAAAGGATATACTGTTATGATTTCAAGGCTGTACTAATATTTTGGATAATATTCTTAGTAGTCAAAGGTCTCCTACCATCAAAATTGGTCTTGGTCTTCATGAAACTGTTGAAGGTGAATCTAGCTCACAAGATGAGGCAAGGAACTCTAATGAAAATTCTGAAATGATCAACAAGGAGACAAGAGGTCAACCCCATCAACAACCAAGGAAAGAAAGTCTTCAAAGAAAATAGTTTACTCCTATCTATGGAAGTGATAGTCGGTTATTTCCTCTGATGAATAATGTTGAATGTTTTGTATGTCATAATTTTCGACATGTTGCAGCCAGATGTCGAATTAGAATGGTTCAAGCTAATAACCGTCACATAGAAAGATCATCAACTTCCAAGTACTTTAAGGGATATTGTTTTTCTTGCAATATGTTTGGTCACAAAGTGATTGATTGCTATAGAAGGAATATGAAACATGTAAGAAGTTATGCATGTTATGCATGAAAGTAAATAGTAGTGCCATTTTGACTTGCACACTTTCATGGTCTCTTTTTGTCTTTTGGGGTTCTTATATCTTTCTTTTTTGACCTTTTTCATTCTTTTTGTCCTTTGATTTTTCTTTTAGGAAATACCCTCTTTACATTTTTTAATTTTTTAATATTAGAAAACATTTGCGGAAGGCAAAGGTATGTACAATATTACAAGGCTTAACCTTAGTCATTCAAAATTATGACTCCTATTGGTATAGGAACCTAACAGGTGTCATGCTTTTATGTTGTCATGTCGGTTTGCTTCTGAGCAGGTTGATCATTGTAAATACTGCAACAAGCTAAGTCATAAAGTTCCATGGGCAGTATGTTTTTCTTTCAGCAGTATTTTTGGTTATAGGTGTCATTGAAAACTGAGGACAGTGTTCCTCCAATGGGGAGGGTTTTGTAACAACCTTGGTGAAAATTCCATGTAATAAAAGTTAATAAAGGAAAAAACAAGAACCACGATTATGGGACACTTATTCCTAGATGAATGATTGGAAAAGCATCCTAGTGTGGGTTATCATTTGGTTTATTATGGCTAACGAAATTGGCAAAGGGAATGAAAAAGGCTTTGGAAATGAAAAATGGAATTTTGGCAATTTATTTATGAAAATAATGAAAATTAGGAGAAAAGGGAGGTAAAAGGTCACATTTTGCATGTGAAGAGGAAAATGAAAGAAAATAATGGAAATTGAAGAAAATGGAGGCCTCATTAATAAAAAGGTTTTTGAGGATCAGTTGGTACCTTTTGTTAGTTCAGTTTTGGAGCTCTCTCTCTATTCTCTCTCTCTCACCGTTGGATACTTAGATTTTTCTTAGAGAACTTTAGCATTGGATCAAGAAAGGAAAAGAAGGCGAAAGGAAGAAAAGATCAAGAAAGGAAGAGTAGGATCAAGCAGCTACAACGGGTTTACTTGCATGTCTCGATTTGCATGTGTGATTTCCTTGCTATATTTGGCATGCATGGTTATGCATGTGTATTTTTGGTTCTCTTTCTATCATGGGCATGGGTTTTTCTAGATGTGACAATGTGCTTCATCCTTGCCTTTCCATTTCTGGATAACCATTGTTGGTAAGGTAAATCCCCTCTGCGGACAGAGGCGATCCCACTAGCCTATCACAGAACTAGCCACAAACAAACCATGCTACCACGCAAGTTCCTAGTTATGCATCAAAGGTGAATCAAGAAGACTAACCTGGAGTCCAACGCTATGATTGAAGCAGAGTTGATATCCTCGCTCCCTTGCTCCAACAGATCATAAACGAACACCTGCACATGCAAAGGAAGAGACAAATACCAACATAGAAACTACCAAGGCACAACTATATTTCAGTCAGAAAGGAAATAAATCAACATATCACCATGACAGATAATGAGATTGGAACTATAATAGCAGTCACTCATAAATTAATAAACAGGAAAAGTTACAACCATTGTTTTGACCTCGACCCTTCTCCTGGCTGGGTGAGTAACTATATGTGTCTTGACATGCATCTCCTCTCCGGCAGCATAACCTCTCTAGCACTCATTAGCATTCTCTCCATGACCAATAATCATCACTACTATAACTCAATTACCAAATCACTAGCATAACACTAACACCAACACTCTCTCTTGCACTAGCCCTAGCTTGTCCAATGCATAATGACAAGCTTATATAGATGGAGAAGGGAGGAGGATGCGATGAACCGGGACACCTTTTGTGGAATTAGCAAAAGCCATAAAGATGGATAAAGCTCGACAAAAGACTGATTTTCTATCCTCAGAAAAGCTCCATGTAATGAAGGAAACAACAGTCGGACGTGCATTAAGGCAAAAAGCATGACTAAATTTGGTTGGCGCGACCGTTGCTCTGAGACAGAGCGCCAGTGGTCGCACCCCCTTTTGAGGATCTCCATCATTGGCGCGGGTAAGATATTGTGGACTTGCGCCAATGGAAAAAGAGCACTTTTTAGGGATGACCTGCAGAAGGTGTCTTCAGGGAACATGGAGTACATACTCAGGGGAACATAATGCAAGTGTTTTTAGACTTTGTCACTTCTTATAACTCCCGGGATGGGTCCTCCAAGGTACGACAAGAGGAGTAACAGGGATGGTGACAAATTACTGTGTAACAGATGCCCCCTAAAGCATGAAGTCCGAGAGGTGGAGAGGGGTGAAATGCTTTACAAGAACACACACATAAGAGCACACAAGAGCACATATAGTTACTGCCGCCGAGGAGCTGTATTAAGAGACATGACTGATAGTTCAATTACAAGATGTACGTGGTATGGTCGCAACCATCCATAAGAGAGTACATAAATAATCTAGATCCATAGTATGGACACAGCCATCTGGTTAGGATCAATGATTTGACTCAGGTATGGTCGCAGCCATCCAGTGAATGAGTCAAGTATTAAGAATCACGCCTGGATTACAACAGACACAATCCAGGGTCTTGCGCTCCATCTCGACCCGAACAAGAGTACAAGTCCAAGCATGTGAATATATGAGCTGAAGTCGAATATGCATGAACATCACCTGATTAACAGTCAATAATGGAAACTGTTAACAGACACGAGAGGTACCACCAATAATGACAATGGCCCTCAAGGTACTATAGGTACAATCTACGGCGTGTGAATCAATGAGCTGAAGTCGAACACCCATAGAATCATTCGATCGGAGGCCAATGATGAAAACCTCACGTCGAACACGAAGAACCTGCCATTGAGGCATGCAGGCTCCAAGGCACTGGAAGGGAGTCTCTAGGTCAACTTCCTGGATAATGAGCTGAAGTCGACAGGGAGTGACCTTGATCGAAGGTGGGCCATAATGTTTCCCACATCATCGACACGAGACAGAGAGATAATGTCATGAATCAAGATTGTGCGAACTATCAGAGGGATGTTGTTTATTTGCAGAGGTCAACTTCTCTTGAACATATCGGCGGCACATTAACGGAATTGGCAGTATTTGACATCAATGTATCAAAGGTCATTAGGACGAGGCAATGAGTGAATGAGAGGTCAAATAGGGTACCCAAATCCATGGAAGCAAGTGAAAGATATGAGATGAAATATCCCCACCCTGGACATGAAAGCAAAAAGTGCCATGTTCAAGAGCGACATACTGCCATTACGGTAATAATTATGGTTCAAAAATTTTATTTTCCCCCACCATTTCTGGCGAGTACCCCAGTTATTTTTAACAAGCTTGATGGGGGTAGCATATGCTTGTGTTGTGACAAAATCCGATGTCATTAAGTTTTAACAAGTCTGACAAAGGAAGAACTCGGCGTCTTTTCTTGTTTAGAGAGTTTGAAAAGACAGCGGAAAAGGAAACTCCAGGGATGTCCTTTTTCGTAAAGTTGTGTCTCTCGGGCCCGAAAAAGTATAAAATAATACCTGAAAGAACCGCCCGATCATTATGATCGAGGAGTACTTTTCATGATTAGTGACTTCGACCTGAAAAAGTAAAAAAGCGGTCAAAACCACGTCGTTTCGTAACCACTAACGAGTGTGAAACGACAAAAACCCGGTAATCTTTTTATGTTTTAACGGTCGACAAAAAGAACTTAAAACGACCGCCCCTTATCACCATTTAACGAGTCAAGAGGAGCGACTCGGCAATCTTTTTCTCTTTAAATGGTCAGAAAAGAGCTGAAAGCGGACCTCCATTTTTATTTTCTTTAACGAGTCAAAAAGGGAAAAATACTTGGCAATCTTTTCATATTTTACGAGTCAGAAAAGAGCGTAAAGGCGACTCTTCCTGAAGGAACGAGTGGTATAAGGGATAGCAACTGGTTCCGGTAATGGTGGAACTTTACTTGAAACACGTAAAGGTTAAGAGGCTGGCTAATAAGACCACTCATCGTTGCGGTTCCTCAGGAAAGGAGAAACAACCAAGTGAAAGCATATGATCGGCCAAAAAGATGGTGGCGATGGAATGAAACAACCAAGGCTCATCTAGCAGAATTTTAGCGGATAAAAGGAAATCACGGGATGTAACTAGGGTATGGGTTCATTTTTACACAAGCTTGAACCATAGAGAACTTTTCTTGGATTCGGTTTCATGTTTACACAAGCTTGAAATGAAAAACTATGCTTGGGTTCGGTTTCATGTTTACACAAGCTTGAAATGAAAAACTATGCTTGGGTTCGGTTTCATGTTTACACAAGCTTGAAACGAAAAACTATGCTTGTTACAAAAAAAAAAATTGTTGCATGCCCCCAACATGATTATACCAATCGAGATACATGCCCCCCAAGCTTAATGGCATTCACGGAGTGGATGGAATGAAGGTTTACTTGGAAAGACTCGATCGGAGGATGCCCCCGGGCTTCAGTCACGCGCCCGGGTGAGCTGCCGTCATCAGAATGACGGGGTGGGTGCTGGGGCATTTCCTGTGGAAATAAGACCATTTAGGAATGGAAAATGGCTATATGTGAAGTGTGAACCGGGGAATGAAAGTTGGTCTACGACTTTGATCGTTCTTCCTTCATGCGGAAAACACATCACTCTGAAGAGTGAGGACACAATAGCACGTATGCGATAGATATAGTCTCGTCCAAGGAGTAAATTGTAATCTAAGGGACCTTGGACTACCATGAGACCCATTTGGATGGTCTTCCCTTCTAACGTGATAGGTACATTGGGAAGAATTCCTAAAGGTCGAGTGATTTCTCGATGGAAACCTACAAGGCTTCTCATCTCAGGCAGAAGTAGTGGGGAACCAAGTGCTTCCCAAGCTGTTGAAGAAAGGATACTCACAGGAGATCCTTCATCAATAATTGTACCAGCCATAACCATGCGATAGACTTGAACTATAATTCGAAATGGTATGGAGGCTGGTAACCGAGGATTGACTAGGTGATCCCAATTAAAGGAAACAACCAGGTTGCTCGGAGGTGCGACTGGATAGACGGCCGGATATGCCTCTAATGGACTTTCTTCCTGTTGTGAAGAAATGAGAGGGATGCTCACTTGATCATTAACGTCTATGTCAATGAATAGAATTTGGACGGTGGGTTCGTCATTCTTGGCAGTGATAACATCATCTGAGGAGGTAACTTCTGAAGGCGAAACCGGGTCACTTGTAAGCCGGACCATTTGACTGTTGTTTGGTTTGGATTCAGATGTAGGATCATCTAGGGGTGGAAGTTCTGAAAGCAAAACCGGGTCACTTGTAAGCCAGACCGTTTGACTGTTGTCTGGTTTGGATTCAGATGTAAGAGCAGCTAAAGATGGAACTTCTGTAGGCAAAACCGGGTCAGCTGTAAGCTGGACCTTTTGAAAGACCGGGTTACTTGTAAGCTGGAACTGTGGACTTTCGGTCGGTTTGGGCTCAGGGGGTTCATCTTTGATGATCAAGTGGTGCGTAGATGATGAATATAAATCACTTGTTCCGACCAGGGACTGGTATGGAACAGGCTGAGCAACCTTCTTTCCGACCAGGTACTGGTCTGGAACAGGCTGAGCAACATTCTTTCCGACCAGGTACTGGTCTGGAATAGGCTGAGCACAGATAGGTTCAGGAAGGGAAAGCTGGACCAAAGAGGAATCAGGTTGGATCACTTGGTTGTTGGAGAGACGCTCTGCAGGTGTAACAAGATGCTGATATCCAGCGGGTAGTTGGGGTAAGGAATCGGACAGACTTGCCAAAAGACGGGAAGCTTCATCCATAAGTGGACAAAGGCGAAGGATATGATTACCTTCACAAAGTCGACAAGGGAAACGAACCTTCCCTTTTCTGTTACCAACTAGTAAGGTGTCGTCAATTTGCGACAGCAAGGGGCGAGTCGGGTCACGGGACCATATATCTAGGATCCTGGGAATGCCAGAACAATCAGAAAGAAAATGGTCCCCTTTGCATAATCGGCAAGGAGACCGGAGCTTCCACGGAGGAGCAGAAGGTGGTTCCACTTCTGATAGCTTCGTGGTAGATACGACCTTTCCCTTAGGAGACTTCTTCTTTTTGGTCTTCTTCTTCTTCTTCTTAGCCACCTCGTTAGTGAAATCCAAGGTTTCACCAGGCGAAGTAGAAGATGAGGACGCAGCAATAGGCGAAGAAGGGAAGGGGTCCACCTTAGAATCAACATGGTGTTGTTCGGGTGGAGGAGGTGGTGGTGGGACAAGATTCATCACACTTGAGACCACCGAGTTTGAAAACAACCATACGGGTAAACCAATGGTCAACCCAAGCAAAGACAATGTTGCGATATACTGAACACCAACATTTCCAACAGAAGGAAATGGGCGAGGGTACCCATCAGGAGGAACACCTTGGCCGGTGGGCACCGGAAAGGCTGCCATTGAACGAGAATTAACCCTACTCAAGTTAACGCATGCAAAATCTAATTGGGTTATGTTATCGTGGCCAATAAATTTTTAAGACACTAAACTTAACCTTTTCATTTTTTAAGAGTCGAGAAAAGGGTAAAAGATGACTCTAGTCTCCTTCGAATATTTAATGAGCACGAAGTGACAAGACGCTCATAGGCACCTTTTCGTTTAGGGAGTCCGAAAAGGATCAAAAGTGACTGCTCTGGAATTCTAGGTAGAGGGTGTGCCAAAATTTTCTCAAAACCACAGAATACTTTTTAGGGTACGGGTGGTCAATCTTCGTGAATGCTGTGTTCACTGCATTGCGAATCGTAGGGCAGCTGACACGGCTTCCTATGGATAAAGGCTTTATTCCTATAGGGGTCTCCCAATATATACTCGATGGTACGTGGGAGCACAGTCCGTATTGGCAGGTACCGTTTCACCGTGGAGGAATCACCCAACCACTCGACGATAAACTACCAGGTTTAACGACGCCGGAACACGTCTCTAACCTAGACCTCTAGAGTGTTTGTGTTATGTTCCAATGCGTTGTTATGTTCATTTGGTTCATTTTAAAGTTTATCTTTGATTATGTTTCAGTTTTTTGGTCCTACCGTATGTGATATCTCGAAAACTTCTTACATGCAAACTATATGCCGGAATTAAATCAATTGATTCGATGAATTCTATCTACAGGAGGGTTGAGATCTTTTTCACAAACGAAATGATCACTTCAACAAAGAACAAAGACCCTAGTGCAGCTAATAACAAGAAACGAAATTTTGTCTTTTTCTTTTCAATAGCAATAAACAACAATAAATGCTAACTACTATGATGCAAGGGATTTTTTGTTTTTCTTTCCTTTAAGATGGCATGATGCATGTAAACAAATTCTAAGAGATATGCACAATCCAAGTTCAGTCAATGAAATAGAACCAATTCTAAAACACAGAATGAACCATGCAAGCAAGGAAAAACACAAAAACTAGTGAACTTCAAAGAGGCTAGAAGTGAAGTATTCAGAGTATAGAAGATCAAGCTTCAACAAAGCATTGGATAGGTGTAGAACAATCAACAAGCTGACTGGATGATCAAGAGACCGAAACTTCCCACAGAAGGCTAGACATGCAAAGTCACTGGAAATAAGCAAACAGCTGAGGGATACAGGCTAAAACCAGTCAAGCACAGTTCCAGAGGCTGAAAGAGATATATAAAGAGACTGAATGAGCTTTCCACCCACACTCAGGCAAAATTTACAGAGCTGGCGCGACTGTCAGCCTGCAACTTGCGCTACCACAGAATTGGCGCGAGTTGCTTTTGAGCACCGTGTGCCAACTGGCGCGACTGTCAGAGAAATAACCGCGCCAATTAAGCTTGCCAACTAAAAAGATAAATGATACGACCTCAGGTCGGGTTGACAGTGCTCAGATGGGTCAACAGTAAAGAATCAACTCAAAACTGACTCAGGAAGCTCATGCACTCAAGCAAGCAGAAGAAAATTAACATGCAAGACAGAAATCAAAGAGTTACTCCCCAGCGGAGTCGCCAATTTGTTGGTAAGGTAAATCCCCTCTGCGGACAGAGGCGATCCCACTAGCCTATCACAGAACTAGCCACAAACAAAACACGCTACCACGCAAGTTCCTAGTTATGCATCAAAGGTGAATCAAGAAGACTAACTTGGAGTCCAACGCTATGATTGAAGCAGAGTTGATATCCTCGCTCCCTTGCTCCAACAGATCATAAACGAACACCTGCACATGCAAAGGAAGAGACAAATACCAACATAGAAACTACCAAGGCACAACTATATTTCAGTCAGAAAGGAAATAAATCAACATATCACCATGACAGATAATGAGATTGGAACTATAATAGCAGTCGCTCATCAATTAATAAACAGGAAAAGTTACAACCAGTGTTCTGACGTCGACCCTTCTCCTGGCTGGGTGAGTAACTATATGTGTCTTGACATGCATCTCCTCTCCGGCAGCATAACCTCTCTAGCACTCATTAGCATTCTATCCATGACCAATAATCATCACTACTATAACTCAATTACCAAATCACTAGCATAACACTAACACCAACACTCTCTCTTGCACTAGCCCTAGCTTGTCCAATGCATAATGACAAGCTTATATAGATGGAGAAGGGAGGAGGATGCGATGAACCGGGACGCCTTTTGCGTAATTAGCAAAAGCCATAAATATGGATAAAGATCGACAAAAGACTGATTTTCTATCCTCAGAAAAGCTCCATGTAATGAAGGAAACAACAGTCGGACATGCATTAAGGCAAAAAGCATGACTAAATTTGGTTGGCGCGATCGTTGCTCTGAGACAGAGCGCCAATGATCGTGCCCCTTTTTGAGGATCTCCATCATTGGCGCGGGTAAGATATTGTGGACTTGCGCCAATGGAAAAAGAGCACTTTTTAGGGATGACCTGCAGAAGGTGTCTTCAGGGAACATGGAGTACATACTCAGGGGAACATAATGCAAGTGTTTTTAGACTTTGTCACTTCTTATAACTCCCGGGATGGGTCCTCCAAGGTACGACAAGAGGAGTAGCAGGGATGGTGACAAATTACTGTGTAAAAACCATGGTGAGATGGGTGTTGTTGGGAAAAGTATCCAATTCAGAATGCCCTTATCCCACTCTAAGAGGTGATAGTGCCTTAGCAACAAACAGGTAAACTTATTCGAGTATTATTCTTTATGGAATGTAAATGAGGAAGAAGGATCTAACTAACCTGTGTCTTTTGCTAGTTTGCTGATCCAACTGCTCCTCTCTTCAGTAGCTCCCAACTCCCAGCTCTCTCACTGGCCCAGCTTCACAGAATTCCTGCAAGATCACAAGAGAGAGAAAACTACAAGAAGATACAGGTATACATTCATAAAAAGCTCAAGATCAGATTAAGCTAAACATGTAAGCATAGCAAAACATCATTGGTATACAACATGTAGGAGAAACTCAAATAGTTTATTGATAGAGTAAATAAAGTCCAAGAGGAGATACAACCAAGTGAGGCCCGATCTAGCATCTACCTCCCAGCAATGGAATCCCTTCCTCTCCTCCAACAAAGCATAAATCACCCAATGTACTAATCTCAATCTCAAACCAACAACAATTCTCTGCAAATACAAAATTCCAGCCTCCTGAACCTCTGGGTGAGAGATCCATATATAGATGTGAGCAGAGAGGATGAGTCAGCTCATGTTTTGACTTGTGGCTTCTCTCTGTCAGTTCTTGCTTCCACTTGGAGGTTGAGAACCTCTTACTCATCACTTGGTCGAATTCATTGAGGCAAGTGTCATTGAGGAAGATTTTGGAAGCTTCCAGGGTCTTTCCACCTCGTTGAATGAACTTGCCATTTGTCATTTCCCGCTCAGCGCACCCTGGTAGTGCTTCTACCTGCGTTGCAGTGCACCTAGCCAGTGCAGACTTTGACATTCAACGCAGGCAGCTAGTGGAGCCTCTGAATTGATCCTGAATTGACTATTTCTGAGTGGTTTTTGGTGGAGAAATTCTGGGAGAAGTCGTCATTGGTTGACCTCGTTCCTCTAGGGGTAGGAACAACTCATTTAGGGACTTTGGATCCCTTGGATTATGGAAATTTCATGCTCAATGCTGTAAGGCACAAAAATTTCTATAACAGTTGCCCCCTAAAGTATGAGGTCGTTTATCAGGTGAAATTCTTTATTAGGAGGATCCGAAGTTCTTCCAATGTTGGGAGGAGACCTGTAATAAGATACAATACAATACATTCTTTTTCATATTGCTTTCATGATCTAACTGAGGCGGGCATTCCCATGCTCAGCTTTATAAATTCATTTTTCTGTACATAGAACAAACAATCGTCTGATGGTAGACTGATGATTTTGATGAAATCATCATCCTTTTGGTAGGATGATTATCTGCTGCAATGCTGTACATTTCAATGTCTTTATTTTTCCTGAATAGATATCGCAGCCCGGATGGATGGAACTAGATCCGGGGTCTTCAAACTCGTTCGATCTTCACTCTAAGTACAAGTCGATCCATGTGAGAAATGTTCTGAATTCGAACATGGAAAGACATCGCTTGATTACCGGTCAATGATGTAAACCGTTAACAAGCGCGAGAGGAATCACCAATAATGAAAATGACCCTCAAGGTACTGCAGTACAATTCACGTGGTGTGAATAAAGGACTTGGCATCTAACACCACGCAAAATATTTCGGTCGAAGGTCATTGATGTATACCTGTCGCCGGAAGTGAGAAACTTGCCATTGAGGCATGCAAGCTTCAAAGTACTGAAGGGGTTGTTCCTAGATCAACTTCTTGGATAATGAGTTGATGTCGACAAGAAGCGATCCGTCAAAGGAGGGCCTTGATGTATCCCACATTAGTGACACGCAACGGAGTGAATGATTTTGATGGAGGTGAAAACGATCTGATGATATATGGTTCAGGGTGGCGGTCATGAAAGTATGAAGGATAATGTATGGTAGTGGATGGGACACGGTTGACTTCTCTGGGTGACTTCTCTTGAACATATCGGCGACACTTGTGTGATAGATTGGTAGCATTTACCCCAAAGGTGGATGGTATGGCGAGACCATGGCAATGTGACCGATGAATGAAACAACCCAATCTGACTCAGGCACGGAGTGGAAGTGTCATGTTCAAGAGCGACTTGCTACCAATAAAGTTCTTTGAGTTTCTTCCCCATTTTTCCCCAGTCATTGCTAACCAGTACCTCTTTATTTTTGTCAAGCTTGAGGAGGATAACATATGCTTGTTCTATAATTTTCCCTTCGGGCAAACCCATCGCTATGTTTTAACGAGCCTAGCGATAGTGAAACTCGTTCTCGTCTAAAGACAAGTTTGTCGCTATTTAATGCATTTAACGAGTCTAACGACAAAGATAACTCGGTCCCTTTCATTTTTAGAGAGTCTGAAAAGGTACGTAAAGTCAACTCCGAAAGTCCTTTTTCGTCATCTAATCCCTTAAGTCCGAAAAATTATAAAACAATACAGAAGGGATGAATTTTCGATAGTTTTAACGAGCCGAACAAAACAAGAGCTCGATCTTTTTGTGCAATAATCCCTCAGGTCCAAAAAGATTAAAATCTAGAGGATGGATAGCTCTTCCGGTCGCTTTAACGAGCTGGGAGGCCAAAACTCGGCGATCTTTTCATATTTTACGAGTTAGATGAAAAGAGCTTAAAGAAGACTCGTCTTTTGAGGAACGAGTGATAAACGGGTTAGCAGTTGATTCCAGGTAAGGGTTGGAATTTTCCAATCACGACAGTGTCACAAGGATGGCTAGTGAAATCACTCTTCGCAGATGTTCCTTAAAATGGGTAAACAATCATATGGAGGTGAATGATCAGCCAATGGAAAAGTGGAGGTGACGGTGCAAACACGACCAAGGCTTTAATGGCTGATAATGTTACATTCACGGTGGTTATTTACCTGAGGGTAGTTCATTTTTTAATGAGCTTAAACGTGGAAAAACATTGCTCGATCTTATGTTTATTTTTTAACGAGCATGAACTATGTGCTAAAACTGCTCGATCTTATGTTTATTTTCTAACGAGCATGAACTATGAGCTAAAACTGCTCGATCTCATGGTCTAGTTTTGATTTTTTACCATAAATAGCTTTGCCTTTTCAAAGATAGTACTGTACCCTCAATTGCTGCATCAAACTAGTTAGAAATGAATAACATTTTCTTGAAAATGAGATTAAAACACTAATATTTCACTTTGAACTACGTAAAAAGCTATTAAAAAGTGTTTTTACCTCTCACTTTACCATTTCATTTGAACTCGGTTTGTTGGAGCTTTGGAGGTGCCTCTTTCCCCTTGATTTTCATCAGCTGATTTCAAGAGATTCTGTGGACGATTCTCGGTGCCGTCTGGACCAGGTAGGAGCTAAACTTGAGCTCTTTCTTTTCATGGTTTCTTTTCTGAATTCTGTGCTTGTTTTCCTGTTTTTCTGAGCCCCTGGGGTTTGATGGGGTTGCTCTGCCATCAGCGCACCTTGTGCACTCGAAACTTGCGTTGAATGTCAAGCAGTATGAAGGCAGTTTGACCTTCAACGCAGGTGGAACATTGTGTAGGGTGCGTTGGGCGCAGAAAAGGATTTTATTGCACATTTTTTGATGAAAATGTTTGCCTGTTTCTCATCAAAACCAGGATCTAACTCATCTCATGTTTGTTTTTTCAGAGATATTGGAGCAAAATGACCCTTACATGGCGAGAACGAGAACATGAAGAAGAGGACATGATTGCCCTACATGATTCTGTCACAGTGAACGCACTGCGGAACTGTGGCCTGCTGAAGCTCTTCTGCATCTCTAGCATGAGGCAGAAGATTTCCTTACTGCAGTATTTGCTCGATGCTTGGGATCCTATCAACCAAGTATTCCAGATTAGGGGAAAATCTATCCCCTTGACCGCAGTAGACATTTACTTCTTGACTGGCTTGTCGAGGAGGGGTGCCCCGTTTCTTTGTCAGGTTCGACCCGAGGGAGTGACTCTGTCAGAGACTATGTCCACCAGTATTGCAGGGAAGGATCTCAACCGAGCAAAGACGACAAGATCGTTATCCGTGAGGTTGCTGAAAGGTCCCTTAGGTCTATCCTGTATACTATTGGTAGGATGGCCGGTAGTGCGTCTCTTCATGTGGCCAACAGATCTTATATGCAGCGTGCCTTAGAGTGTCTCCAACCGAAAGTATTCAACTGGTGTGATGCAGTACTTCTTCAGATGAAAATTCAGTTGACCAAGGTAAAGGACGGGAAGTTGAAGAACTTTGGATTCGGTTCTATTTTGACTCCCTTCGCCTTGGAGAAGATACCACTGATGCAACCACAATACATTACACTCGACTTGACTTCTCCTACTGAACCACATATGCAGAGATGGGTTGATCACATGTCTAGGCATGCTGGTCAATCTCAGATTTCTTTCTTTGATACCTTCTTCAGGTGGTTCGAGCGTCAGGAGATGGTCTATTCTGAGTCTCCATATGTTGGCATGGACTTCCGGGGTGATCCGGATTTGGTACTGCCGGACGGCGAGCAGTGGGGCGCTATTGGTAAAATCTTCGACCATATCACTGTTTACCATTTTTATTCATAATGTCCTTGTGCTTTATTCTATCAAGACTTTAATCAAACTCATGTGTGCATGCAGATATTGGTCCTGTTCGTCCAGCAGTTCGCCCGAGAGCGCCAGCCGCTGCCCCAGCAGGAGAGGCTGCCGGGAGGGTTATTCTTCGTGACCTTGATATGGCTGAGACCCTTACAGCTGTGTAGGAGCAGGTTGAGAGCCTTACTCTCGGCATTCCGGATGTGAGGATTGACGAATTACCTTTATAGTTGCAGCGACATGCCACTGGTGTGCCTAGACGATGGACTCGTCTCTTACGCATGATCGCAAAGGCCGTGACGTGCTATCATGAGCATCACTAGACTAGGGTGCCCCCTAGCATTTTGAGTTTTTGGGTTATGTGACCAATTTTGTCTTGGTTACAGAACATTATATGTAAACCATAAATAGCTTATATATATATATTTTGATTTTCAGGGTTTTATTCTGGTTGAGTTATGTGATCCATATGTACAACATTGATGATGTGTTTCTTTTTATAAATGTCACAAATGTCTATCTAACACATAGTTTGCTAATGAGTCGGTTAATGTGTTTAAGTTTCTGGAAATATGTTGGTATTGAATTAAATCAAACTGTCTTTCCAAAATCTTAACTCTTAGGAACATGCGATAAATAGTTGGATTTCAGACAGAATATATACCATTGAGTTGTAGTATTACGAGTTGTGAGTCTAGCCTGACGATTAGTCGGCGTATACCATAGGAGATGGCATCAGAGAGTAGTTCTATCAACGCGCTATACTCAGCGATGTTATTCATTGATTTCCCAATACATACACCTCTGAAACTTACTAACTCGCCGCTTGGATCAAAAATGGCCCAGGCTGCAGAGGACAGGTTCCGCGAACTACGACTCGCTCCGTCGGCATATCCAACACATGTCTCCAAAAGGTTTGACATCTGCAATAAATGTAAAAAGGTGGATTACTCGACCAAAACAAACACTTCAACGAAAACAAAATACAACAAAAGCATATTGGTTACTATTTAAGCATAGTAACGCTTGAGGTACAACCCATTACGGGGTTGCGCCAGTGGAATTCCGTCATAATCCATTAACTCGTAGGCTCCTTTTGCTAACACTCGTTTAACAATATAGGAGCCCATCCGTAAAGAATTAAATTTACCTGCTCCCAATTTATCGGATTCTTGGTCGTAAAGCAAGACCAAGTCACCTTCTGAGAAGACATGGGGTTTGACATTTTTGTAAACTGCGCCTTGACTCGTTTCTTATGGGCTTCGTTAGCCAAAGCGGCATCATGACGGGTTTCATCCAATTGGATTAATTCCAAGAAACGGGCCTCTTCTTTTGAAGTTCCGGGGAGGAGATCAATTGCGAGTTTAAGAGACGAGATTTCACACTGGATTGGTAAGACCGCTTCTAGGCCATACACTAGTTGGAAAGGTGTGAACCTGGTCGCATTCCTTACCGATGTTCGGTAAGCCCACAAGGCCGAGTACAGGATTAGGTGCCACCTTCTTTTGTGAACTCCGATCATCCTTTGCAACATACGCTTCAGGACTTTGTTGATCACTTCAACTTGTCCGTTGGCTTGCGGATAATACGGGGTAGAGCTGTTGTGAGATAGCCCTAGCTTGGCAGCTAATTCAACCATCATGTGGTTGCGAAAATGCGATCCATGATCCGTAACTATAGCCTGTGGTACGCCGAATCTGGCGACTACATGATGGAAAAAGAAAAGGGCAGCTGTTTCACCAGTGTTATCTAATGTAGGCATCGCCTTGGCCCATTTGGTAAAATAGTCAACGGCGACTATAATATACCCATGCCCCCCGGTCGAGGTGGGGTTACATGTCATGAAATCGATGCCCCATTTGGCGAAAGGCCCAACAACAAATATTGGCTGTAAAGGTGCGGGTGGTCTTCTGGTTTTGCTATCAAAAATTTGACAAGCATGGCAACTTTTGACTGCGGTTATGCAATCTTTGAACATGGTTGGCCAGAAGTATCCTGCTCGTAAGATTTTTTGTGCTGTAGCATATCTAGATTGATGCCCCCCACACGCGCCTGAATGACACTCATTCAGGGCTTTTTCGGCCTCCTCATGGGTGAGGCACCTTCTCAGAACTGTATCAATACCACGACGGTAAAGCGTATCACCGACGATCATGTAGTCTTTTGCTTGGTATCGTATATGTTTCTGTTCTGAGTGAGAGGTGTTAGGCCTGAACTTTTGGGTTTGGAGATAAATTATTATATCTCCATACCACTCATTGCTTGTAGATATCAAAAACAAATTATCGTCAACAATTGATTCTTCGGATGATTCATCGTTGGACGACGATGGGAGATCGCACAATAATTCTGCGAAAACTAGAGCTTTCTTTGATTTGGATTTTACAAATTCTAGATCAAACTCTTGAAGGATTTCTATCCATTTTGAATATTTACCCCCCAGCAACTGTCGCGACAATATATGAGTCATGGGGTTGCAATCAGACAAAATGGTAGTCTTCCGAAAGAGGACATAGTGTCGAAACCTTTGTATCGCTTGAACAGCTGCAAGCGCTAGTTTTTCAACATAATAATATTTACTTTCTGTATCATTTAAGTTTCTACTTAAATAATATATAGGGTGTTCGATTCCATCGACTTCTTGAACTAAAACCATTGCGATGGTCGTATCTGCTGCAGCCAGATACAGGTTAAAGTCTCTTTGATAATCGGGTGCATACATTAATGATGCTTTTATTAAGGAATCCTTTAAAGCATCAAAAGAAGATTGCGCTACCTGATCCCAGACGAAGGGTACCTCCTTTTTCAAAAGACGTGTATAACCTTTAGCGAGTTCGGCGTAATTTGGAATGAACCTCCTCAGAAAGTTTGCTTTCCCTTGGAGTTTCTGAATCTGAAGCAAATTTGAAGGTGGAGGCAAATTAATGATTGCATGGACCTTGCAAGGGTCGAGACGAATCCCATCCTTGGAGACTACAAAGCCAAGTAAACGACCAGAACTGACGCAAAATACACATTTGTGTGGATTGAGTCGTATCTTGTAGTGTCGACAATGTAGAAATATCGCTCTTAAGTGTTGCAGATGATCAGTCCGCTTTCGCAAATGAGCCGGAAGGTCATCGAGGTATGGTTGAATGATGTTCTTGATGTCATGGAAGGCATAATTCATTGCCCTCTGAAACTTCGCCCCTGCGTTCTTTAAACCAAAGGGTAATTTTCGATATGCGAATGTGCCCCATGGACAAATGAATGCAGTCTTTGACTGGTCCTGTGGGCGGATATTTATTTGATTATACCTGGAAAATCCATCCATGAATGAAAAGATTTCACATCTGACGCATTCATCAATTATCTAGTCGATGAAGGGTCTAGGGTAGTTGTCTTTTGGAGAAGCTTGGTTTACATGCCTATAATCGACACACACTCTAATTGTCCCTTGTTTCTTCATAACAGAGACAATATTTGATACCCAATCGGTTAGAGGAACCGGGTAGATGAAACCAGCATGGAGAAGTTTTTCAACTTCTGCCTTAATGGTAGCGGATTTCTTGGGGTGCACCTGCCTGAGCCGTTGTCTTACCGGTTTGACATCTGGATACATCTTAATTTCGTGTTCAACTATACTCGAGTCAATGCCGGGCATTTCATCATATGACCAGGAAAAGACATCTCTGAACTCGCGAAAAAGAGTGTTATATATTTCCAATTCTGAAGGAGAACAACCTTTGCCGACCTAAATATTCTCTACAACATTTGTTTTAGTCGAGATATTTATGGCTATAGTCTCTTCAATATTGGATAAGTTTCGCTCGGAATCCACCGTATTTATAGTATTTGAAAGGAATTCAAAAACTGAAGGGTGATAAAGGTCATCTTGAGTATCTTCTTCATAATCAGGAAGAAGGGAACGATGGTGGTGATCATTCCATGGTGCTCCTTCAATCAACATTGATAGTAGAATTCCTTCGTCGGTTCCATGCACTCGCGACCAAGGATCTGAAGGGGTACCATATTTTCTAGACCTATCTACCCAAACGCTTGATGAGCGTTGATTTGGGTTTGCCTCCCATGCCAGAAACATTGATTGCTACAATATTTCTATTGGGCTCAGGGGCAAAACCATTGCAGGATCCATGTCGATATCGTCTTCTGAGATCTTCGTGGAAGATATCATATTGCAGGTACCTATCGACGCTACTTCCGCCAAGTCGATTGGAGGTGGAAGAGCGAAAGTTCCCATTAGTATAGGACCTTTTAGTAGGCCTACTCCGATATTCTGAAGCGAATGGGGGCTTCCATGGATCATGGGAATGCTTCCTGTAACTTGTGAACCATTAGGGAGGAAGTTTTGTTGGTCGACGATCGTAATCCCCCCTTGAAAGGGGAATGCAATCTTTCTAAAATAGGTCGACACAACAGCTACCATGGCATAGATCCACGGTCTTCCTAGTAGGATTTTGTAATCAAGATTCCCATCGATGACTTCAACATCTATTTCTACTGTTTTTCCCCCTAGTTCAACCTTCAAGTTATTTAGGATACCATACGGGGTATATGTCCTTCCGTCGAATGCTTTTAATGTTGTCGAGGATCGCGACAAGGTTGGAGATCCTAAAGTTTTCCAGCAACTCATCGACATAATACATGTAGATGCCCCCTCATCAATAATTGTTCGATGAACAGTTTTGTTGAGGGCTTTCACTTGGATAAGGAAAGCTAGTTGAGCTGGTAACTGAGGATCGTATCCTTTGTGGTCAAAGGATACAAGATTGGAATCCTTAGGATCAACCCCACCAATGGCTGATAACAAAGCCTGCCTTTGGGATGGGCAATTTTGTAGTACTTCAAGAGTCGACATAGCGGATGGCGATTGCTCTGGCGCGAGGATTAAATGTCGACTTGTGTACTACTCCCTTTGGCGGTTTTATTGTTAATTCAGGAATGATGGGTGGTACAACTTCTGTCGAAGTTGTTGTCGAACTGCTTGGTTGATCTTTATCCTTGCCATTCGACAGCTGCGGATTCCCGTAATCTTTGTTCCTTGTTGAAATCAAAGCATCATTTTGTTGCTTGGAAATCGACAACATAAGCACTTGCGACGGGGAAGCATTTCCACTATCAACCAGATTTTTTCCTGGATTTGGAAACAGATCAGTTAACACAGCTGAGGTTTTCGAACTCTTAAAGAATCTTTTAAGCTCAGCTTTGTATGGAAAATCTGCAGTCCAATGATCCTCATCGCATATATGACATGGATTTTTTGGTTTCCTATTTCCAGGAGGGTTTGAAGAAGTTTTTTCAGGAGATGAATCTCCTTGTTTCTTCTTCTTCCCTTTGTCTTGCTTCTTCTTGCTTCCTGGTTGTTTGGTTTCTTTTCCCTTATCTGCTGATACGGCATTTACTTCCGAAGCAAGAATTTTGTCTTTTGCATTTTGATCTGAAATCTTACGGGCCTTCTTGGAGTTGGCCTTTGTCGATTTCACGTTTGTCGTGCCAATCACGCCATCACCGGCATGGGAGTCATTGTTTGATTTAGGAGGAGGAGGAATTGAAAATTCCAGTCTAGGGGCGTCAGGTATTTTGTCATAGAGCGTGCCAGACTGAGTATAGACCAAGTCTAGATATTGCGCACGAGCGATAAATTGCTCTTCCGTTACGACTCCCCCCTTCGCCACATCTTTCGTTATGGCAGGAAGTAACGACTTGATAAACCATTCAGCTAATAGCTGATCGGGAACGTACGTTTTTACCATCCTACGACGACGCCGCCACTCATGTATATGATCAGATCTGTGAGTGGCCGTTGTCTATTTGAAGTTGGTTAAGATTTCCGTTCCCGTTTCATACCTTATCGATAATTGAAAATGGGTTAAGAATGCCGTGGCTAAGGTGCTGAAATTGTCGAATGA
This sequence comes from Pinus tabuliformis, assembly GCA_031772625.1. Taxonomy (NCBI): domain Eukaryota; kingdom Viridiplantae; phylum Streptophyta; class Pinopsida; order Pinales; family Pinaceae; genus Pinus; species Pinus tabuliformis. The sequence goes on from CM062807.1 coordinate 461,544,848, forward strand.
AGCTCTAGGCAACTCAATATACCATTTTGCCGTTGGACCCGTTAACGTCCTCTGAAAAAGGCGAAGCCTTATCGAATCATCGTTTAGGGTGTTTGATGAACACCATAGATGAAATGTCATCACGTGATTCGATGGGTCTTCACCTGTATTTCCATTAAATTTAGGAATATCTGAAGGAAGTTTGTGACGAATCGCTGGCCACCAAGGGGCATAAGCAATCGGATCGTTTGTTAACCGGTGTAAATCGAGTAACTCTAAAGTTGCCACGAATGGTAACTGTTGATTCAGGTTAGGTGAAGCATACCCAGGATACGATGGAATTGCCTGAGCAGTTGGCCTTTGCATACCAGCATAATGTAATTGATGCTGGTATGACTGATACGGTTGGTGGACATGACCACCATAAAGTGGTTGATTTTGACCGTTTTGAATGTACGGTTGTCCACTGTTCGCAAAGATCTGTTGCTCAGAACCTTGGTATACCTGCTAGAATTGTGGTTGTTGATATTGCACCAGCCATGGTTGCGAAGCCATGTTCTGTTGCGCTATACTAACTGTTGGACCTAGGTGTGGGGTAATTGTACCCATTTGGACCTGTGTCGGCCCACCAGTCGACGATTGTGGTTGAGTCACAGGGTCAAGGGGCTGTTGCATTACAACCTGAGAGATCTGAGGTTGACATACAACAGGCAACGTTTGAACTTGCGACATTGTCACAATAGCTGGTGTAGTCGGGATGTTCGACATAGGTATACATTGTTGCATAGAATACACAACCCTTGGTTGTTGGGGTAGTATAGGTACCCAACCACTTGATGTAACTCCAGTATAACCTGAATACTGTTGTGAACTCCCGTATGGATATCCTCCCGGAGGGGGTAATGAAAGGGCATACTGCCCCCATACGATGGCAATCTGGAACTCAAGGGAATTGTCTGCCCTTGGGGACTGGATTGCCCAAATTGACCTCCAAACGGATCAATTTGGCGAGTCTCAACATAAGAGTTGCTGGATATTATTCTAGAGGAACAAATAGGAACGGACCACACTGTCGAAATAGTCCCTGGGTGGACTCCTTCTAGCGGTTGCGAGCTAGTCGGGACAGATGGTATGCCGGAAAACATTGTCGGAGTGACGGCAGGGAGTTCTGCTATCGCTGTGTCATTCGACACAGTCCTAGATGTTGATGGTTGTTCAGACATTTTGAGTCTATCCAAAAGATTACCTAGCGATTCTACAGGAACTTCCACTGGTGGTAGACTAACTTCTGATGTCGAAGAAAATAGAGTGACCCCTACTCCAAAATGTGTTGGAGTACTTGCTTGCGGATCTTCTACAATTTCCTCTATCGCAATCAAACCAGGTGGAAGGAGAAGACCGTCAGGTCCGTAAAATATTTCTGGTGCCGAAGAAGGGGTTGAATCAACAGCGACAGATGTTTGAGGAACAAGACTCTCTAAACCGGTTACAGATGGAACTGGTTCAGTAACACAAGTGTTTGCTCTCAGACTAGGATCAGTATCAGTGTCCCTCTGTGGCTGTTGAACTTCTTCTGTAGAGGTAGGGTTTCCAGAAATGTTTGGAGTAACCGGAATCTCAGATGTTGTTGGAACACTTGTTCTAACTTTGATAGGAGATTTTGAACCGGTTAAATGAGTTCGCTTTGTCCGTACTGTTTTCGATTCCGGAGACAAAGACGGTTGACTCGTAAGCCTCCGCGAACGACGGGGTTTCAATTGACTTTCTTCCACAATTGCAGATTACTCGATCAACCAAAATACAAAAAGGGGAAAGTATGTTTCCGAATTAAATGAATTTTAGACGCTTTAGATACAACTTGCTTTTTCAATTTTAAAGAGTCGAGAAAAAGCTAAAGATGACTCTAGTCTCCTTCGATGTTTTAACGAGCCCGAAGTGACAAATGCTCGGATGGAATTTTTCCGTTATAGAGTCTGAAAAAGGCCAAAAGGAACTACTCTGGAGTTCTAGGTAGAGGGTGTGCCAAACTTTTCGCAAAACCGCAGAATACTTTTTAAGGTACGGGCGGTCAATCTTCTTGAATGCTGTGTTCAGTGCATTGCGATCAGTAGGGCGACCGACACGGCTTCCTAAGAATAAAGGTTTTATGCCTATAGGGGTCTCCCAATATATACTCGACGGTACGTGGGAGCACAATTCGTACTGGCGCTATCGTCCCTCAGGAGGAATCACCCACCATCAGCAAGATCGACAGTCACCAGGCTTTACGACGCCGGAACACGTCTCTAGCCTAGACCTCTATGTTGTGCGTTAAGTTACAAAGCGTTGTTAAGTTCATTCAATTTATTTTAGGTTGATCTTTCTTAGAAGTTTGCTTTTTGGATCACCACGAGATGTATGATACAATTCCTAAATGTAGTCTAAAGATGATAAGCAAGCTTTTATATCTTTTCAACAATGAAAATCCTAGCTACAAGGGGAAAAGGAAGACACAAACTTTTCTCAAAGAGCATAGAGCACACTGTAATGCACTTTTGCCTAAATCAAAGCATGCAAACTATCAAAATGCAAATGCACAAATGCATGTATTTCTTTTCGCTTTCTTAATATTGATGCCTAAAAAGAAAGTTGTTGTACAAATTTGAATTCGATTTCAAGTGAAAGCATAAACAAGTTCCTTTTTTCAAAATCAAAAAGACGATTACGACACTTTATGATTTACTTGTTTCGACACCAGAAATGCATAAATTCAAACCAAACGACAAAAGTAAAAGCTCAATCAACTGTGAACAGCAAACAAACTCACTCCTAAGATCAAAACGACACTTATGACAGGTCAAGATCTAAGGGCGATAGTATGACTAGTTTACTTTTGTAATGGGAAACTGCAAATGATATAACAAATACACAAAGAACAAATACAGTTTCTTTATACAACGGAGGCGGAATTGAGGCAAAGAAAAGGGGTTTCAGATAGGTACATTGACTGATAACAGGCTGCAAAAAATAGAATAAAACTGAGCAAAAGGAAGTAGGGAACCACAGCTGCACAAGGCAAGGGTTGATCAACGCACCCTCAGCACAGAGGTTTTGACATTCAGTGCAGGTAGCCTTCACGGGACCTACGTTGAAATGCAGAACCTCTTCACAGAGTCTGCACTGAAGCAGAAACGAGAGTTGTTTCTGGGTTCTGGGTTATAGTTTGCAGTTAAATCAACAGTTTTTGGCCGGATAAAAGCTATCAATTAGGTACAATTAGGAGGATGATTTATAGGAGGACTAAGATCTATCACAAAGGGCTGTTAGAGCACTTGTGGATCAAATTGTTCAGATCATAAAAACAGGCCCAGTGAGTGGGCTAGAGTGGCAGATCTCTACTTTGAATTTGAAAATGGCAAATGCATTTCGATTCGACACTCTTGAGTTTATGAGAAGAACAAGAATAGAAACACAAATAAACCAACAAGATACGATCCCCAGCGGAGTCGCCAATTTGTTGTTGGGAAAACTATCCAATTCGGAATGCCCTTATCCCACTCGAAGAGGTGATAGTGCCTTAGCAACAAACAGGTAAACTTATTCGAGTATTATTCTTTATGGAATGTAAATGAGGAAGAAGGATCTAACTAACCTGTGTCTTTCGCTAGTTTGCTGATCCAACTGCTCCTCTCTTCAGTAGCTCCCAGCTCCCAGCTCTCTCACTGGCCCAGCTTCACAGAATTCCTGCAAGATCACAAGAGAGAGAAAACTACAAGAAGATACAGGTATACATTCATAAAAAGCTCAAGATCAGATTAAGCTAAACATGTAAGCATAGAAAAACATCATTGGTATACAACATGTAGGAGAAACTCAAATAGTTTATTGATAGAGTAAATAAAGTCCAAGAGGAGATACAACCAAGTGAAGCCCGATCTAGCATCTACCTCCCAGCAATGGAATCCCTTCCTCTCCTCCAACAAAGCATAAATCACCCAATGTACTAATCTCAATCTCAAACTAACAGCAATTCTCTGCAAATACAAAATTCCAGCCTCCTGAACCTCTGGGTGAGAGATCCATATATAGATGTGAGCAGAGAGGATGAGTCAGCTCATGTTTTTACTTGTGGCTTCTCTCTGTCAGTTCTTGCTTCCACTTGGAGGTTGAGAACCTCTTACTCATCACTTGGTCGAATTCATTGAGGCAAGTGTCATTGAGGAAGATTCTGGAAGCTTCCAGGGTCTTTCCACCTCGTTGAATGAACTTGCCATTTGTCATTTCCCGCTCAGCGCACCCTGGTAGTGCTTCTACCTGCGTTGCAGTGCACCTAGCCAGTGCAGACTTTGAAATTCAGTGCAGGCAGCTAGTGGAGCCTCTGAATTGATCCCGAATTGACTATTTCTGAGTGGTTTTTGGTGGAGAACTTCTAGGAGATGTTGTAATTGGTTGACCTTGTTCCTCTAGGGGTAGGAACAACTCATTTAGGGACTTTGGATCCCTTGGATTATGGACATTTCATGCTCAATGCTGTAAGGCACAAAAATTTCTATAACAATGGGGTTCTCATGTTTTGTTTGAGATGGATTGCCGGACGGATTCGAAGTTGAGTGAGGTAGATCTTTGAATGAAAGAACACATGGCCTAGTGATCCTTGGACTGGACTATGGATTGTGGTAAAGCCACTAGCCTAGTGACCCCTGAAATGGACTATAGATTGTAGTAAAGCCAGGAATTGTATGCCTCAGTGGGCCTAGGAATCATCAACCACTGAATGGCGGTATATATGATAAAGCATAGAGGTGGATGCCCTTGATCAGGCCTAGGCATCCTTGCTGGTGAATGGCAGGATATACAATAAAGCCTGGAGGTTGGTGTCTCAATTATGGCCTAGTGACCCCTGGATCAGATTGTGGGTTCCGGTAAATCCTAAAGACTAGGAGACAGGAAAATTCCTCATGGTGTAGGTGGAGAAATCCAGTGGTGTCCATGCTTGTTTAAGACTTACGGATCTAGTGAGGATTATGGTAAATCCTGATTCTATTGATGAAGGTGAGGTGGTTTAGCCTCGGGAAGCCCTGGTTGGTTCTTTTGGTTTGATTCCCACATTCATGCTTGGAATATGGCATGGGGGTGATTGGCTGAAGAGATACTTGGATCAGCCAATCTATGATCAAGTGAAACATGATAATCCCATATTGGGTTTGATTTTGCATTCATTAAAAAGAGTTTCTTTCCTTGGTATTTTATGAGAAAATGTATTGGATTATATGTGGAATTTATGGTTTTTTTTTCCTCATTATTTCTATTGTTTATATGTGATCCGGATTTAAACAAGAACGCAATAAAATACAGAGATAACCATAAAGAAAAATATGCAGCGGAAATAATACTTCATTTCATTACTGTAAAATACTGAAATATGCTTACAAATAGAAATGGAAATAACCCAGCTAGGGTGATGGTAGCTTATCTCTAAGAAGAGATGTGTCAGCTACATGCCTCTGAACTGTTCTTCCAAAAACTATGTTACAATGAGGCTTGAGGGCCTATTTATTGTTGAGAAACAATGGAAAACCCTTCACATTCCAAAACCTAACCCTAGAAGATGAAACGCCAAATTGTGAGCCCCGTTTTTGGGTAAGTTGGTACATCAACTTCCCGGGGTCGCGAATTGGTTGTACTATCTCTGTTTGACGCGCATGATAGCCCATTGGAAAGATCTCTCCGAGGACTACGACAGAAAGGACGATTTTTAGATAGAAAAATCGTTGGCAGTGGATTTCCCAAAAAACGTCGTTTATGGCCTCAAAATGGCTCCGGAAGTTTAGGACCCGAAAAACTGCTAAAAATAGTAAAATGTGTTATAATTAAGGAAACAGAAAAACTAAAAGAGACAGTTGTGGGGATCCAAATGGGATGGATGGGTGGCCACCAACATCCACCTGGATCATTCCTCCCCCCTTAGGAAGCAATGGTCCCCATTGCGTTGAGTTCCTCCCTGAGATAAGGAAGCTTCTGTTGAGCTGGGTCTCTGGTGAGCTGTTCTGTAATCTCTGATGTGTCTAGAAATGGTGGGGAGCATGGTCGGCGACGGTCCACATTGAACACTCGGTGCAAGCGAAGGAATGGAGGAATTTTGTGCTTCAAAGCATTGTTTCCCGTAGCCTTGTTACTGGTGTAAGGACCATGTCGAAATGGTCTGAGTTTCTGATGGGTTCTGGTAAGGCGCTCCCTCTGCAAATGTAACCAAACTTTGTCGCCCACCTGAAACTTGTGTGGTACCCCTCCGGGTAAGGAGAAGTTGTTCCTGTGTTCTGTCACAACTGTATCCCTCTGTTGCTACTGCTGTGTGGAGGAACCCTTCGCGGGGGTCATGGATGTAGCAACGATCTTCCCCTTACTTTGGGAGCGAACCAGACAGAAAATAAATTTCCTAGTCTGTGAGATGAGCTTGTTGCCTTTCTTAGCAGTGATCAAAGAGGTGGCGGTAGGTGGGGCTACCTCCAGTATCTTGTATAATGAATTATCCAAAGAAATGATGACAACGCGAGGCCTTAACTCATACACAGCATGTCGCCTCCACAAGTATGGCTAGCCTAATAGTACATCACAAATATCCAAAGGTGTAACATCACACAATACCTCGTATGTGAAGGGCTTGATGCTATAGGGAAGGCGACACTGCTGGCAAACTTTGAGATCTCGTCCTTCATGAAGCCAACCGATACTTTATGACTATGGGTGTGGTGTAGTAGGTGGGCCCAACCGCTTCACGACCTCTGCTGAAATGAGGTTCTTTTGGCTACCACTGTCGACAATGAATTGCAGCGGTGAACCCTTCACCCACATCTGTGAGTGGAAAAGACGTTCCCCCTCCTCTGGATCTTCGGTCTCATTTTTCTGGATCTTGGCAGTAGCAACAGTGGCGTTGGGATCTGCATCAATGATCTGCTTCCCTTTTTCATTCCCCTTGTCAGGTTCTGACTCAGAGTCGGAACATGCATCTGATTCAGAAGCCTTCAACTCGGCCACCAGCGACTACTTGGTCCGACACTCACTTGTGTTATGAGTGGGACTCTTGTGGAACTCACACCACTTTCCTGTGTTCTTCTTCGGCTTCGTGGTGTTTTTCTTTTCTTGCGACTTCGACGGGTTGTCTTGGGTCACCCCGCCTTGGCTTTGTCCTTTGGGCTTTGGATTTGCAGATCCAAAGTCTTGCTTCTTCTGTTTGAACTTTTGCTCGATTTTGACAGCGTATCGGTATGCTGTGCCGAGTGAGGAGATGTTCAAGAACTCTATCTCTTCCTGGATGTATCTGTGTAGCCAGCCGCGGTATTTTAGTACCAGATGCAGCTCAGAATCTTTGATACCCAATTGTGTGTGAAGGGTATGAAAAATGTTTGTGAACTCCGGCACATCTTGGTCTCGTCCCTGCCGCAATGTGGTCTATTTGATGTATTTGTCCTCATAGCTTTTGACAGGGTAGTACTGCTCCTTAATGGAATCCCCGAAGTCATTCCAAGTGGGTGCGGCTGAAAAAAGTGAGCTTGTATTTTCATCCTTCTCTTCGCAGTAGGTTTCCCACCATTCCTTGACGTGGTGGGCTGCTTTGAGAAGAGCGAAAACAATCTTTTCCCGACTTGAAAATTCATGAATAGAAAAATACCCATCGAGCAGATTTAACCATTTATCTATGGCATCTGCATCTATTTGACCCTCGAAGATGGGGATTCAAAATTAACTTGTACCTTAAACGGTGTGGCATTTCCAGAGTAGCTGTTGGAAGCCGATGTGTCACCTCTAGGTAGCCGCTGAAGGATTTGGGAAAATTTGTCCATCATCGCATTCCTTTGTCGCTCGGGGGCTTCTTCGAGCAAGATTTTGATAGGATCTCCTACCCCCTCATTTTTCTTCTCATCCGCCATGGGAGGTCGTCGAGATTTGCAAGGTTGGTCTTGCAAAGGTTCGACCAGTTCCAGACCTAACTCCTTATATCCCGACCTCGTTGGGGACATGCAAAGAAAAATAGAGAAAAAGCAGACCGCTCTGATACCACTGATCCGGATTTAAACAGGAACGCAATAAAATACAGAGATAACCATAAAGACAAATATGCAGTGGAAATAATACCTCATTTCATTACTGTAAAATACTGAAATATGCTTACAAATAGAAATGGAAATAACCCATCTAGGGTGATGGTAGCTTATCTCTGAGAAGAGATGTGTCTACTAGATGCCTCTGAACTATTCTTCCAAAAACTGTGTTACAATGAGGCTCGAGGGCCTATTTATTGTTGAGAAACAATGGAAAACCCTTCACATTCCAAAACCTAACCCTAGAAGATGAAACGCCAAATAGTGGGCCCCGTTTTTGGGTAAGTTGGTACATCAACTTCCTAGGGTCGCTAATTAGTCGTACTATCTCTGTTTGACGCACATGATAGCCCGTTGGAAAGATCTCTCTGAGGACGACGGAAAAGATGATTTTTATATGGAAAAGATTATTTTTAGATGGAAAAATCGTTGGCAGTGGATTTCCCAAAAAAAGTCGTTTAGGGCCTCAAAACGGCTCCGGAAGTTTAGGACCCGAAAAACTGCTAAAAATAGTAAAATGTGCTATAATTAAGGAAACAGAAAAACTGAAAGAGACAGTTGTGGGGGTCCAAATGGGATGGGTAGGTGGCCACCAACATCCACCTGGATCAATATGTTTGTTATGAATATGTTTTATGACAGTGAAAATGTATGGTTGTCATCATGTTTGTATTTGTGAAAGAATGAGAGATGAATATATGACCTAATAGATGATAATGCAACTAATTTGATAAGGCACCAATGCTTCTCAGCAATTCTCAGATAAGTATGAGACCCCTATGCTCAAATTTGTTGTTTAAACTTGTAGAATGCATAATTGTGATATGTTTGACGAAATATCTGTCATGGCTAGTAGGGGTTCAGTCAAGTCCTTGTTTAATAATTTGCATTGTCATCATTGTCTCTATATTTCTTTTCATTTATGTGAATTCCATGAAGTTTTAGGCAGTGAAAAGTTCCTAGCCCTAGAATTTAGCCTTAAATCTCACATTCATTGGCATAACACTACCAAAAAAAGGCTGCAATCGCTCTTAGACTGGCTCATGAGAGTGAGTGGGACTCTCAGTCGCTTGGAGGGCTTGGCAAGGGAGTGATTGGGGCTATAGGTCCTTGAGCTGCTGAGTTTACCCAGGTGTTTCTCACCTGGAAAGGTGGCGTAGCTCCTGTAGGTTCTATTAGATGTGTGGATGGTCATTTTGGTTGTGTTTTGTCGGTTTCACTTCCTTAAGGTGACCTAGGAGATTGAATCAGATCATAGTAGTCTCTTGTCACATGTTCACCCCAGTTGGTCAGTTACTTGGGTAGATGTAGGAGGAGCTTGTTACAGTGACACTTTCAGACAGACTGAAAGTATCGCACCTATAATGAAGAGATATATCCCATTGTGCAAGCCTACCGAAAATGGAAGTATTACATTCTAGGGAAGGAAACGGTCATCCACACAAACCACCGACATCTGCAATTCATACATACATACATAAGACAAGTTGTGGAATGATCACCATTAGAAATTGCCACGTACCTACAACAATTCCATTTGAACATTAAATATAAGAAGGGAAACCACAACAATGTTGCACACTGCTTCAGTCGACCATCGGTCATGGCGCTAACCACTGTGCTCAGCTCTTGTGAGAGCGAGACTACCAGGTGGTCGCATCTTTACAAGAATAATCTATAATTTGGAAACACATACAAGATGCTCTTGGAAGGAAAGCAAGTTCCAAATTTTCACCACCAGGATTCACTGTTATGCCACCTAGGAACCCTCTTTGTTCTTTCAAGTGAGAGTGCCAATATTATTTGGGAGGCACACTACAGTTGGGTCGCTCGACATTTCAGGGTAGAGAAGATAGTGGTAGTGCTGAAGAAGTATTTTTAATTGTTGAACCTTCGATAGAATGTTGAGAAGTACATCACATCTTTCATTATCTGCACCATTTCCAAACCAGAAATCAAGAATAAAGGCCTATATACTCCTCTACCTACTCCTAGTTGACCTTGGGAATTCATCTCCATGGATTACATGTTGGGCCTTCCTTCTACTAAGCATGGAAATGACTATGTTTTCGTGGTCGTCAACAAATTCTCTAAGATGGCCATTTTGGTGGCCTACAAGAAGAGTACCACAACAAAATCCATTGTTAAGCTCTTCTTTGAATGATTGTGGGTACACTTTTGGATCCCACAGTTCATTTTCTCAGATCGGGACAACAAGTTTCGAAGTACATTTTGGTCAAGTATCTGGGCGACGTTGGATAACAGGATCACTAATTCCATGACTTTCCACCCCCAAATTGATGGCCAAATAGAGGTTGTCTGCAAGATTCTTGTTGAGCCTCGAACCTGCACCTTCCTATACACCCTCTCAGCCTTGTTTTTCCACTCATTTCATCCACCACGTTGATTAAATCATTGTATTTTAGTTTAAAAATGAGATTTTGACATGGTTTTCTAACTACGCTGATGACTCTTGTTTGGTTTAGAATTTTGTTCAGACAGCTGCGGAAGCTTCTCAGTTTCTGCAGCCGACACAGGTTTCTGCAGCCGACCCAGGTTTCTGTAGACAGCATAGGATTCCGCAGCCGTTTTGTCAAACACCATGCTACAGGTGTCCTCTGAAGAAATGAGCCACATGGGCAAGTTACAAGAGTCAAGGACATGGAACGTGTCCCTCCAGATCATCCAGCACGGCCATAAAAGCCCGCGGTCAAACAAGGGGCAAAGGATAGTCAACGAAAGTGTTCAGCGGTGGCACGGCTCTGCGTAGCTCTGTTTTTGAGCACGTGAAGCTACGTGGCACAGTCCTTAGCCACGAAGACATCCTGATAGCGTGAATCCAACAGCCATACCTCTCAGATTTAATAAACATGATGACAGTTACCTAGATCCGGGCTGAAGAGGATTTACGTGTCTCTGGCAGCGTGGTTAATAGCGTAGATTTAGTTAATCTGTTTAGCTTTCTTTCCTTATAAATAACGCGTCCATGAACGCTGTAAAGGTTAGTCTTTTGGTATGTAATTCGAAGTTCTTGTATTTCCCCACTGAAATTTTACGTTGTTGTTTAATATATGAGAAGACTGGTTTAAACTTAAGCTTGTAGCTGTTCGTTGAATCGGTTGAAGTGGCAAAGCGCCCCTGCTTACTGAAGCCTTGTACAGTTGTCCTTTAACTCTTGCATTACTTTTTTTCTGTTCATGTATATTAGTTGTACAGTTGTCATTTAAATGCTGCGTTTTATTTCATCATGTATATTAGCTGTACATAACAAAGCTCTTTGATTTCTGTTGATTTACATTTTCATTGCTGCTCTTTTATGGTTACAACTGATCAGTGTTTTTGCAGGTTTTCTTAGGTAGCTCGAGGCAATTTTTCACCTTTTCTTTTTATCACTATTGGCATACGAGATCATCTTGTCTTTGTCGCTGACTCTTGTTTTCTGAAGTTTGATTTCCAGTACTGTCATTTCCTTAAGTTGTACATTTATTTTCTGCTCTTAGAAATCATGCTATTCATCTGTTAACAGTTTCTTTCTATAATCAAATAACTTTATTAGGAACCAGAATATCACTCATTATAGCTTGATTTAGTTTGCTTTACATCTCACATTGCTTGACTTGTTCATGACTGTTTCTCACAGGGTAAATTAAGCTGAAAGGCAAAAGGTCAAGAAAGTTAAAGTAGTGTGATTAGTTTCTTTTATGCAGTTTAACTTCTTGTAGATTTCACATTGCTTAACATTTCATGATATCTTTTCACAAGGAAGATTGAGTTGAAAAGTTGAAATAGTGTGGATTAGTTTTTCTCACTTTTAATTGAATTTAGTGTAGATTTCACTTTCATTTTCATTCAGCAACAAAGATACTGGGCCGATGTCATTAGTTCATTGTTTGATGTCTTTATTTGTTTTTAAGCATTGATTTCATTGCAGTTATTTTAAAGCTCTCTTTCTTTTAAGTTTTGAAAAACCACTTAGAGATCACCATAATCATCCATATTTCACTTGCTTTATCACCTTTTCATCATCTCACATTAGGGAAAGATAAATCCAAAAACAAACTTAAAAAAACTAAAAACGACAAAAGACTAAGGAAATGGTTATCTAGTACATATAGTACACTTCACTTCGTTAGTTTACGAACCCCGGGTTGACATTATAAATAGCAATTTAGATCACACTAAATTGACCAAACATTTTGGCACCATTGCCGGGGAAGTGAAATTAGGTAGCCAAATTCTTAAAAAAAAAAACAAGAAAATTTCAAGGAAGGAAAATTGATAACCTCTCAAAGTATGCTCTCCTCTTGCACTTAGTGTGATCTGGAGGATCAGAAAAGAGAAAGTTATTGGTTTAATAGTTTCTTGAGTATGCTCTCTTCTTGCACCTAGAGTGACCTGGAATATCAGAAAGAGAATTATTAGCCCGACTTGAAGAAAAATTAAAAAAAAAATGACATGCATAGAGCAAGAGATTCTAGGGGAAGGTTTTTAGCTAGAGCCAAGAGTTCAATTTTTACAAGTCCATCTACTTCAAGGAATAGACAAGAGACACCTCCATCATCTCCAACTTACACTAATAGCCCTAGGATTCCTGGAATTTAAGAGGCAGGAGTCGACTCTCCCACACCTTCCATCGAATTTGAATTAGAAAGAGATCCTTTCCTTCCTTCTACAGAAAGACAAATTGTAATTGAAGAAATAGAATCATCTGAAGAAGAAGAGGGAGAAATTCCTTCTCATTCACCCTTAGTAGAAGAACCAGAAGACACTGAAGTCTCCAGGGAAACTACCATGACAGAGGAAGGAGCAACTGGATTTGGTAGAGGTAGAGGTAGAGGAGGAGGAGGAAACAATGGAGGAGGTAGAGGTAACATTGGGGGAAATAGGGATGGAGATAACTCATTCGGATTTCCTATAGTCGATGAGGACTCCCGAGCCAAAATGAAAAACATCTCACCATCTCTCCTCCCAAACTTCCATGGGTTAAGGAATGAGGACCCTGAAACATTCCTATTTGAGTTTTAAGTCGTGTGTCGAACTTATGATTATCTGGAAGACTCTCAAAACTCAAACTGTTTCCTTCAACATTGAAAGGAGCAGCCTTGAAATGGTTCATGGGATTACTCACTCAATCCATTAGGTCTTGGAATGATATGAAACAAACATTTTTGGATAGGTACCTGGACTATTGTATGCCCACCAATCACAAGGATGAGGTATTCAAAATGGTGCAAAGAGAAGATGAAAACTTGGAGGATTTACTTGAAAGATTTCAATACAACCTGAAAAGAGAAAAAATGAGTAACTTAGATGAGGAGACCTTGAAAGCCCTTATATTAAAAGCCATTAGAGATGAATGGATATATATTTTGAACATGATGGGAAAAGGAGACATATCTCAACTTCCACTTCATGATATAGTAGAGCTATGTGTCCATCTCTCAAGGGGGAAATCTAAAACTCAAAAAGGGCCTAGAGATACTTCTCTCATCAGAGCAAACAAATCTGCAACTGGATCAGTAAGTAGGGCTGAGATTGGCAACATGCTTGATGAATTCAAAACTGACATCTTAGGGAGTCTTAGCGAGGAACTAGACACCCTTAAGATTCATAATAAGAAGAAAGCAGAAGCTGAGGCTTTGGCCATGTTTTGCCCAAAGTGTAGGAAGAAACATGCTCTAACGGAATGTCCCTTGGATGCAAAAGTTGTAGAAACATGTGTAATTTGTTCAGAGAATCATGAGACCAAGGATTGTCCTTCAATTCCTGGGCTCAAAGCTGCCTTTCAAGAAGATCCAAATACAATCGAATCTCTCTGTTTTTTTGCAAGGAGACCTTGGCAGGGGCAACAAAATCAAGGGTTTAGCAACTCTATGAACTTTCAACCCCCACCAAATTGGAATCCTTGGCAACAACCTTGGTCCCAACCTCAAAATCCTTTTCAAACATGGGTACAAGGTATGCAAAATCCTTATGGGAGATTTGTTCAATTTTACCAATATCCCCCATCTTTTCAAAACCAACAAGCTCCACAACTTCCAAATCAAAATCCACAACTATCATTGCCATTTCCACAACAACAACAACCTTCTCAATAGAATCCAAATTCTCAACTCTTTCTTCCATTCCAACAGAAGTCAAATCAACTTCCTTCTCAGCCATTGCCAAACCCCAATAATAGAAACCCTCAAAATGCTTACATGATGGAAGGTCAACAATTTCCTACCTATATGATTGTTCCTCTCAATGAAGTACAACTCAGATCAGGTAGAATCCTAGATAAGCCTTCTATAAATGCTCAAAAGCAAAGCATTTTTGAGGAAGATTCTCTTGAAGCCAATAAGGGTTCTTAAGCATCTCTTCAAAACCCAAACACTCAAAAAGAAAAAGAAAAAGAGTTAACTCCCACAACTCATATAGTTGAGAAACCTCCATCTTTATCCACACCTCCTTTTCCTGAAAGATTACAAATTGAAAAAGGAATGGAAAAACAAATTTGGTTGCCTGACTATAATTTTCTAGATGAATTGAAGAATGTCTGTATCAAGATTCCCTTGTTACAAGCCATTAAAGAGATTCCTATTCTAGAAAAAACAATAAAGGAGTTGAGTCTTAAAAGACCAGGAAGGAAACCAAGAGATACAAGAAGAATCCACCTGGTAGGGAAAATTGCAGATATCATGATGGGAAAAATTACTATGCAGAAATATGTAGATCCCGGTAGTCCAATTGTCAAAACACATATCAATGGGGTAGAAATACCAAATACTTTGATTGATTTAGGGGCTACTATCAACATCATGAGTAGACAGACTATGGAACAACTAAAACTTCCTAATCTTCTTTTTACACCTACTTTATTGCAACTTGTAGATCGATCAATTATTAAACCAGATGGTGTATTAGAAGACATTCTAGTCTCCTTAGACTCTTGGGAATATCCAGTGGATTTCATGATTTTAACTCCCAAGAGTAATCTAGGAGGACGTCCTCTTATTTTAGGAAGACCTTGGCTAGCGACAACTGATGCTTTTATCAGTTGTAGGTCTGGGGATATGTATATTATTGATGGTAATTCGGCAAAGAAGTTCAATATGTATCCTCTAGCAAAAGAAATTACAGAAATAGGAGATAATGAGTGGGTTGATGATGAAGATACTATACAACCTGTCTTTACCATTTCTGAGATCAGTGAAGATAGTCAAATTCTGAACACATTAGAAAACTTTGAACCATCTTCAGAATATGACCACACACAATTTCAGTTGGATTCCGACATTGAGTGTCTATCATCTAGACAAATGTCTCTTTTCTCTATGGAATAATTTGGTAGTTCTTCCATTGAGATTTTTCCAGGAAAAACATTGAATATCAACAGAAACTTGGAAAAATCACAACAAGAGGAGCTAACCAAAATCTTGCAAAAACATTCTACTGCATTTGCATGGGAGTATACCGACATGAAAGGTATTGACCCTAAGACTTGCATTCATCACATCTACATTGAGGAAAACAGTAGACCAATCAGACAACCTCAAAGAAGGATGAATCCAAACCTTAGGGAGATAGTGAAAGAAGAGCTCCAAAAGTTACTTAATGTAAAGTTCATTTACCCCATTTCAGATAGCCGGTGGGTTTCTCCTTTGGTTATAGTACCTAAAAAGAATGGTAAATGGAGGGTTTTCATTGATTATAGGGAATTGAACAAAGCAACTTTGAAGGATCACTTTCCTTTACCCTTTATTGATCAGGTATTAGATACTTTAGCAGGCAAAAAGTATTTCTCATTTTTGGATGGTTTTAGTGGTTACAATCAGATTCAGGTAGCACCTGAAGATCAGGACAAGACCACATTTACTTGTCCATGGGGAACTTTTGCTTATCGAGTACTTCCTTTTGGATTATGTAATGCACCTGCAACATTTCAAAGGGCAGTACTAGGAATCTTTTCTGATCTAATTCATGATTGTGTAGAGGTCTATATGGATGATTTTACAGTTTATGGTAATTCATTTGAAGAGGCATTAGAAAATTTGGAAAAAGTCCTTATAAGATGTAAAGAAACAAATCTTTCATTAAGTAATGAAAAATGTTTTATGATGTTTACTGAAGGGATTGTTTTAGGACATCATATTTCAGGAGATGGGATTAAAGTTGATAGATCAAAAGTTGAAGTCATCTCCAAGTTACCTATTCCAAATTGTCAAAAAGATGTTAGAAGTTTTCTTGGATTTACTGGATATTATAGAAGATTTATTGAAAACTTCACCAAAATAGCATCTCCACTCTTCAAATTACTTACAAAAGACTGTGAATTCAAGTGGGATCCTGACTGTCAATCTGCATTTGAAACTTTGAAAACAAGAATATCTGAAGCACCCATTTTGAGAGAGCCAAATTGGAAACTTCCTTTCCATATTTCTACAGATGCTTCAGATACAGCTCTAGTTGTTGTGTTGGGTCAAAAGGATTTAGTTCCTTATGCCATTTACTACACCAGTAAAAATTTGACTCCTACTGAGTTAAATTATACTGTGACTGAAAAAGAGTTCTTAGTTGTTGTTCATTCAATCAACAAGTTTAGACACTATATAACTGGCTATGAAACTTTTGTCCATACTGATCATTCTGCAATTAGATATCTCATGAACAAACCTGTTACTAATGGCAGAGTTACAAGATGGCTTTTACTTTTACAAGAATTCAATATTACTGTGTTAGATAGACCAGGGAAACAAAATACAGTAGCTGATTTCTTGTCTAGAATCCAAAATACTAACGAAGATTCTCCTGTAGAGGATAAGTTTCCAGATGAATATTTGTTTGCAGTAACTACTAAAACTCCTTGGTATGCAGATATTGCTAACTATTTGGTTATAGGGAAGTTACCTCCACACTTATTTCCTAATGAGAAAAGGAAAATTATTCACGAGAGTTCAAATTATTCATGGATTTCTAATGAATTGTTTAAAACAGGGCTAGATTGTGTGATCAGAAGATGTGTTCAGGAAGATGAAATGCCTGACATCCTTAAGGCATGTCATGATGAACCATGCGGTGGACACTTTGCTGACAAGAGGACGGCCTATAAAATCCTTTCTTTAGGATATTATTGGCCTTCTCTCTTCAAAGATGCAAAACAATATGTTAGAAGGTGTGACAGCTGCCAAAGAGTTGGGAGACCAACTCTTTCAAATGAAATTCCATTACAGCCACAGGTACTCATCGAACCCTTTGAAAAATGGGCTTTAGATTTCATTGGACCTATTAATCCACCATCTAGACAAAAGAAATATATATTGGTTTGCACTGATTATGTCACTAAATGGGTAGAAGCCAAGGCATTGCCTTCTGCCACTGAAAATTTAGTTGTTCAATTTCTTTTTGAGGATATTTTTACTCGTTTTGGTGTCCCAAGAGAAATTGTGACAGATCAGGGAAGTCAATTTACATCTAATTTGATGGAGAAGCTGATGGAAGAATACAAAATCAAGCATAGAAAATCTACTCCGTACCATCCGCAAGAAAATGGTCAAGTGGAATCTACAAACAAAGTTCTTAAGAGCATCATCACCAAAACTGTTCATCTCCACAGAAGAGATTGGTAGAAATGCTTCCTGAAGCCTTATGGGCCTATAGAACTACATGGAGGAACACGACAGGACATTCTCCCTATGAACTTGTTTATGGGAAAGAAGTCCTGCTCCCCATTGAGTTTCAAGTCAAGAGTTTCAAGATGGCAGTTCATTTGGGGATGAATCTATCAGAAGCCCAAAAGCACAGAATGGAGCATCTGAATGAGCTAGATGAAATAAGACAAGATGCAATTTTAAGGACCGATCTAGTTCAGCACCAAAGAACTAAGTGGCATGACAGATATATCAAAGAGAAAAAGTTTCAAAAGGGAGATTGGGCGTTACTGTTTGATTCCAAGTTTAAAGACTTCAAAGGGAAATTTTAGACTCATTGGCTTGGACCATATGAGATTGACGAAGTCTTTAGCAATGGAGCAGTTCGAGTCAAGACCATTGATGAGTTTCAAACTCCTCTCATTGTGAATGGCCACCGATTGAAAATTTATCATAAGCCACTCTCAAAAGAGGACTTTGTCAAAATGTTTCAAGAAAATTCTACAATGAGGCTGGTGGAGAGGAATCCTTCTCCTCCATCAGCCTAGTCTTTGTTTCTTTCAGTTGTAAAAAAAAAAAAAAAAAAAAAAAAAAAAAAAAAAAAAAAAAAAAACTTTTGTATAAGCCTGAAAACCAATCATAGATTGGCAGTCTTATACAGAAAATGTAGAGTGAAAATCAAGGGCACCTGACACTCTATATTTTCCAAAAAAAAATCTCTCTTTCTTTCCATCTTCACTCCACCTCACTTGTCATTTCACTTCATCTCCATCTCATTTTCATCTCCATTCCACTTCACTCCACTTCATTTCCATCTCATTCCACTCATTTCATTTCATTCCATCAATAAAAGTCCCTCTCATGACTATTTTATTTAGTTAGTTCTTCTCTAACTATCTTTGTGCAGTTAAAGGGGTGTTGTCTTAGTTTCCGCAACTAGAAACCGTTTCCGCAGCTAGAACTAGTTTCCACAGCCAGAAACGATTTCCACAGCCAGCATCACTCTGTCTTTACAGCCGGCATCACTCTGTTTTCAAAAAAATCACAGTCAAAGGTTAGTGTCATCATCACCAAGTGCAGCAAAGACATGGGGCATCTTCAAGATCAAAGAACAATAATGGGACAGAAGCCTTAATCAAGAAATGATAAACTTCCAAAGGTATGATCAAAAATCTCTACCAAATAACAATTCAATGTCATTATTATGCATAGTTATTTAAACCATGGCAAGTTCCACTAAATGCAATGATTTGATATGACAAGCCCCATACCACTCCTCTTCCACCAACGTCATTCCACATACCCTATTCATTTCTAACTGTTCCATGATCATTCTAAATTTATGGACTGCTCTCCCATTTATTGGCCATACTTTGAGACATGACCTACTGAACTACGGCTCTCTTTCACCATAATTTCCGCAGCCATCTGCTGAGACGTGTGCGCAAGTCATCTAATTCAAAAGGACTCAGCCGTTATTCTGCACATTTATCACTTCACTCTCGCATGCATTCGATGTGAACTCGTTACTGTTGCTTACCCTTTACTCCCTCGGTACTCATACCATTCCCTGTTCTCCATTTCCTCTGCATCCACTACAGCTTGCTCCAAACCCTAGCTACAGTCACCACATACATCCTGAACTTCGATTACGGCCACTCCAGTTACCCTAAGAATCCCGTAATCAACCCATTTTTTCCTGAACCTTCATACGCAGTAGAATTTTCAGTCGGAATTTAAAGCCGAGAATGGGAAAACTACTAAGAGCTAAACCGGAGGGACCAAAATACTTGGAGGGTTATCCTCAAACGAAGGAGTCGTTGAAGAAAGCAAGGTGGCTGAGATTCATTCAAAAGTTCAGGGGCTATAACAAAGAAGTAACTAAATCCTTTGCACGGTCCTTTAATGGACACGCAGTGGAGATAGGAGACTTAAAATTTATAGTGACCGAGGCCACAATAGCAGCTACAACAAGTCTCCCACAAGAAGGCGAAAGGTGGTTCAAAAACAGAAGTTTGGACGATCAAGGATGGAGAATCATGCTCCAAAACCCAGGTATGGATACCTCTGTATTTACCAAAGGAATCCCTGTGCATGCAATAAAAGAAGAATGGTCCACTCTGTTATTACTTATCGAGAAATTTATCACATGCGAGGGTCATTTTGGTACCATGTACATGTATCATGCCAGGCTAATGATGAATTTTATGGAAGATTATACCCTTAATTTGCCTTATTTTCTATTATCAAGCTTGAAGAAAATGAGCTCTACTGTTCAAAAACACGTAGGCAGTATTGAACCCCATCTTTACCATCACGGGTTCATAAAAATCCTTATTGAAGATCAGTTGAAAAACACTAAGGATACTTGGGAAAAGTTTTTGACAAGAAACCACTTCCAAGAACTGACTGAAGCCTCTAGAATCAGTTCCCCAAAAATTCCAAAGAGAAGTAGGAGGAAAGAAAAGAATATTGCAGCCCAAGACTCTCCTACAATAGACATTCAGGAAACTATTCAGAAAGAAGAAGAGGAGGGAGCTAAAAACAAGAAACAGAAGAAGGACAAAGGAAAAATAACCATTCAAGAAACCTATCCATCCCCTGAACCATCCATAGAGGAAGATTCTTCAATTTGCTTCCATAACAAAGAAACAAAAATAAAAACAGAGTGCACAGGAAAAGAGCACTAGTCCACACGTGAGGAGGAGCAGTAGGCTAAAAGGAAAGAAGAGTGTAGCCCAAGAAAAATAGTCTCACTTTATTGATTTAGATAAAGAGACACTTGAGAAATCTCCAACTCAGCCAAGCATTGAGCCAAGTCCTCCACGTGAGGAAAGCCCTTTTTAGCCAGAAAGAGAAAGCAGTCCTCCTTCACCAGAATTTGAGTTCAGGCCGAGAAAGACACCTGAGGTAGATTCCAAACAGCAAGAAGCATATAAATACCTAGAGTCCTTGGAACAATCAGCTGCAGGACCAAGCACCACCTTGCCACTTGATACACAAGTACAGTCTTTAAAACAGGAAGTGTTTGAATTGGAAGTCCTAAATAGGCACATCAAACAGGAAAACGAAGCACTCAAAGAGCAGAGTAAGGTAGACAAGATTGTCCATGATAACACTATGCTCCATTTAGGACTGTGGCAAAAGAAGAACAGGAAGCTGAAGAAAAAGTGTAAAAAGTTGAGCAGGGCATTGATTAATCTTAAGTTCAAATGTCTAGTCAGGAAACCAAGGACCATTTTATCATCAAAGAGAAAGAGAAGAGGGCTAGATGTTCTTGAAGAAGCCTCAGAGCATATGGATTAAGGGAAAATAACTAATTTTTGGTTGCATGAGGACATGCAACACCTTCACAGTGGGGGTATGTTGAGCCTCGAACCTACACCTTCCTATACACCCTCTCAGCCTTCTTTTTCCACTCATTTCATCCACCACGTTGATTAAATCATTGTATTTTAGTTTAAAAATGAGCTTTTGACATGGTTTTCTAACTACGCTGATGACTGTTGTTTGGTTTAGAATTTTGTTCAGACAGCTGCGGAAGCTTCTCAGTTTCTGCAGCCGACCCAGGTTTCTGCAGCCAGCACAGGATTCCGCAGCCGTTTTGTCAAACACCATGCTACAGGTGTCCTCTGAAGAAATGAGCCACATGGGCAAGTTACAGGAGTCAAGGACATGGAATGTGTCCCTCCAAATCATCCATCACGGCCATAAAATCCCGCGGTCAAACAAGGGGCAAAGGATAGTCAACGGAAGTGTTCAGCGGTGGCACGGCTCTGCGTAGCTCTGTTTTTTAGCACGTGAAGCTACGTGGCACAGTCCTTAGCCACGAAGACATCCTGATAGCATGAATCCAACAGCCATACCTCTCAGATTTAATAAACATGATGACAGTTACCTAGATCCGGGCTGAAGAGGATTTACGTGTCTCTGGCAGCGTGGTTAATAGCGTAGATTTAGTTAATCTGTTTAGCTTTCTTTCCTTATAAATAACGCGTCCATGAACGCTGTAAAGGTTAATCTTTTGGTATGTAATTCGAAGTTGTTGTAATTCCCCACTGCACTTTTACGTTGCTATTTAATATATGAGAAGACTGGTTTAAACTTAAGCTTGTAGCTGTTCGTTGAATCGGTTGAAGTGGCAGAGGGCCCTTGCTTACTGAAGCCTTGTACAGTTGTCCTTTAACTCTTGCATTACTTTTTTTCTGTTCGTGTATATTAGCTGTATAGTTGTCATTTAAATGTTGCGTTTTATTTCATCATGTATATTAGCTGTACATAACAAAGCTCTTTGATTTCTGTTGATTTACATTTTCATTGTTGCTCTTTTATGGTTACAACTGATCAGTGTTTTTGCAGGTTTTCTTAGGCAGCTCGAGGCAATTTTTCACCTTTTCTTTTTATCACTATTGGCATACGAGATCATCTTGTCTTTGTCACTGACTCTTGTTTTCTGAAGTTTGATTTCCAGTACTGTCATTTCCTTAAGTTGTACATTTATTTTCTGCTCTTAGAAATCATGATATTCATCTGTTAACGGTTTCTTTCTATAATCAAATAACTTTATTAGGAACCAGAATATCACTCATTATAGCTTGATTTAGTTTGCTTTAGATCTCACATTGCTTGACTTGTTCATGACTGTTTCTCACAGGGTAAATTAAGCTGAAAGGCAAAAGGTCAAGAAAGTTAAAGTAGTGTGATTAGTTTCTTTTATGCAGTTTAACTTCTTGTAGATTTCACATTGCTTAACATTTCATGATATCTTTTCACAAGGAAGATTGAGTTGAAAAGTTGAAATAGTGTGGATTAGTTGTTCTCACTTTTAATTGAATTTAGTGTAGATTTCACTTTCATTTTCATTCAGCAACAAAGATACTGCGCCGATGTCATTAGTTCATTGTTTGATGTCTTTATTTCTTTTTAAGAATTGATTTCATTGTAGTTATTTTAAAGCTCTCTTTCTTTTAAGTTTTGAAAACCACTTAGAGATCACCATAATCATCCATATTTCACTTGCTTTATCACCTTTTCATCATCTTACATTAGGGAAAGATAAATCCAAAAACAAACTTAAAAAAACTAAAAACGACAAAAGACTAAGGAAATGGTTATCTAGTACATATAGTACACTTCACTTCGTCAGTTTACGAACCCCAGGTTGACATTATAAATAGCAATTTAGATCACACTAAATTGACCAAACAATTCTCATACACATTCTGTGCATGTAAAAGCTAAAGCATCCACACACATGGGATTAAAGCCTCCCCCATGTCTAGCACAACTACAACAAATATCCTTAGCTCAACTGGCCACAACCCCTTTTAGGTGGGATTGAGATTCCATCCACTATGTCCCATTGATGTGGCCATACCATTTGCAGCTACTCAGGCAGATTCAACTCATGTGCAGTCTGAAGCTGACAGGGCTAATAACTTCATTGCGCACATTTAGAACATCCACCAGTAGGTCCATGATGTATTGGACAGAGCCAATTCTAAGTACAAGCAATGACATGATCAACATTGGGTGCCACATAATTTCTAGGTGGGTGACAAAGTTTGGCTATATCTACAGAAGGAACACTTTTTTGGGCCCCACCAAAAGCTTTGCCCACTCCAATATGGGCCATACACCATCATCAAGGGATGTAGTTGAGAATGCATCTGAGCTCAGCCTTCAACTGTTCCTTGGCCTACACCCAATATTCAATGTGGATTGCCTTCGACCATAGTTTCCACCATTTCTTAACACATATGACATTATAGAACAACTCACACCGACGAATTAAAACCCAGATTGCATGGAATAGACCACAACTAATTGGATCATGGACACGTAGATCAATAACTCTTTCCAACAGAGGATCCATCTATATCGAGTCATCAAAGCAGGCCAACGCCTTTACCAGGGAAAGTGGTTCACCAGGGATCGGGTTCAACAAAAAATTTCTCACCTCATGGAGGCTTTGCATGTAATGGGGACCATTACTTCCTAAGGAGGGAGGACTGGTCCGAGTGAATATTGGTAGCCACTTGCCTATTCCACCTGGACCTCCAGTCAGTTTCATCAATTTCCTTGTTTATAGTAGCATTTACAATGTTTAGCAGTTTTTCGGGTCCTGAACTTCTAGAGTGGTTTTTACCCCTAAACAATTTGTTTTGGAGGTCTGCAACATGTCGGAAGCCATAGACAAGGTCTTGTGGAAAATATTGTAGTACTCGGAGAGGTATTTCCAATGAGGTATCATACGTGCCAAATAGAGATAATATGACCAAGTTAAGACCCCGTGAAGTTGGCTACCCAACTAACCTCGACGGGGCCCACAAACACTTGGTGTTCCATCTCTTGGGGTTAGGGTTTTGGTTGTTTAGGTTTTCCCTTGTTTTCAATAACAAAAATGCAATTGAGCCTCATTATAACATATTTTAGAGGCATGTAGCCACCACATCTCTTCTTAGAGATAAGCTACCATCTCCCAAGCTAGTTTGTTTCCATTTCTGTATGTAAGCATATTTCAGTTCTTTGATATTAATGAAATGAAGTTCTATTTCTGTTGGATCTTTGTGTTTATGTGTATATCTGTATTTTGTTGCGTTCTTGCATAAGTTTTGATCAATCTCTGCCTCTGTCTTTGTTTCTTCCACTTTTGTACTAACCTGTGTTGTTATAGACAGGTTGTCATCCACTTGGTTTTCATTTTCAAGTGGGATTATCTCACCAAATAGCATCATGTCAATATGACTTGACATGAAGTTGTAGAGCTTAACTCTACGAATTCAAAGGTGTGGAGCTCCACATAACCAATAAAGCTCAGCACCACCAGCGCAATCTTGTATTTGAATTTGTATAGGACAAAGAACATGAACTTTCCACCCACCATCCATTCCCCTTATTTTTAATGCTCATTGGACCTCGATTTAAGCGAGGAGTATGCACTTAGGCCAATGGTGTGCATAAAATTTAATCTGTTACCATCACTGGTATCCACTAGGGATAATTTTGTTGAAAGTAATTTTGAACTGCTTCCATTACTATGATCTGAGATGTTCAAATATGGCCACTCTATTTTTCTAAGATAGTGATGAATTTGGAAATAATTTCCCGTCTTAAAAAAAGCACCAAGCTTTAGCTTCTTAACTATGCTTCTCCGTCAAAATAGGTGATTTTTCTTTATTTGTTCTCCATGCACGATATTTTTTGAATATCTGTCTCAAAAATGTCGACTTCAAAAGGATTGTAGATTTTTCACTTTTATATAACTTTGTTAAACACAATTATTTAGTTTGCATGCGTTTACTAAAGAAGGAAGAAAATTGTAGTGAAAGAAGGTCAAAGAAAGGCTCAATTTGAAAAGGTGTTGTCACAAACACACATACCATACAAAAGAATTTTAAGTATCATGGCAAGCATATAGGAGGGGATTATAGGTTACACATGCGTTATCGAAAATCTCAACTGTGTATATTGATGGCCACAAGGTTGTGCTCAATAGCCTATTTAGCATCATTGTTGGCAAAGTAGAGACTAGCCTCAACAATATCCTCTACTTTCAGAGTGTGTCCCTTAAGTTGGGGATATTAAATTAATCGTAGAGTTGCTATATAAAATAAGGTGACACCGGTACTCTTTTATTTTGGGCCGTATCATAATTAATTTTTTTTATACATAAATAATGATGACAAAATAAAAAATATAAAAATTGAACCAATCACATTTTAAATAAATAAATTTAATCATTATAAAAAAATAAATAAAATTCAATTACTAATATTAAATTAGGGAAGACTTGCAAAATTCTTTTCGTCAAAGGCCATTAATAAATAAATAATCAATGCACATGTAAAACTGAATACCTTATACACTTCCTGTAACAAGTATTATAATAAGAATAATAGTAATAAACAACTTTATGAAATGTCAATTTTCGGGCTCCAGTGAACAAACACTTTTCAATCAATTTTTCTTCTTGTTTCAAGGACGTGTACAGTCTTAATATGATATATGATACCCACATTTAATTTATATTATTAGTTCAAACTTCGTTTTCAATTAATTATTTTTAAATTGAACAGGTTGCAGTTTAATGAAGGGAGCAAGTGTGCAGTACGTTTAACAAGATATACCTCAATTAAAAATAGTTGAATGTCGATTTCCACAGTTCAAACTTCGTTTTCAATGAAGGGAGCAATTTCATCAATTTAGTAAAGCAACATATAAGTAGTTTAAATTTAATTGACACGACCTTCACAATAATTTAATCTCCGCTTTCAACTAATCAATTTTTATAAGGCCGAAAGCCAAGCCGACCAATTTAATTTCTGTCATTTCGTGGAAAACAAAATTTCAATCCTTTCATGCCTGCTTCCTTCACAAGTCAGTCTGACCCTCAACCTCTCAAAAGTTGAACAGTATTTCCGCCCAACAAAAATTGACTATTGGCGAAAATTGTGGAGAGGAATGGAATTTCTAACGCGTCCTTAGACGCTATGTTTTGGAGGGCGGAGTTATTTTGCAGGGCAGAGATGTGATAATGTTTATTATTTGGATTTTGTTAAAATAATAATAGTTTAAATTATATATATATAATAGAGATGTTATAATGTTTGAAAATAGTAGAGATATTTTAATATTAACATTTAAAAAAATTATTAAATATATTTATAATTGTAATCAATTGTAATTAATAATTAAATTAGTTTAGATTTATTTTAATTGCGAATCTATTAAGCAACTAAAAATGGATCAAATATTTTTAAATACAAACCTTTTTGAAATGTAAACTTGAACTAATAGTCACCAAATAACTATACCCATGAAACATAACATTAATGATTGATATTCACTTTTTTCAACATTTCTTTGTATTTACGAATATTTGTCAAAATTAAAACATTAAAAGAATGATAAATTTCTAACATAACTAGGAATAATAAATGTTTAATATAGTTTAACAAATTTGATGCAACATATACAATAATAAGCAACAAGGAAATATAAAAAGCTAATACTAGCAATTGCACCAAGAGGTGCAAAGGAACACCTATAGGAGGAGTGCGATGTGTGGAAGGAGGTTAAATTTTAAAAAAAAAAAGTTGCAATGACATAAATATCCCAGCGTAAGTCAATCATTAAAGCACAAAGTACACAGGGTTTGCAAAGTGCTAGTTTCACGTGAGATAGGCCTCTTTTGTTATGTCCATATGTTCAATCCAAACACGGTCCATGGAAAATATACAACTAGAGAGAGCCATCATACATATCTCCACTCTTTTCATAATCATGGGATATAGGGTCATCATATTACCCTTTTATTTTTGATGGTTTTTCTTCTCAATATGATCAAAATTCAATTGAAATTTCTAATTTAATCTGGAACTGCGTAATTGTAAATTACATTTTTAAATTATTTCAAATTAATATTTCAACAATTATTCATCCTTCAAATTTTGAGAAATATATATCACCCTCTACTTGTAACATCTCTAACTGTGCATTCAAAAGAGAAAAGAACAAAAAAAAATGAATTTTACCATGGTTATTAAATAAATTCAATATTTTTCACATATTTCCTACTAATCTACATAAACTATTTAATTGATTTCTCATTCCAAGGATTTCTTGGTTTGTTACTAAGATCCATGCCCAACGTACCGAGCTTCACCCTACACGTGTTGATTTTATCATGAAAGAGAAAGTTCAGTTGTGATTGAAGTTTCTAGTGAAGTTAGTAAGTCTAACGAGTGTTACTTAGGTTATACGAAGTACGTGAACCTTCTCGACGAATTTGGGTAGAGCTACACCTAGACCGCGCGTCGATCGTCATTCATCTAGGGTTAGATCTAACAAAGGAAATGAGCCTCTATAGGATTAAGGTGACAACCCGATTTTCTCACCTAATGGGTAAGTCATTTGCATGATGTGGTCTGACCACAGATCACAAGACTGATTTCCCCACCCAAGGGGCTTATCTGCAACCAGGTAATTCAAAAAAGGCTCACTCAGGGTTCAAAAACGCTTAATTCCAAGCACTATAATTTTTTAGTTTTTAGTTTATTATTTCTCATGGTCTACAAGGTAATTTCTTATTACTCTATGGCAAGTTGGACAGGGTCAAAAGTTGTACCCAACTCTACAAACTCCCGTCCGGGGGTAAAAAAAAATGATTCCTTGCTATTACACACTAGAACCCTGCTCAGCGTTACTCCCTGGGGTTGTCCGAACCCTCTATGGTTCCTTCGTTACATGGTTTCTTGTTTTCCCTTTTCTTGCTCGCGCCGACCTTCCAAGGTAAGGGTCATCATTTTTATAAATTTGTTATATATTTCTTCTGTTATTTAAGGTCATTCAATAGTTTCCACTAATTAAGTTCATCTTTTTTTTTGTTCTTAAAGGCACGGGTACTCAAGAATATTCTTCTCTATTTTTTCCTTTCTAAGGTTGTGCCGGCTGCAACTTACCTGGGTTCTTCTGGGTTACTCTACTCCTCCATAAATTAATTTCTAAAATTCAGTTAAGTGATGCTCATGCAACATTCTGGGTTATGTTATTACCATTAGGGTTTGATTAATTCTCTTCCCAGATTATCTCATTGATAGAAGGGTTTCTTTTTTTGTTTTGGGGCATGTCTGGCCACGACTGTGTCTGTAAAGAATGGATTATGAATGTATAACGGACGAGTCTTAGTTTTGATGATTCAATTTGAGTAATTCTAGCCCCTTCGAGGGACGTTTTACAACTCAACTTAGAGTTTTACCTTTTTTGTAAAACATTGGTACCACTTGTTTGTGCTCATATAAAAATTATGCCCTTCTAATGATTTCGATTCCACTTTTTTACTGTGCAATTGTTTAAGTAAATATTTAATTAAGGTTTTTGTTGGAATAATGGTCCCTCTGCATATTTATTAGTTATGTACGTCAGTTATTAGGTATGTACGTCATTGGGGTTGAATGTGGTTGGATTGTAATGACTCTGTCTATTATTGAATTGTTTACAAATTTACACCAACACTAGATTACAATTTGATTCCTATACTTTTTTCTTAACACTGCAGTTGAAATGAGCCACGACTATGCCCAGGTTGTCGATTGGACTGGCTTGGCTATCTTTGGAAATAAAATATTTTTTTATAATGCATGGCATGTACTATGTATCGTCCATATGTCTTCTTACTTCAAATCTTTTAGATGTTGAAGAAAAAGTTACAATATGTATTGTCCATATTGTTGCTCACTTTGAATCTATTATATATTCTAGAGGATAGTCTAGGGGATAGCCATTGTATGTCCTATTTAATAGCCTCGGCCATGAGAAGGTCTACAACTACCCGTGTTAAGACGTATAGTCGGATGGTCGTCACTACTAAGATCGAAATCAAGATACTGCAAAAAAGAAACCATGTCATTAATCGTTTTACATAGAGTGGGTATTTTCTAGTTGCCAAAACCAATCAATAGTTGCGTGACGAAGTACAAGGAAGGAAATATGATTATAATGAAAATACATAGGAATTTTTTTCAGGTAAATTATTGGAAAATGTAGAAGGTTGAGAACGGAAACCATAAAGTATGCACAAAAGGAAAACAAGTAGTAAGGAATATGTAGACAAAGCACTTTTTCTTTTCTAAAACTTCTGTTGAAACATCATTGGTCGCTGCTTGGATGTTTTGAAATGTTTTTGGTCATTTCTTTTTGGAATGTGTTTATTTGTTGCTTTCTAGAATGTGCGTGCCTCATGAAAAAGGCTGGCCTCTGCAGCATATATTGTCACCGGAAGTCGACTAAACCTACTGGAATTTGGTTAAATCTACTGGAACTCAACAAAATGCAGCAAACAGAAGTAAAAGTGCATGGTTCCATAGTTATGGCTATTCAATGCGTAGATAGCAATCAAGAAAAATATTGAATGTGCAGCGAGTGTGGGAGATAAGCGATCAGATGGAAGTTGTTTGACGTAACTAGGTGGACAGTCCATATGAGCGTAGTGTCGCTCATATGTGAGAATTTAAATCACAATTCCAAATTTAGGTACGTTAATCGATAATTGCAAATTGTTAAAAAAATAATAGTGTTTCTCATAAGTGAGAATTTCAAACACATCTCCAAATTTAGTTATGTTGATTTGTTTATCACATGAATATAATTTTGATTTACACTTTCACATAAAGGTTGAGATTTCTATAAAGGTTAAAGAAAACTAAATATTTTCAAAATTGAATTGTGCATATCACAAAAGGAAAGAGAAAATTGTTTTACATTCATAGTACAAGTGTGAATAGTTCAATTAGCAAATTTGCAACAAAAAAACCAAATCTTAAAGTTACTAGTATACTGAGATTAAAGAAAGAGTAGAATATGTAAATGGAAGGCTATTGTTAATTACATTAAGCAGTGTATGGATTTTTTGTAAAATTGCAGGGAAAATAAATTATAGATTCATAAAGGGTCACGTTTAGCATCCTAGATTTTACATGACGCCTCTTTAATTATATGATTGAAAGACGTTATTGTTTTCTCTTAATCTCAACTAATCTTTAAACCCACTTCATCGATGGTACAAGGAAAACAACTAGTGCGTGAGATATTTCAGTTTGGGAGGAAGATCTTGAAAACATATTTTTGAAGGATTGATCTCCACTTAATATTCTCTAGAAGCATCAATCTTTAAATCTCCTTAAATCTCACCACAGAACGTTTAGCATCCTAGATTTTAAATGATGCCTCTTTAATTATAAGATGCAAATATGTTATTTTTTTCTCTTAATCTCAACCAAAATTTCCACCCACTTAGTAGATGGTATAATGAAAACAACTAGTATGTGTGATATTTCAGTTTGGGAGGAAGATCTTCAAAAAACAGATTTGAAGCACCGATCCCCATATTCAAATAATTTCAAGGATAAACTTCTTTGGGGTTCCAGTGGTGGAAAATATACAAGTAGAGAGAGCCATCATATATATCTCCACTCTTTTCATAATCATGGGATATATGGTCATCATATTACCCTTTTATTTTGATGGTTTTTCTTCTCAATATGATCAAAATTCAATTGAAATTTCTAATTTAATCTGGAACTGTGTAATTGTAAATTACATTTTTAAATTATTTCAAATTAATATTTCAACAATATTCATCCTTCAAATTTTGAGAAATATAAAAACAATTAAAATATCACCCTCTAATTGTAACATCTCTAACTGTGCATTAAAAAGAGAAAAAAACAAAAAAAAATGAATTTTACCACATTTTATCATCTACCCTATGGAACTGTTTTACCATGGTTATTAAATAAATTCAATATTTTTCACATATTTCCTACTAATCTACATAAACTATTTAATTAATTTCTCATTCAAAGGATTTCTTAGTTTGTTACTAAGATCCATGCCCAACATACCAAGCTTCACCCTACACATGTTGATTTTATTATGAAAGAGAAAGTTGAATTATGATTGAAGTTTCTAGTGAATTTAGCAAGTCTAACCAGTGTTACTTAGGTTATACGAAGTACATGAACCTTCTTGATGAATTTTGGCAGAGCTACACCAAGATCACGTGTCGATCATCGATCATCTAGGGTTAGATCTAACAAAGGAAATGAACCTCTATAGGGTTAGGGTGACAACCCAATTTTCTCACCTAATGGGTCAGTCATTTGCACGATGTGGTTTGACCGCAGAGCAAAACACTAATTTCCCCACCAAACGGGGTTATCTGCAACCAAGTAATTCAAAAAAGGCTCACTCAAGGCTCAGAAACGCTTAATTCCAATCACTGTAATTTTTTAGTTTTCAATTTATTGTTTCTCATGAGCTACAAGGTAATTTTTGATTACTCAATGGCAGGTTGGATAGGGTCAAAAGTTGTACCCAACTCTACAGACTCCCTTCTGGGGGTAAAAAATATGATTCCTTGTTATTACACACTGGAACCATACTCAGTGTTACTCCCTGGGGTTGTCTGAACCCTCTATGGTTCCTTCATTACATGGTTTCTTGTTTTCCTTTTTCTTGGTCACGCCGACCTTCCAAGGTAAGGGTCATCATTTTTATAAATTCGTTCTAAATTTGTTCTGTTATTTGAGGTCATCCAATAGATTCCACTAATTAAGTTCCTTCTTTTTGTTCTTCAAGGTACAGATACTCAAGAATATTCTTCTCTATTTTTTCCTTTCTAAGCTTGTGCCGAATGCAACTTACCTAGGTTCTTCTGGGTTACTTTACTCCTCGATAAATTAATTTCTAAAAGTTGGTTAAGTGATGCTCATGCAACATTTTGGGTTATGTTATTACCATTAGGGTTTGATTAATTCTTTGCCTAGATTATCTCGTTGATAGAAGGGTTTCTTTTTTTGTTTTGGGGCATGTCTGGCCATGACCGTGTCTGTAAAGAATGGATTATGAATATAATGGATGAGTCTTTGTTTTGTTGATTCAATTTGAGTAATTATAGCCCCTTCGAGGGACTTTTTACAACATGACTTAGAGTTTTACTTACTCTTTTTGTAAAACATTGGTACCACTTGTTTGTGCTCATATAAAAATTATGCCCTTCTAATGATTTCGGTTCCACCATTTTAGTATGAAATTGTTTAAGTAAATATTTAATTAAGGTTGCTGGTGGAATAATGGTCCTTCTGCATAGTTATCAGTTATGTACGTCATTGGGGTTGAATGTGGTTGGATTGTAATGACTCTATCTATTATTGAGTTGTTTACAAATTTACACCAACACTAGGTTATAATTTGATTCCTATACTTTTTTTCTTAACACCGCAGTTCAAATGAGCCAGGATTATGCCCAGGTTGTCAACTGGACTGGCTTGGCTATGTTTGGAAATAAAATATTTTGTTATAATGCATGGCATGAACTGTGTATCGTCTATATGTTTGCTTACTTCAAATCTATTAGATGTTGAAGAAAAAGTTATTGTATGTATTGGCCATATTGTTGCTCACTTTGAATCTATTATATATTCTAGGTGATAGTCATTGTATGTCCTATTTAATAGCCTCAGCCATGAGAAGGTCTACAACTAACCCTGTTAATATGCATAGCTGAAAGTTCGTCACTACCAAGATCGAAATCAAGATACCGCAAAAAATAAACCATGTCATTAATCTTTTTACATAGAGTGGGTATTTTCTAGTCACCAAAACTAATAAATATCTGTGTGACAAAGTAAAAGGAAGGAAATATGATTATAATGAAAATACATAGGAATATCGTTTTAGGTAAACCATTGGAAAATGTAGAAGTTTGAGAAGGGAAACCATAAAGTACGCACAAAAGGCAAACGAGTAGTAAGGAATATGCAGACAATGCACTTGTTTTTCTAAAACTTCTGTTGAAATGTCATTGGTCGCTACTTGGATGTTTTGAAATGTTGTTGGTCATTTCTTTTTGGAATGTGTCTCTTTGTTGCTTTATGGAATGTGCATGCCTCCTGAAAAAGACTGGCCTCTACAGCATGTATTGTCACTAGAAGTTGGCTAAACCTACTGGAATTATACTAAACCTACTGGAACTCAACCAAATGTAGCAAGCAGAAGTAAAAGTGCATGGTTCCATAGTTATGGATATTCAATGCGCAGATAGCAATCAGGAAAAATATTGAATGTGCAGCTAGCGTGGGAGATAAGTGATCAGATGGAAGTTTTTCGGCGTAACTAGGTGGACAATCCATATGCTAGCGTATAGCTGGATGAAGAAGGATGAAATTTAAAGTTTGTTATTGGTTAGGTGAATAGTGTTTTCTCACCCAAAGCCCACAAAGGAAATTCCTATTTGGCGTAATTATAAAATGTAGGGGAATATCACTATAAAAGGTGGTAACGGGAGGATATAGGAGTTAAGTTGAGAAAATTAAAGGTGGGTGAACATCATGGTTAATTCGAAAAAGGATCCACTCTACATTTTATTCAAGCATGCCAAAAAATCTACTTGAGACTATATTTAAAATGAGAATTTAATTACCCTGATGGAGGTGTTGGAAACAATGTCACGAAGTGGGTGGGAGGGGGCTTGGTAAGGCCCACTCTATGAGCATTGGAGGTAGGGAAGGAAGGGGAGAATGATGTGTCCAACTACCCCCATGTAGTCACACATGCTATGAGTAATGAGGAAATAGCGAATTAATATGGCAACCCCCATGACCTCTACGTCTTCTTGCCAAGGTTGGGATTGCTATACCATTTTCTAATATCTTTGTGATATCACCAGGATACAAGTGCGATTTATCCTTCCCAATGTATACTTGTGAAACACTTCAATGAAGGAAGGCACTAGCCCTCTTCGTCTGGGCTTCCATATTCCTTACCTTTTTGTCGATTGGAAACTTTTCTACCATCTCATGTCAAAAAGGATGCATTTGGAGGGTTTGAGCAACATCCAGTGAGGGGGTTTTCATTAGTACTAAGATGAGAAATTTTGGGATGAGCATGCCTCCAATATTCTAGTAAATAACCCACTCTACTACTCTACAAAATTCAATTCACAATCTAGAACACAAATTATAGACATGCAATAAGAATCAACACACATGCACAATGATTTATCTAGGGGAAAGAGACTGCTCAAAACCCATTCCTATATGTATTGCATTAATTAAGGAATATAGATGTATTAGATATG
Organism: Pinus tabuliformis; assembly: GCA_031772625.1. NCBI lineage: Eukaryota > Viridiplantae > Streptophyta > Pinopsida > Pinales > Pinaceae > Pinus > Pinus tabuliformis. Next base: position 461,579,173 of record CM062807.1, read on the forward strand.
TTTTCTCAAGCACGAGCACAACCTACAAGTGTATAGTCTATCTCTTTTCCCGACTGAATGACCCTGACCAACCCTTAACCAAATTTGAAGCCCTTTGAACCCCTATTTCCTTGCGAAAATCCAAGGGAATTAGTCCCCTATTACTTCGAGACTTTTCACTTAATTGATTGCACAATCCATAAGGTTTTATCTCTAATTGCATGCACCACTTGTACACATTGGAATAGTTACTGCCTTGCAATCTCCATCTCAATTGGGAAACTCAAATTTTCTGCATGCAACAATTATTTGGGGTTGATTGATTAGTTATCTGGATGATCACTAAGTTAGATTGAAGTCTCATTGCACAACTTGACCTTCCACTAGTTCCTCCAACAGTTAGAACTAGTTTAACTGACAATAACTCAATTAAGTTAATTAGATTTCTTACAAATTAGGAATCACTCATGCTTATCTGAACTCAAGACCTCAAACTCATATTAATTGAGTTAAATAAGTGACAAAAGGCTTGTCACCTCAGTTAACTACCTCTAAGATTTTTGCTGAAATGGAAATTTGAATATCTCCAGTTTGATCAAGGCAAATTCAAACTGAGATTTTCATCCTGTAATTTTCAACACTCCCTCTTAGCAAGAAAGGGATTATTTGTAACCCCTATCTTGCATCTATGGAACTTGAATTTTCCTCTTGAAAAATCCTTTGTCAAAATATCTTCATCTTAGTCCTCTGTAGGTATGTATCACGTCAACATTATATGCTTCTACACACAATCTGGTAGATGGTGATACTGAATATCTATATGCTGGGATCTATCATGAAATACAGGATTTTCAGAGAACTTGATGAAACTCTAATTATCACAGTAGATCACAGTTGGATGAATCATCTGACCAAAAAATCCCACAAGAATATTTCTCATCCAGATTTCCTCATCTACTACTTCACTAGAAGCCATGTATTCTACTTCTGTTGAGCTGAGTGCCACAAATCTTTGCTTCATGTTGTACCCAACACTGAAAATTCCTCTTGATGTACTCTTCCAGTTTGATGCACTCCCCACCTAACCTGCATCTAGGAAGCCAAATAGATTCACTTCCTATGTTCGTCTGTATCACAGTCCAAACTGGGTAGTTACTCTAAGGTATCGTAGTGTTGAAAAAATGCAGCAAGAAATTCCTAGTTTAATTTTCCCTTGAATTAAATTAGGAGAAAATCAAAATTCCACATCACAAGACAACTTGAATGACTTAACTAAGTTGTTAGGACTCAGTTAGCTTAGTTAATTTGAGTTGAGGGCTTAGCTTGATTTGTCCACAGTGATTTCTAAATTTTAGGAGCCTAGTGAGGCTCATCTGACGAAAAAGGCTAATAGATTGGCAATCATGAGGGTTAAAAATGGAGACATGTTCATTTTTACAGAAGCTTGAACCATAAGGAACTATGCTTAGATTCAGATTCATGTTTACACAAGCTTGAAATGACAAACTATGCTTGGAACTAGTTTCATTTTTACACAAGCTTGAAACGAGGAAAAACTTTGCTTGAAACTTGTTTCATTTTTACACAAGGTTGAAACAAGAAAAAACTATGCTTGAAATTGGTTTACATGCCCCCAACATGATGAAAGGGAGAGTCTCCTATAACCAGATGGAAGTCACTGCGGTGAAGCAGGACTGTTATCCAACACTTTTTTGGCTTCGTCCAGATAGGGAAAAAGGTGAAGGGGGTGATTCCCTTCACATAACCTACAAGGAAACTTAACCTTACCACTAGGTGCATGCCCCCCCAGCTTCATTACATTCACCTAAGTAGACTACTCATGGCTATCAGGTGGATGGAATGAAGGTTCTTTAATGAGACCAATTGAAAGACTCGACTGGGATTTTACGAGATCTAATCGAAGACTCAAATTGGAACTTTGCTCTAGGGGACCTTGTTTCATTTTTTAATGAGCTTGAAACAAGACAAGGAACTATGCTCATACTCCTTGGTTTCATTTTTTAACGAATTTGACACAAGACCATGAACTATCCTCATATCCTTGGTGTCATTTTTCAACGAGGTTGACACAAGACAAGGAAATATCCTCCAGGGAGATTTTTCATTTTTTAACGAGGTTGACACAGTAAAAGAACTATCCTCATATTCCTTGTTCACAACTCATAAGAGGTCATGAAGGAGAGATCTAGTTCCAATGCCCCCAGTACATGATGTACAACATCACTGAATTGATCATCAGTTGATGTAGGTATGGAAGGGGTTGCCACATAATTAACCCATGCGGGGATGATACCATTGGTACAAAAGGACCATTTAGGGAAGATGGTTGACGGGAAGCCATATTTGGAACAGGAAATGAAAGCTGGTCAACGGTGACAATTTTGCCTTCATGCAAAAAAAAAATCACTCGAAATAGTGTTGAAACAATAGCTCCCATGTCATAAACATAGTTGTGCCCTAGAAGTAAATTGTAATCTAAAGGGCCTGGGACTACCATCACATTCAGATAAATTATTTTTCCTCCCAAAGTAATAGGCAACTGAGGAAGTATCCCTAATGGTTGAATGGTTCCTCTATTAAAAGTCAGCAAATTCTGGGTAATAGGCACAAGCGGTGGCAAACCGAACGCTTTCCAAGCAGTTGAGGAAAGGATACTCACAGATGCACCTTCATCTATAATAGTGCCAGATACAATCATATTACAAGCTTGTACTATGATCTAGAAAGTCACATAAGAAGGAAGACATAATCCATCCAGCTGATTCCAATCAAAGGAAGTGACCAGTCTACTTGGAGGGGGTACCGTAAGAATAGGAGAATTAACCCCTTGAGTTACGAGAGTGGGAGGATTTTCCTCCTATCTTGATGGAATAGGAGGACTACCCCCAAGCTCATTAGAATATGAAGAAACAAAAAGAACTTGAGTGGTATCATATTCACTCTCTTCGGGAAAGGTACAATTAATTTAAGGTGAAATCGGGTCAACTTTTACCTCGACCTATTAATTTCGGTCGGGTATAGACTCATAGGATTCACTTTCAGAGAGAGTGGGTTTGACCGACGGTTGATTTGAGTTAGTCAATTCATCAACTAGTGAAGGATTAAGGGAGAGTCTCATGTAACCAGATGGAAGTTGTTGCAGTGAAACAGGACGGTTATCCAACACTTTTTTGGCTTCATCTAAATAGGGACAAAGGTGAATGGGGTGATTCCCTTCACATAACCTACATGGAAACTTAACTTTACCCTTCCTTCCATGAATTTTACTACCACTAGTTGATGGTGTGTCACCAACATGATCTCGAGAAGTTGATGACATAAGATGATGTGAACGGGAAGACCATTCTTCTAAGATCTGAGGAATATCAGGACAATTTCGAAGAAGATGGTCTCCCGCACAAAGTTTGCATGGATATTGAACTTTGTGAGGCTTGATGGATGGTTTCTCATCAGATGTTGCATTCAAAGCAATGGTTGTTTGGTTGACCCTCTGCTGAATTTTCTTCTTATTCTTCTTCTTCCCTTTCTTCTTCTTAGCCACCTGGTTAATAGTACCAATACTTTCACCAGGTGAAGAGGAAGAAAGGGAGGAAGAAACAATCGAGGAAGAAGGCAAAGGGTCAACTTTAGGATCAACTGGAGGTTGCTTTTGTCCGGTTGGAGGTGTACTCGATTACAGAGAAATCACGACATTTTGAACCAAGGAGGTTGAAAACAGCCATACTAGCAAGCCAATGGTATATCCTGGTAGATATAATGTATCCATATAAGGAGCACCAATATTTCTGAAAGGAGGAAAAGGACTAAGATTCCTATCAAAAGGAATTCCTTGACTGCTGGACTCCAGATTTGTCACCATATGTTTCAACCTAAGATCAACTAAGGAGTGAGGATGGAGGATTTTATCCACGGTCAATTAATTTTATTTTAATCAAAGTAACATAACAAAACAAAAGAGGGATAATCTAGGCAAAAGGTTTACCAAGCAACTATGAACTGCATAATACCTCCTGGCGAACCAAGAAGTACGGGTAGGCAATCTCCCCGAATGTTGTGTTCGGTGTATCACAGTGTACAAGGTGGCTGACTTGGTTACCTAAGGATGGATAGCAACCTAGTGTTGTCCTCCCATATATACCCAAAAGTACGTGGATGCCCAATCCATATAAGCGTTGTCTAATGCAAAACCGCACAATGAGAGCATTCCCATATACTTTATGTACTGTAACATTACCCTATATACCCGAAGGTACGTGGATGAGCTACGATATACTCACGTACGTGGAATGAGGTATCACACTCGGGATGTATTGCAGACAAGTTAGTGATAGTTGCTTTGTTTTACGATGCCGGAACATGTCTCTAGCCTAGAACCACTAAATTTTTTCGTTAGGTGATGATGCTCCATTAGACAAATTCAGATAAATTTTAAGTTGATATTCTTTAGGAATTTGCCTTTCAAGTTCACCGCGTGATGTATTCTGAAATTCCTAGGAATGAAACTATCATGATAAGCATTCTTTCCATTCAATTTAATGATGAAAATCCTAGCTACTTAGGAATAGAGCAATTAGATTTCTTTTGATCAAAGAGCAAAGAGCATAATCTAAATGCAATTTCCCTACACTATTCCTATCAGCACACACAAAATTTTTCAATGCAACATGCATGTATTTCTTTTCAATTCCCTTAATGTGAATATGAAGAAAAAGAAAATATGCACATGCAATTAATCAATCTTTCATATGAATGAAGACTTTTATGACAGTTTAGATTCGAAGGAAGAGAAGAATTTACGACACTTTCTTTCGGATGAAGATTAATCAATTATATCCTAACTTTGACTATTGATCGATAATGACAAAGAAAACATGAAGAAACATTAATCAATCCAATCAAAGCTGGGCTAGACTAGGAGATAAACACTCATTTTCAGAGACATAACATTCATTGATCAATCAACAAACAATCAAATAGAGAAAACTTGGCAAAAACTCTTTCCAAAGGTGGGAAACTGATCTTATGAGGATCAGCGTAGCCCAGAGTGGGAGACAGTGTGCTTCAGAGCATTGTCCCTAAGCCAGGGATGCTCTGCAGCACACTGTTCCCTCACAATCCTGCGCTAGTGATAATAAGCCATTTCAAGAGGCAATTTGACACAGTTTTGACTAATTTTTCAATGTAAACAACTAAATTACAATCTATGAACACAAATAGAGTCTACAAGGTTATCTTAGGAGGTGAATAAGCTACTAGGAAAGAGGATTCTTCCCCAGCAGAGTCACCAATTTGTTTTGGAGAATTTAGCATCTATGGATAAATACTAATTGACTAGACAAGTAGTTGTGCCTAGAACAACAATTTAAAGTGTTTTAGACTTTCCCTATAAGCAATAGATTAGAAGAGAGGATAAGGGGCCTACCTGTAGTTCCGCTTTCCTCTCATCTCCCTTGTATCGATTTCGTTGCTCCTTCTCGTACTTAATCTTCTTGAAAAGTACCCTGTTGTTATAGACATTTTTGTGCCTTATAGCATGAAGCATGAAATGTCAATAATCTAAGGGATCCAAAGTCCCTATAATGTTGTTCCTGCCCCTAGAGGAACAAGGTTAGCAAACCACAGCACTAAATATCAGTTCTCCACCTGAAACACTCAAAAAACAAGCTAATTCTGGATCATGTCAACTGCTCCACTGAGCATCTGCGCTGAATGTCAAGAGCTACATTGTCTACCTGCGCTGAATGTCAACTGCAAAGAAGGCTACCTGCGCCGGGCGAGTTGGGACAAGTGGCACAGTCATTCTTCAACGTGTCAATGCCCAGGAAGCTTCCAAAATGACACTTGGATCAGGGAATTCGACTTGTGATGAGTAAGAGGGTCTAGATCTCCAAGTGGAAGCAAGAACCTCCAAGTGGACTCAAGAACTGAAGAATAACTGAAGTGGGAGAGGACACTAGTCAGCTTCATTCCAGCTACAAGCTGACTCATCCTTTCTCCAAATCTCTTATATATAGAGCTCTCTCATGAGGTCTAGGGAGGCTGGAATCTTGTGAATGTAAGGAAGTGTTGTTGGTTTGAGTATAGAACTATTGGGTGATTTGCTTGAAGGAGGTGAAGAGGAGATTTCTTTCTGCTGGGAGGTGATGCTGGATTGGGCCTTTTATGGTTGTATCACTTCCTAAACTTTACTTCTTCCATTAATAAAGCATTTGAAGTTCTTCTATATGCATGTGTCTCAATGGCGTATTGATACTTGTATATTTGATTTATTCTAATCCTTGAATCAATTATGAATGTATGCTTCTTGTAGTTTCCCTCTCTTGTCATTTTGCAGGATCTTGGTGTAGCTGGGCCAGTGAAAGAGCAAGGAGCTGGGAACAAGCAGCAAAGAGAGAAGATTGGATCAATCATTAGCGGAAGACAACGGTTAGTGGATCTCTTTCTCCCCTCTCTTACATCTCATAAAGAAGTAATCTCGAATAGCTTTGCTTTGATTGTTGCTAAGGTACTATCACCCTTAGAGTGGGATAGGGTCATTCTGTATTGGATACTTTTCCCAACAACAAATTGGCGACTCCGCTGGGGATCATATCTTGTTGGTTGTTTGTGTTTTTGCTATTCATTTCATAAACACAGGGAGTACCGAATCGAACTGCATTTGGATCTTTCAAATGCAAAGTAGAGGGCAGCTACTCTAGCTCAGTTTCTGGGCAAGTTTATGATTTGAAGAGCTGATCCACAAGGACTCTAAATAGCTCTTAGTGATAGCTTTTCATCCTCCTTTTCATCCCTTAGTGTGTACTTGACTGATAGTTTCTGATTTGGCCAAAAACTGTGAATTTTTGAGCAATCTGTGACCCGGAAACTGAGAAAAACGAAAGTTTATCTCTTCAGTGCAGGCACTGTGAAGGAAGTCTACATTTCAGCGCATTTCCCGAAGGGGCTACCTACGCTGAAGGACAAACTGCCATTGTACTACCTGCGCTGAACCAGTTTTTCCTAGTGCTACTCGGGTTCCCTCCTATTTATTGCCCTGTTTTCACCCTTGTTTTTGCAGCCAGTTACCAGTTAATGTACCTATCTGAAACCAACTTTCCTTGCCACTATTCCGCCTCAGTTGTATAAAGAAACTGTGTTTGTTCTTTGTGTATTTCTTATATCATTTTCAGTTTCCCATAACGAAAGTGAACTAGTCTTGCTGTGGCCTCTTAGATCTAGACCTATGATAAGTGTCGTTTTGATCTTAAGAGTTAGTTTATTTGTTGTTCATAGCTGATTGAGCTTTTGCTTTCGTCATATGGTTTGAATTTATATATTTCTAGTGTCGAAACAAGTAAATCTTAAGGTGTCTTTTGATTTTGGACAAGCTTGTTTGCTTTCGCTTGAAATTGAATTCAAAGTTATACAATAGCTTTCTTTTTGTATTACACCAACATTAAGAAAGAGAAAAGAAATACCTGCATTGTGCATGTGCATTTTGACAGTTTGCATGTTGATTTAGGAAAAAGTGCATTAGTGTGTGCTCTACGATCTGTGTGAAAAGATGTTTTCTTTCTTTTCCCTCAGTAGTTAAGATTTTCAAAGTTGAAAGATTGAAAAGCTTGCTTATCATCTTAGACTGCATTTAGGAGTGTTACTATACATCTCGTGGTGATCCATAAAGGCAAACTGCTAAACAAGATCAACCTTAAAATAAATTGAATTTACATAACAACGCATTGAAACATAACGCAAACACATAGAGGTCTAAGCTAGAGACGTGTTCCGGCGTCATTAAACGTGATATCTTAGCGTTGAGTGGTTGGGTGATTCCTCCACGGTGGAGCGATAAGTATCAATACGGACTTGTGCTCCCACGTACCTTCGCGTATATATTGGGAGACCCCTATAGGAACAAAGCCTTTATCCATAGGAAGCCGTGTCGACCGCCCTACTGATCGCAATGCAGTGAACACAGCATTCACGAAGATCAACCACTCGTACTGTAAAACGTATTCTGTGGTTTTGCGAAAAGTTTGGCACACCCTCTGCCTAGAACTCCAGAGCAGTTTCTTTTGGCCTTTTTCAAACTCTATAACTGAAAAATTTCATCCGAGCGTTTGTCACTTCGGGCTCGTTAAAACATCGAAGGAGACTAGAGTCATCTTTAGCTTTTTCTCGACTCTTAAAAAGTTAAAAAGCAAGTTGTGTCTAAAGCGTCGTTATAAAATTTATTTTAAACGAAACATAATCACCTCCTATTCCTGCGTTGATCTGTAGGTTGAGAACATGGAACGCCCCAACCAAGGAATTCCACATGATGGAAATCCTAGTCCTTTCTCCTCTTGGGGAGAAGTTGGTGCGCCCCACATGGCCACATTGTCGCTTCCAGGACTGACAATTGGCCTGCCTATTTGGCTATTCTCAACCAATGTAGTTCAGAACACCATGGTTCCTGAACAGTCGAGTCAACAGTTAGATGAGTCTAGAGCTGCCCACCAGCCTTCTACTTCCTATAACTCTTCCTCCAATCCTTCATCTTCGCAAGGTAGAGCCGGCAAAAGCCAAGCTCCCATGGAGAAGAAGGAGAAGAAGAAGAGAGAGAAGAAGAAGAAGGAGCCTAAGGCGACTGGGGGCAAGCAAAAGACATCTGACAAAAATCCACACACAGCACAGACCGGACCTAAATCTCCATGTGTCATATGTAGAGGAGACCACTTCCATAGAGATTGTCCCTGTATTCCCCAGATACTAAGGGACTGGTCCCCTCGGTTGCACAATTCAGGAGCATCAACCTCTGATAGCCATGTTGAATGCTTACCGTCAACCAGCAAAAGTGAAGGTTCAAGACAAAGAGGGGGAGCAAGATCCCCCTGCAGACTGTGTGAAGGCGATCACGCCATCCACCGTTGTCCCTTCTTAGATGAAGCGAAGAGAGTTTTGGAAGATCGCCCGGTTTCACCGGTGAGACTTCCTCCTGGATACAAAAAACTCGTGCCAAGTCCTTCGTTGGTTGAAAATACAGCTGGCCCACTCAAGTGGTCAGCTGAAGCGTCAGTCATTGAGAATGAACCTACTGAATCCAGACTGGACGAAAGTCCAAAGGTCGAAACGGCAGTTGACCCGGTTCTGCCTTCGGAGGTTTCATCTTCAAATGACACAGTCAATGAAGATTCATCTTCAAATGACACCCTCACTGAAGAGAATAAGGATGACACCATCCAGATTCTTTTCATCAACACAGGCTCTGATGAGCGTCAGGGCAATGCACCCATTCCTTTATCGCAGGAAGGAACATCGTCAGGGTCATATCCGGCCGTGTATTCGGTCCCACCACCAAGCAACCTGGTTGTGTCCTTTGATTGGAATCAACTAGGCAGACCCCGGTTGCCAGCCAATATACCATTCAGAATCACAGTCCAAATTTATAGAATGGTAATGGCTGGAACTATCATTGATGAAGGGGCATCTGTGAGTATCCTTTCCTCTATTGCTTGGAAAGCACTGGGTTCCCCGAAGCTTTTTCCTGAGATAATAAATCTCTCGGGTTTTGATAAAGGAACCAGTCGACCATTAGGGATCCTCCCCAATGTGCCTGTTACATTGAAAGGGAAGACCATTCAAATGAACGTGATGGTCGTTCAAGGACCCTTGGATTATAACCTACTCCTTGGACGAGACTATATATATTGTATGGGAGCTATAGTCTCCTCACTCTTTAGAGTAATGTGTTTTCCACACGAAGGAAGAATGGTCAAGCTCGTAGACCAACTTTCATTTCTGGGATCACGCATCGCAAATAGTCACATACCAACCCTCAATGGTCTATTCACCCAAGAAATGTCTCCACCCCCAGTCCTCCTTCCCGATGAATGCGAGTGATTCAGAAAGATGGGACTGGAACCCAGGGGGCATGCATCCTGGTCTGCTTCGGGCAGAAAAAACCCTGGGTATAAGGTATAATTTCCGAGGGAGAATATGACTAGTCTGTACCCCGTCTGAAAGAAGGAAGAGGGGTTGTTCTGGAACAGGATTCTTTTGTCAAGGTTACTTGTTTGACAAAGGTCATTCACCATTGTCTACTTCGGTAGACAGTGCCGAGGAAATGTTTTGTTTGAAAGATTAACGAAACAATCTTTGGGTAACCAGAAAGAGGCAAGCCTCCCTCAATAACACCAATGTTTTATCTTTGAGTAGTGTTCTTCTCTTGTCACAAGTAGCTGCTCTCTTGTCGCAAGTGGTTGTTCTCTTGCGATCTTGCAAAAGAGCTGTCAAAAGTTGGGCTGACGGGAAGACAAGTACCGCATAAGACCCGTTAAAAATAACGAGAAGACAAGTATCGTTAACATTAGACTAGCGAGACGATAAGTAGTTGTGAACACCCAAAGAAAAGCAGAAGTGGGGGAGAGGAGGGGCAGCCTTGAAATTGTATTTTATACCTGGGGGCATGCAAACCTTTTGGAGTGCAAGCTAAGAGCGGTTATTTATCTGTTTTTTGGATTAGTCGTTTCCGAACTTGCATAAAGAAAGGATATGGAGTAAAGCTTAGTGAAGATGAAACTTCTTAAAAATAGAGATCTCACAGGGGACATTTCTCATCTTATGACTGGTATATCGAGCAGTTTTACCGCGGAATTTATGCTCGTTAAAAAATAGAAAAGCGAGATCCGAGCAGTTTTAGCACATAGTTCATGCTCGTTAAAAAATAAACATAAGATTCGAGCAGTTTTAACGCGGAATTTATGCTCGTTAAAAAATAGAAAAGCGATTGTGAGCAAAAGTTTCCTCCAGAGTTCAAGCTCATTAAAAAATGAACCTACCCCGGTAAATAACCATTGTGATCGTAAATTTATTAGCCATAAAAAGCCTTGGTCGTGTTTGCACCTGCCACCTCCATTCCATTTGGCCAATCGTTCACCTCCATATGATCGTTTACCTATTTTGAGGAACAGCTGCGAAGAGTGATTTCACCTAGCCGTCCTTGTCACACTGCCGTGATTGGAAAATTCCAACCTGTACCTGGAATCTGCTGCTATCCCTGTTTATCACTCGTTCCTCAAAAGACGAGTCTTCTTTGAGCTCTTTTCATCTGACTCGTAAAATATGAAAAGTTTGCCGAGTTTTGGCCTTCCAGCTCGTTAAAGTGACCGGAAGAGCTATCCCTCCTCTAGATTTTAATCTTTTTGGACCTGAGGGATTATTGCACAAAAAGGTCGAGCGTTTGTTTTATTCGGCTCGTTAAAGTTATCGAAAACTCATCCCTTCTGTATTGTTTTATACTTTTTCGGACTTAAGGGATTAGATGACGAAAAAGGAATTTTGGAGTTAACTTTCTGTACCTTTTCAGACTCTCTAAAAATGAAAAGGACCGAGTTTTCCTTGTCATTAGACTCGTTAAAATGATTAAATAGCGACAAACTTGTCTTTAGACGAGAACGAGTTTCCCTATCGCTAGGCTCGTTAAAACATAGCGATGGGCTTGCCCGAAGGGCAGGTTATAGAACAATCATATGTTATCCTCCTCAAGCTTGACAAAAATAAAGAGGTATTGGTCAGAAATGACTTTGGAAAAATTGGGAGAATCTCAAAGCTTTAATGGTAGCAAGTCGCTCTTGAACATGACACTTTTCCTCCGTATCACATCGGGTTGGGTTGTTTCATTCACCGGTCTCATCACCATGGTCTTCGCCAAACCATCCACATTTGGGGTAATGCTACCGATCCATCGCATCAGTGTCGTTATATGTTCAAGAGATGTTGTTCAGAAAGAGTCAACCGTGTCCCATCCACTGCCATACATTATCCTTCATCCACCCATGATCGCCACCCTGAATCATATTTCACAGATTGTTTTCACCTCCACTAAAATCATTAGCTCCGTTCCGCATCACTGATGTGGGATTCATTAATGCCCTCCTTTGACGGATCGCTTCTTGTCGACTTCAGCTCATTATCCAAGAAGTTGATCTAGGAACAACCCCTTCAGTACTTTGAAGCTTGCATGCCTCAATGGTAAGTTTCTCACTTCCGACGACAGGTATACATCAATGACCTTCGACCAGAAGATTTTGCGTGGTGTTCGACGCCAAGTCCTTTATTCACACCACGTGAATTGTACTGCAGTACCTTGAGGGTCATTATCATTATCGGTGATTCCTCTCACGCTTGTTAACGGTTTACATTATTGACCGGTAATCAAGCGATGTCTTTCCATGTTCGACTTCAGCGCAATTCTCACATGGATCGACTTGTACTTAGAGTGAAGATCGAACGAGTTTGAAGACCCCGGATCTAGTTTCATCCATCCAGGCTGCGATATATATTCAGGAAAAATAAAGACATTTGATATGTACATCATTGCACCAGATGATCATCCTACTCAAAGGATGATAATTTCAGCAGAGAATTATCAGTCTATCATCAGACGATCGTCTGTTATATGTACCAAAATGAATTTATAAAGCTGAGCATGGGAATGCCCACCTCAGCTAGATCATGAAAGCAGAATGAAAAATAATGTATTGTATTGTATTTTATTACAGGTCACCTCTCAGCGATTGAATGAACTTCGGATCCTCCTGATAAAGCATTTCACCCGATAAACGACCTCATACTTTAGGGGGCAACTGTTATAGACATTTTTGTGCCTTACAGCATGAAGCATGAAATGTCAATAGTCTAAGGGATCCAAAGTCCCTAAACATGTTGTTCCTGCCCCTAGAGGAACAAGGTCAGCAAACCACAGCACTAAATATCAGTTCTCCACCTGAAAACACTCAAAAAACAAGCTAATTCTGGATCATGTCAACTGCTCCACTGAGCATCTGCGCTGAATGTCAAGAGCTACACTGTCTACCTGCACTGAATGTCAACTGCAAAGAAGGCTACCTGCGCTGGGCGAGTTGGGACAAGTGGCACAGTCATTCTTCAAGGTGTCAATGCCCAGGAAGCTTCCAAAATGACACTTGGATCAGGGAATTCGACTTGTGATGAGTAAGAGGGTCTAGATCTCCAAGTGGAAGCAAGAACCTCCAAGTGGACTCAAGAACTAAAGAATAACTGAAGTGGGAGAGGACACTAGTCAGCTTCATGCCAGCTACAAGCTGACTCATCCTTTCTCCAAATCTCCTATATATAGAGCTCTCTCATGAGGTCTAGGGAGGCTGGAATCTTGTGAATGTAAGGAAGTGTTGTTGGTTTGAGTATAGAACTATTGGGTGATTTGCTTGAAGGAGGTGAAGAGGAGATTTCTTTCTGCTGGGAGGTGATGCTGGATTGGGCCTTTTATGGTTGTATCACTTCCTGAACTTTACTTCTTCCATTAATAAAGCATTTGAAGTTCTTCTATATGCATGTGTCTCAATGGCGTATTGATACTTGTATATTTGATTTATTCTAATCCTTGAATCAATTATGAATGTATGCTTCTTGTAGTTTCCCTCTCTTGTCATTTTGTAGGATCTTGGTGTAGTTGGGCCAGTGAAAGAGCAAGGAGCTGGGAACAAGCAGCAAAGAGAGAAGATTGGATCAATCATTAGCGGAAGACAACGGTTAGTGGATCTCTTTCTCCCCTCTCTTACATCTCATAAAGAAGTAATCTCGAATAGCTTTGCTTTGATTGTTGCTGAGGTACTATCACCCTTAGAGTGGGATAGGGTCATTCCGTATTGGATACTTTTCCCAACAACACCTGTCAACACAACAGAAGATGAAAACCGATCAAAGCATATGATCCATTGAATATAAATGAAAGGAATCAGAAGTAACTCATACATATAAGCATTATGAAAGAATACATCATATGGAAAAAGGTTCAAACACTTTATTAGATAGAAGAAGGAATTAAAACCATCAGTGTCTGATTCAAAGTCATTCCCCAGCTTGGATCCCATCCACATCACATCAAAAGCAAGACAAGCTTGTCGCATGACATCATTCGCTTCAAAGTCAAGTCTCATAGCAGCATTATCTCCTTACAATTCAACATAATCCAGCCCATGATCACTTAGATGAGTGGTCAATTTATAGGAAGATGAAGGAGGTTTTGTCATTAATGGTGACATTGAATGGCCTTCCATACTTAGAATTAGTTCCATGGAGGAAGGGATGAGAGGATAGGATGATCCTTAACTCATTCCTCATCCATTTTCAAGCTCATAGGAGTTGATAAGACATGGAAACTTCTAGATGACTCCAAAAGGTAAGAATATTCCCCAAACCCTATGTGAATTTCGCTCATTCTCACCTAGCCTAGGTGAAAGGAAGCCTAAGTGATCTGCAGAGCACCCTGGCAGTGGACTCGACTGCTCTACATCACACCTTCATAAGGGCTTACCTATGCTGGTCCCTTTAGAGGCAATTTTTGGATGTCTTCAAGCCATGAAACTGTCTGGGAAGGAGGAATTAAAAGGGTTGACTTGTTTAGGGCATGAAACAACTAATTTTAGGGTTTGATGAGTCCTAAATCACTGATATGAATGTTGGGATTTGATGTGCCCAAATGGATCTGTAACACCTAGGTTGAGTTAATTTTAGTCATAACAATTTAATTCAATTAAATTGTGTTAAGGTCAGTTAAAATAGTTCCAACTGTTGGAGGAACTAGTAAAATTTCTAGCAGCGGGGTGCAACTTCAGTGTTCAACCAATTAACTAATCAATCAACCTTAATTAACTCATGCATGCATTAAATTCGAGTTACCTAGTTGATATTGGAGTTCAAGGGAAGTGTACTATAAGTTGTAGACAATTCCAAATTGTACAGGTGGTGCATGCAGTCAGAGAAGGGGCCTACAAGGCTTTCACAATTCTAAATGGGAATTTTCCTAATTAATAGGGGGCTAATTCCTTGAGGAATAGTGCATGGAAATAGGGACTTGGGAATGCTTGGATTTTGTTAAGTATTTAACATAGCTTGTCTAGGAAGCAGTGAGATAGAGTATACTAGTGTAGAGGTTTCTCGGGCTTGAGCAAGCATTGCATTTCGTATCTATTTTCTGACTAATGAAATATAGATAGTGTCATGAGGAAAGGGTCAATTTTACGGAAAAAACTGACCTCCCTAGAAGCTAAGGCTTTCTAGTGACAAACAATACAATTAAACACTATCTTTCCCTAAATATGCATGTAGAATACAAGCAATCAGGTGTTTATAACATACCTTTAGTCCAACTCTTTGTAGCAGTCTAGCCTCGTCGATCCAGATGAGCTCCTCCTTCTCTTCGAAACCTGCATTCACTAACAAGCAAACGATTACATAGCACCTAAATAACTCATAAAATAAAACATATTCATCATAAAGACCAAGGAGTATATGAAACAAATTATGTATAACAACTTGTTGAGAAAAATGAGCTTAATTGTATTAAGTGGAAACAAAAGAAACCATTACAACCATTGCCTTGGTGTTGTGCAGGTCCCTCCCAGGGTCCAGCAAGAGTTCTCCTTTACTTTGATTAGCTCACCCACTTCCAAATGAAGCTAAGAAAGGATGGGAATCTCTCCTCTCAAGCTCTATAAGGTAGTCCTAATTCCAGCAGCATCTACCCTTAGGAATGTTCAGCTTTCAACCTCCCCTCCCTCTGGCCCAATGCTTGTATTTATAGTGCTTTGGAGGAAGTTAATCAGGTCCACCATCAATGGGATAAACCCCTCTTTGAGTGGGATAGCTCCCCTCTTGATGGGATAAGTTCCTCTTTCATAGGGATACATGAACCATCTGGAGGCGCTCAATACACGTCAAACAAACTTCTAGAATGCTCTAGAATCGGCCACAAGTAACTTTTTTGAAGTAAAACTCACGCCTTTTGACCTTTACAGGGGTACGCACCCATCCCTTTACAGACAGAGCATACAAGTACGCAGGTAATGTGAACTTGAGGTGCGTACACGCAGGTAAGGATAAGAGAAACTGCGTACCCAGAGTTATATAGATTTTTAAAGACTTTCTCTCTTTCTTGGAGTTTGACATGAAGAGCAGAGGTATAAGACTTGCCAAGGAGGATAGTATGACAGTTGATGGAGCCATACTAACTACAAATAGTCATGGTGACAAATTTTAGTGTAACAGATAGGAAGGGGTTTTGAGTAGTTGCTTTCCCCTTAGATAAATCTTTGAGCATATGTGATTGGATCTTGTCTCATGTTTAATTTGTGATTTATTGATTATTTAATTGTTTCCGCTAATGAGTAGAGTAGATTCAGTTCATTTGTTTTAGTAAATTACATAAGTAGTTTGAATCTACAAGGAAGTTGTGGATCAGCCACAAGCAGAGGTAAAGAGAGTGGAGACTTCCACTCAAGTAGAGACATACATAGATGGAAGGAAGCACACTAGAGAAGTTGACATATTATTGCATGATGCTAAAGAGAATGTGAGAGCACCCACATAACATAGACATATGAGGTCACCAAATCAGTATATTGGCTACATGGCTCTGATGAGTGAGCTTGTAGAGATTGAGCCATCCTCATTTGAGGAAGCAGTGCAAAAAATAGTATGGGTTGATGCCATGGTAGAGGAGTATGACTCCATTATCAGAAACAATGTTCAGGAAGTGGTCCCAAGACCAGAGGACAAGTCAATTGTGGGTTCCAGGTGGATGTACAAGGTGAAGCAAGTAGAATATGGAAGAATCGAGAAACAAAAGGCCATATGTGTGGCCAAGGGGTTCTCTCAGGTGGAGGGAATTGGCTATGAGGAGACATTTTCTCCAGTTGCAAGGTACTCTTCAATAATATCAGTTTTGTCTCTTGTAGTGTAGATGTGATGGAAGATACATCAAATGGATGTGAAGACAACATTCCCCAATGAAGTGATTGAGGAGTAGGTGTACATTAAGAAACCAGAAGGATGTGAGACCCTTGGCAGAGAGTTGCATGTATGAAAACTAAAACAAGTGTTGTGTTGATTGAAACAAGAACCCCTTGCTTGGTACACCAGGATCGAAAACTATCTCACAAGGTTGGGATTCACCAAAAGTGAAGCAGATGCAAACCTTTGCCATATTGTTGTTGAAGGTAAATTATTAATTATAGTATTATATTTCAATGATTTAATTTTAATTGGTGATGAGAAGTTGATCAAGTCTTGCAAAGAAGATTTTGCAAGATAGTTTGAGATGAAGGACCTAGGGCTCATGTAATTTTTCCTCAGTATGGAAGTATGGAAAGGAGATGTGGAACTGTTTGTCTCTTAGGGAAAGTATGTCAATGAGATACTAAAGAAGTTCAACATGGATAGTAGCAAAAACATGGAGACTCCTCTGTTGGAATTATGATACAAATGTTGTCCTTGATGGCAACTCACATAGAAGACATCTCACAGTGCAACAGATTAACAACAAAGGATTACAGATCAAACTCTAGATCTTGAAGAAAGAGAGCGGTTTAAGAAGTCTACACCGGTTCACTTTGTCAAAGCGGCGTATACACGTGGGTCCATAGAGAAAAAAGAGCGTATATGTATACATGCACTCTCACAAGAGGAAAAGTTTGTATAGGTTGGATAATCAAAGTTTTGGTCCGAGGTATTGGTCCAAGGTATTTAGTCCAAGGTATTTGGTCTGAGGTATTGGTCTCAGGTATTTGGTCCGAGGTATTGGTCTGAAGTTATTTTTTTCTGAGGTATTAGTCCTAAGTGGTTTTGGTCTGAGGTATTGAGAAACGCATAAAACTATATAAGGAGGAGAGTATCAGAGGGATAGTGGGCAAGTAATGAATATCTTATGAAAAGTTAGATCAAAGCAAATTTGCATGTTATGGGTTTTTGATGCTTTGCTTGATATGAACTAAGGATTCACCTAAGTGGTTGATGGATGATGTATCAGGATCATAAGACCTAAAATGAATTATCATTATGTGGTATGATCATGGATAGTCTAGATCTAAATACCAGCACATGATTTACACTGTAAATGTTCTGATCTGGGTATGACTAAAGTCTGGAATAGTTTTGATGTTTTAAGTTAGTATTTGCAGATATGTACGCTAGTTCGCTTTGGTAAAAGCACGTATACACACAAGTTCAACACATCGAAGTAGCATATACATTATGAAATATGATGTTTGAAGTTGTAGTTGGTTTTGGTTGTTGATACAGAGTTCTAGGTTATGCTCTATGTTCTGGTGATTGTGTTTTGGTGACAGTGTTCTGAATCTTCAGATTGATTGATTATGATTTGCTTCAGTGATGGTGAGTTTTTAGTGATTGGTTGTATTACAGTGGTGATTTATTTTGAGCTTCAATGTTGTTGATGGGTCCAATATGAAAATTTGATGAAATGTGGCCTTCAGATTGTGGTGTTCTGTTCCACGAGTATCCAATCTGAGAATTTATGAAACATGGTCCCTGGAGGAAGAGAGAAGGTCATAACCTTCTATAGGTCAACACCTATGTACTGGTAAACATACTGGCCAGTACAAGAGCTAGGGGGTTGGAGCTCCCTTCCAGTGGCAGCTGGAAAACAAGTGAAGGTTGGAGCCTTCTATAGGTTGGCGCCTACGTACTAGTAAACAGATTGGCTAGTACAAGAGCTAGGGGGTTGTAGCTCCCTTCCAGTAGAATTCGGAGAACAAGAGAAGGTTGTATCCTTTTGCAGTGGGTTCCTGCGTATTGGTATGAGTCTGCACAGGTACAAGATTGTAAACAGGTTTTTCTTATATTAAAAGAAGACAAAAACAATTGGTTTTTGTCTCGCATTGGGTTTCCACCTTAAATCTTAGTGTTCATGTGTGTTTCTTATGTGTGATGGTTTATTTTGTTATTACTACACATGGTTACTGTTTATATGGTTAATGAAGTACTGATGCACTAAATAAATTAACTGAATGATAATTTTGTTGGATACACACTAGTTGCTTTAAAGATAGTTGCGTGTACATGTGAGCTACCTTCATTGAAGTAGCGTATATAAATCCGAGTATGAAATGAAAAAGTTATTGATTTGATAATATTGATTCACCCCCGTCTTAGTATTATTTCCAACAATTTCTATCGGAACAGGTCCTTTGGCAGAAGCTTGATCGCTTGAAGGAGAACTGTAGAAACAATGGGAAAGAAGCTAAAGAAGAAAGCACCTCGGAAGAAGAAGACATCTCAAAGAAACAGTGACAATAGGAGATACAATTGGCCATCAAGTGGAAGCAAGTGTTAAAATTCAGAATCACCTCAGATTGAATATGAACAAGGAAAAGAAGTATCAGGTACAAATTTTTGGTATTCTAGTGATACTTTTCTCTGTTCATGCAATGTTGAAGATGTTGAAAGTGACAGTGAAAGAAATATAGAGGCAGAAGTTAAAAGACTCACAGATAAAAACAAAGATCAACAAGATATTTTTAACAAAAGGGAGTGTGCCTTCAAAGAAGAAGCTACCAGGTTAAAATCTCAACTGGAGGAAGTGTTAGCTTGGTGGGGCCTAACCCAGGTTCAACGTTAGTTAGCCAAACAAATCCCTACACTAATGGCCCTTTTAGCATCAGCCCGCGGAGGGTGGACCGAAGTCTCACCCGAAGCAATATTGGGGGATGTTGGAACCAAGTTTCCGCACCGTGAGATGGTCGTGATGTCGGTTTATTCCTCTTATTCCTGCTTTCACGCAAGCCATTAAGTTATAGGTCTCTGTCTGTCTAACCCTTTACTCCGCCCTTTGGTATGTCTGTGAAGGGGTACGATCGGCATTCGCGCAACCCTAACCTGCAATTCAGGTAATTTTGTGCTTCTAAAGCAGTGTATAGAACAAGTTTCCAAGTTATCCTTAAGTGTTTAATTATCTTACTCAACAATCATAGATAGCTCAACATAAATAGATATTCTTACTTGTGTTCGATTAACCAACGTAATTACATATATTCGCACATCACATGAGCATTGTAAATGATATCCATACACAATATGACAAGATGCATTAACAAGACACAACGACATAGAATTTGTAGAATACTTCTCTTTATTGATATCTTCATATGATTACAAACTCTATCTTCCCTACGCACATAGCTACAGGGTTCCATGCACTCAGCTGCAGAATTCTACCCTATGCCTCTGCGCACTCAACTGCAGAGCCTCTATCTACACTAAGACCCGAAACATAGACTTTTCACCTTATTGCTCAAGACTTCTTCTACAACTTATGACTCCTCTGAACTACTTAGAACTTACTTACTTAGCTCATTTTATACAATCCCATGGTCCGCAGACCATGGGTAGATCTTTTACAGCCAACTTAACTTTACAAAATAAGGGCGGACAACCCTTTATGACTCATGACACCTTCGCACTCCGCGACCACAAAATGCGGAGACTTTACAGCTTTATTACAAAATTTGACCCAAAACATGGGCTTTTATCCCCAAAACTGTCCTTGGGGGATCCCGTTCCCAACAGGCCCCCAACACAAAAATCATGACTCACCCTCGAGTCACTCGACAGGCACGAAGATCTTAGCGCAAAGACCTCCTAGCTCGACCCTTATGACCGCATCCTTGGTAGTGTACTATGCGGCTGCTTGCTTTGCGTCTTCCACCATTTTCTCAGTCACTGCTCTTGAACTGTCGGCGTAAATCTTTTGTTGAGTTGCTTGTAGAGTCGCAAGCTTTCCTTTAATAGATACTGTCACCATGTAAGCCTCATCCAGCCAAGGCTTAAGTCGTGCCTTCAGCATTGCTTCCTTGTGCAGAATTGCATACACTTGTTCTTTTAGCTGCTTGGCCTCCTGCAACTTTTCCAGTGTTTGTGTGAGCACGATAGTTCACATTGTGCCTATGACTTCATCATAACATTGTTGCAGCTCACGTGCTTCTATCTCCAGTCGTTGTACATTAGGATCCTCCTGCAAGCTCGTCAAGACCTCAAACGACTGTTCAAATAGTTGTGTGCAGTCTGCTACTGCACTGTCAACTGCTGCTATTGCTTCTGTGACAGTGGTCGCTTACTGCTCCTTTACTTCTAGCGGGGTTAAAGGTGGGCATTCAACTGTAACTTTGTGATCTGCAGCTTCAACTCCAAGTGAACTCTCGCCATTTATGTATGAGCTTTGCGCACCCCTGTAGCTAGCTTTCAGATGCGCACCTCGACTAGTTCTTCCTCAGGAATGGCCAACTCTGGGACCATTCAACATGCCTCCTCGATGGCCTGCATTATACGCTTATTCTGATTGGTCGCGTCGGTCATAGTGGTGTGGAAGAGTCTCGCTATAGTGCTATCTGCTCATTGTTAATCCGTTGTTCACTAATCACCTGGAGGGTGCGATGCTCATGGGCCCTCAGCTCCACAATCACTCCATCCTACAAGAGGTGGAGAGCTTGACCACGGATCCTAGCCAGATTCAACCCTACTCCATTTAGGGCGCTGATAGTGGGCCTGTCAGCTTCGTTCTCCATGGTCAATGCTCCATCAGGCAGCACTGTGGCACTGGAGGCCTTCACATGTAGCATCTCGACATCTTCTGAAGTGCCAATAGCAAGGCTGGTAGACACCGTGCCAGCCTGTGACGCGTAGGTCTACAGCTCTCTCGGACCTGTTTGGATAGCCCCCAATACTAGTTGTTTCTGTTGCTCAAACTATTGTAGGGCCTCCGTGGTGACATCCTGCACCGTGTCACCGATGTCATGCAAATCACCCTCTGTGAGGGTTATTGGGTCCAATGATGTTTTAGTGGCCTTGGATTTCTTCCTAGACCCTCCTTTCTCCTACTCCCTTAGACGTTTGATGTGGGTGGACATCACATGTGGGTCCATGCCATGCTACTATGTCTGCTTGTTCGTCTCTTCTTCTGTCTCGGGTGAAGGCGACCTCGCGCCTTTGTTAGAGCCTCACTCTGTTCCTCCTGTTTTCTTCTCCATCTGCTGAGCAGAATTGCGCTCAGCCTGGGCCTTTTCACCGACCTCCTTCTTTCTCTTTTCGGCCAACTACATCATCTTGAGCTTGGCCTCCTCCTTCTCTCTCTGCGCGGTGGACTTGCTCCCTCCCATCACCAACTCTGCTTTAGTGCACCACTCTGTCAGCCATCAATCAAGTATTGTATCAATGGCAGCATCTATTTCCAGGTAAGTCAAGTTATACCATTTCTACGCAAGGTCCTTCCGTGCCCTGATGGCCACATGGTGAAAATATACTTTAAAATTCTCTCATCGTATGGAGTAGTGCTTCCTGCCCACTCTGCGTAGCCTTGCAGGTTGGCAAACACCATAGAAAAAAACCACATTTTTCAATTCATGGCCATGCGAATGTTCATCTCCATCAAGATCCAGAAGATCTTGTTGTCCTTGATGTGCTACGCATCCTTGGTCTCCCACAACAAAGCGTGCTTCGCTGCTTCTGGTAGGTCTGGCGTGACAGAAGGAAATTGGTTGTCCTCTGGCATCTCCCATGCTACCAGCACAATAGACATCAAGAGCCATGCGTAGTGGAACATCTTGCTGAGCTCCTGTGCTTCTTGGCATTTCGTAAGGAACTCACCACAGAGATAGTCTACCCAGTTGAACTGAACTCCTTCAGTGCACTTGGTTGCTAGCGTGACAAGAGGTGTCGGCACCTCATTGGCGCAACACTTCCTCATCACCTTCCCTGCTAAAATCTTCATAGCCACCTTTACAGCAGGGTCACTGATTTTAGATATGGCATATCCATGCGACTTCTTTACCAGCTTAAACTTCTCTTTCATGGCCTCAGTGAGGGACTACTCACCACCTTTTCTGCCAAATATCATGGCCGGATTTTCTCCTATATAAGGCAACCATGTGATCCTATGGATCAACTTGTCATTGATGGGTATTGGCTCCTCTAGCCACAGACACCCATCATGCACCAAGCATAGCAGCTGCTTGATGACCAATACTATAACCGGGGTGTAGTTGTAGTGTGACACCCATATTAGATTGAGAAAACCTACATTGTCTACTCCTATGGGCCACCTCCGCGGATCCAATGCGGTCATTCCAGTGGTTGTATCGATAAAGTGATGCATCAGCTGCTCGATCACCAGGTGTGGGAACTTCTCATGGTCGGCCAAGTCCCAGTCTTCAAGTTTTAATAGAGGAACCCGCCCCAATCGTGGTCCTTAAAAAACAATTTCATCCTGCAATAGAGGGGTTTGCAAGGGTACCTTGCTCTTGTCGATATCTTTTGGCACCTTGGTCTTTCCCTTGTGCAGAGGGATGTACTCAGGCAATCAAGTGATAGGGTCAGCACCCTGGGCTTCAACATCATCCAAATTTACTCCCACATCCTCCTCATCCATCGGGATGTCTTCGATTTCTTCCTCCTCCATCTCTAGATTGATTACCTTTCCCTTCTCCTGTGTGGTAGGCATCAGTGGGTTTCTTCTTGGCAATGCGCGCACCGGTATTGCGGGCTGCTTGCCCTTTTTATCCTTTGTGCTCTCCTTGGTTGGGTTAGCTTTGGTCTCGACATCCTTTGTTATTTGGGGACTTCGGCTAATACTTTGGCAACCTCGGGATCAGGTTCTTCAGCCTCCATCTCAATTTCCAGCGCCAACTCCTCTGCTTCAGTATCTATAGCTTCTATGGGCTCCGATATGATGTTTTGCAAAAACTCCTGTGTCTCCTTCGGCAATGTCTCAAATACTGAACTGGCTATCAGAACTTCGAAGTGCTCATGATTCATGTGCGCCTGAGAGCTCAACAACTCAATTCTTGAAATGCCAAGTGTTTTTTGTTGGACAGCCACCTGTAATTTATAAGGCATTTTGACTTCAAATCTGACCATTCCCCCCAAATTCAGTTCATTAATGCCGGATTGGTGGCAGATTTTCAAGGATCTAACCCATAAATTTTGTCTTAAATGCCGGTCATCCAATCCATTTGGACTCATTTCTACGGTCAAATCATGAACAATGACTTTAACGGTCACTTTTCGGTTGACCTGCATGATTCTCCCGGGGTAGCGTGACTCCCTTCACACTGCTGCGAACCCTATGACACTTCCTTGCTTCGCACAATCCTCCAATCATGTAGCTCCCCAACCTAGGCAGCGTAGTTTATAGTCTCGTGCCCCCTTTTAGCTACCTGGAGTGCTAAGATTGTGCTACCTTCATATAGTCACATGGCCAAACCACCGGTGTATGGTTTCAAGTGACTACCATTCACCTTTCCTGGAAAGGGGTCTCCCTTCAATTTGACCAACTGAACCACTCCTTCGTCAGTAATCTCCTTAATGACATAGGGCCCTAACCAGTGCATTCTGAATTTCCCTGGAAATTTATCAACTTTCTGTCATATAACAAAGCCAGGTCATTTGCCTTAAAGGTGCGCAACTTAATGTGCCCATCATGCCATGATTTTTCGCGTTGCTTTTGAACCTGCTAGTGAAATCCAACTAGAAATCTCTCTTCCTCAAGTTCAGCCAGTTATATTAGCCTCTCTTCCAGGGCTTCGCGATCCCGTCATACCTTTGAGTTCCGCTATGCGCATACTAGGCACAATGTATTCCATGGTCATCACCGCTTCAATGCCATATACAAGCCTAAATGGTGTTTGTCCAGTCAACTTCTTGCATGTCGTCCAATAGGCCCATAGTACTGCAGGTATACGTAGGTCCCAATCACTTCGCAGAGCATTGCAAACCTTGATCAGCGCATTCTCCAACACTTTATTCAATGCTTCCACCATCCCGTTAACCTGCGAGTGATAAGGCGTGATCTTCTATTGATATACCTGAAATTCCTCCGTTAGCGTGTTGATCGTCTCATTCAGAAAGTGCGTACTACGATCACTCATCAAAATCTTTGGACACCCGAATCACATTAGTACATACTCAAAGAGGAACTTTGCAGTAGTCGCGCCTGTACAATCCTTCACCAGCTATGCCTCCGCCCATCGATTCAAATACTATATTGTGGTGATAATGTACCTCGCTCCTATCTTCTTCCCTTGGGGCTGAATGGGTCCCACAAAGTCTATCACCCATTTATCAAAGGGTTGTAATGTCATCTGTGGATTTAGAGGCAGCTCATCCCTCTACGGTGGCTTGCCAATCCTTTGACACACATCAAATGCTTTGCAATAAGCTTTAGAATCTTGATGGAGCAGTGACCACCACAACCTTTCCCATAGAATCTTTTGCGTGGTCGCTCTCCCTGCATAATTTCCTCCTACAGTGCCCCCATCAGCATCTACGAGGATACTGCTCCTTTCAAACTCTAGTACATATCATCACAATATTTCATCAAACCCCATTTTGTACAAATGCCCAGCAATGACAGCGAAATATGCCGCACGCACCACTAATCCTTATGCTGGACAGTGTATCCTTATGGGAATTTCCTATCATTAGGAAGTGTATGATATCCTCAAAATGACCATCTGTGATGCGCACTGCAAATAGCTGCACATTAGGTAATCCTTCTTCCAAATTAGTGGGCTCTTCCCCTGTTTCGATGTGCGACAGATGGTCTGGTCTCACGTTCAGTTGTACAGGCTTCACAATAACTTCAAAATCATACTCCTGGAACAATAACAACCACCTGCAGATTCTCCCCCCCCAACACAGGCTTGTTGACCAGGTATTTCAGCACGAAATTATATGTATACATCTTAAAATGGCCACCCAATAAGTAGTGTCTAAACTTTTGGAGCGTGTATACCATGGCTAACCCTTCACACTTAGTGGCTGAATAATTCTTCTCTGCCTTGGATAACCTTCTGCTTGTGAATGTTATAAGATGGTCCAAGTCTCCTCCGCTAGCCTGTGTTAGTACTTCTCCCAACGCTATACATGACGCGTCAACATGTACATGAAACTCCTTCTTCCAATCTAGGAAGACTAGGATTGGTGCGATGACCATCTTTTCCTTCAATACATCCAATATTTTCTTACAGTCCTCATTCTAGTAGCATGTGACATTCTTTTTCAACAACTTCTCCATAGGTGCGGTGATTTGAGCAAAGCCTTTGATAAACTTCCTATAATATCCAATATGTCCTAGGGTAACGTGTAGCTGTTTCACACTCCTCGATGCTTCTTAGTTAAGTATCACTGCAATCTTTGTGGGATCTACCATCAGCCCCTGTCTACAAACCACATGACCGAGTAGGGTCCCAAAAGGAACACAAAATAGACATTTATTCAGATTGAGCGCAATCTGGTACCTTCAATAAGTATCTAGCATCAAGCGTAAAATTGCCACATGGCGTTTCACCAGCACAAACACAGTCCAATCATCAAAGTACACTTCCAGGAACTTATGAATAAATTCCTTGAACGCTGCAATGACTACCGGTGAAAAAATCACAGGTGCATTCTTCAATCCGAAAGGAATTATAGTGTACTAAAAACACCCCATTTAGTCGCGAAGGTCGTCTTGCTCCTATCTTCCGATGTGATTTTGATCTGATGGTAGCCAGAGAACCCATCAGTGAAGGAACATGCTTCCTAGCCACCTACATTGTCCAACATCTCATCAGTGAACGGAGTCCGGAAAGGATCATGTACACAAGCGTCATTCAACTTCCTGAGATCTGCGCATATCCTTATTTCATCCTTCTACTTCTTTTCCTATACCACCATTAGAATTACCCAATCAGACTCTTCTACTAGCTCCATGATGCCTACCACAAGCATCTTATCTATCTCTAAGCAGACCTTTTCCTTATACTTCGAATTGAGACAGTAAGGTCGTTGCTTAACTGGCTTCTCATTTGGCTTCAATGTGATCTTCATAACACCCAAGTCTCTGATTATCCCTTTTAGATCCATAAACTTGGTAGGGAACAAATCCTGGTATTCGCGGAGAAATTTGGTGACCTTATCTACCGTCGCGTCATCCCAATAATCTCAAATCTCCACAAATTTGGGCTCTACTTCAGTATCAATGTTTACCTATTTTTTTTTTCAATGGCGCGGTTATATCCAGATTCTCAATCTGCAGTCCTTCAACCTCA
This sequence comes from Pinus tabuliformis, assembly GCA_031772625.1. NCBI lineage: Eukaryota > Viridiplantae > Streptophyta > Pinopsida > Pinales > Pinaceae > Pinus > Pinus tabuliformis. The sequence continues at coordinate 461,606,052 of CM062807.1, forward strand.
CGGTGACCTTCTGTTTCAGGGATGTTAATATTTCGTGGATCCTCATCTTCTTCCTCAGTGGTCATGTTATAGCATTCTATCGTGTGACTTAGCTCAGTGGTCCAATCGGGTTGAATCAGGTCCAAAGGATTCCGCAGTATCCTAAAGATCATTATTTTCACTTCTTGTAGTTCCTTGCCAATACAGTCAAACCCATCTTCAAAGTTGAATTTCAATATGAATCCTTCACACAGAATATCCCATTCACCTGTACCATGGTGGAGCTCTATTTCTAAGTACCAGTTCATCGGGATGACATCTAGGGTGTGATAGAACAAGTGAACCCATTCAGGTTGGGGCTTCGCTCCATAAGCCTGAGCCCATTTGGCCAAGTGCACACGTGAATCATCCTTCCCATGTTACTTGTCTGTCATTCATACCTTCAGCTTCCCAAAGCGTGTTCTCATCATCCTTCTACACTCACGCCAATCATCAAAGCTACCCTTGTGCGTGTTCCACCATCTTGCGGGTGTAGTGCGCAGTGCCCAATCCAAAGCTTGGAAGCGCTGCTTCTTTGCTACCTCCCTCTCAAATGCATCCAAAAATATATCTACATCATTCAGGCAATCATAAGTGGGTAGATTTCTTACCTCTGACAACACACAGCTCAACGACTGGGTCATCATGTTACAACTCAGTGTGGTTACTCCTTGTAACTGATCCTACCAGTGCTCTAATTCTTCATCAGAGTCTAAGTTGCAGGAACTCTTGCGATCCCATGTAATTCATCCATCTGTTGTTGGATTCACCCAATCTTGGTCTTGTGCTATTATCTTATATATACAATCCAAGTCATCATTGCTCTCATAATTGCGAACTGGTTCAATATAGCCCAATCCTTCAGCAGGATCTAGCGGTACTATTATGCGGAGCGATTTCTTCTCAAATATCATCTTCCACTTCTTTAGGTTAATTACCCCATTCATATCAGTAGCCCAATCAATGCCAAGGAGCGCAAGGTAGGGGTTGCTATCATCTAAAATTTATATTACTTCAAAGTTAGCCAGCGTGCTCGCACCTTCAATAACTATAGTTACCCCTTGTAGCCGCCCCATGGGGATGATCTTCTGCTAATTTTCCATCCTTAACTGAATCAGAGACCACTGTAGCATGGGTCTTCCCATCCGTTCCCAAGTCTACTTTGGTAGGACATTCGCGTCTGACCCTAGGTCCAAAATAACTTGATCCATTTCATATTCTCCTATCTATGCAATCAGCCTGATCTCTCATCCTATCCTTTTTTTATGCTTACCAATATTTCATACCACGCGCGGTTCACCCAGAGTGTTTCTGATGCATCTATTTATAAGCTCCTGTAATCCCTTCACAACCTTTCTATCACACAGAAACTTCATGCAGGTCTCTAGGAAGGTTGTAAGCATAGAAGGGTCCATTTCCTAATCAGGCTTATCCTTGCTCCCTAAGGTGGAGGCCTCATTGAAGCTCTTCTTTTCTTCCATGAATGTTTCGCGAGCGCGCTCCAAATCGAATTCAGTCTCTTTCATCAGAGCTTTGTGAACCCATGCATTGTATTCAGGTTGTTTCCCCTTATCATCTCCTGTTGCCATTCCACTTCGAAGCACTATATTCACATTTGGATCCTCTTCACGAGGCTCAAAACTCATCATATGCAGCTTCTAAGTCGGTTGAGGTGGTAGTGCCCCTTTGTCGCGTATCCTCACTATCAGCGTAGGATAGTCCTCCATTTCATGATCAAACAAAGTGAAATATTTGCACAACGGATGTGTGGGGCTAGTGCAATCGTGGGCATAGTGTCCTAGTCCTCCGCAATTGTAACAGATTAGCTGTCCCTGGCCTCTGCCAGGTCCTCCTCTACCTCAGCCTCGTTCGCGCCCCTGAAAGCCTGTTTGTACCATCCCTACACTCTATTCAGGGGACCGTGTTTCTTCCTGAACCCTATAGGCAAGTGTTCTATCCATAATCAATTCATAACTTCTGCAGTTGCACTCATCATGCCCTACTGACCTACAAAATTTGCAGAACAGTTTTTGCAGTGCCTATACAAACTTCTTTAGAAAATGACAGTTATCCATGGCATGTTTTCCTGCTACCTGACATATAGTGCACCACAATGCAAGCCCCATGCTTGGTTCTGCTTGATCTTCCAGCCTCAAAGGCATCGGTCCTCCTCCTATAATATATTTTGCAAAGACAAGGCAATGGGCTTTGTCATGCCCCTAACCCTTGCATTTCAGGCACCATACTTCTTTGCACACCTCCAGTCGAACTATTGTTGTCCTGCTTCAAACTTTGCATCTCAAGGCAAAGATTTTGCAAGTGCACATGGATCTACTGAACCCCTAGGTTTGGATCTTACATCAGTGTTTCATGCAGTCTCATTGCAATCTCCAAGGCCTTTACTTGAGTTTTTATCTTCTGTTGAGATAGCGCAACCCTTAGTTGTGGCATGAGTGAAGCCATGAACCATTCACGATGTTTTCCATCTGTTAATTTCATATTAGCTTCGCACATTTTACACTTCAATCTCTGATCTAATTCCCAAGGTGTCTCGCTTGGTTTCATCACGATTTTTTTGAACCCTGCAATCGACTGTGCCTTAGATTTAGGCCTACTGAATTCTTTATTCAGCGCGATCTGGATGTCCACCACTCCAGCGTTTGGGTTATCGTTAGAGTCTTTAATGTACCAGGTTAGCGTGTGATCCTGCAGAGCACTAACCAGTGTTTCCTACTTCATGTTATCATTTGTAACACGCTGAGCTTCCCATACAGCTTTCATGACAAACTAGAACTGGTCTAGATCCTCATTTCCCAAACCTTTGAACAAAGGTAGCTTCACTGAATTCATGATGATGAACTGCGGTGGAGGTGGAGGTGGTACAGGTGAAGTCGCGGGTGATGGTGGTGAAGTTGGAGGTGGTGTGGATGGAGGTGGTAGTCGCATGAATCCTTGTCTTATTAACTAGATAACACTTCATGGAGAAGCCTGTGCTAATCCATCTTCATCACCAAATAGAGGTGAAATCAATGGACTATATTCAAGACCCTTTCTTACTTCATTCCTGTAAGTTTTTCCGCTTTGCATAGCTCCAAACATCAAGGTTGTTGCATAACCCATTTTTTGCACAATAACATTTTAATATAGGTATTCAAAGATTTCAAGTACTTACCTCGTGGACCCTTGAAGAAGTGTCACTCCACCTCACTATAGCTGACTGAGGTATCGACCTTGAATTCAGTCTCAAGTCCTCTTATGATGCGATCGAGCCAATGACCGATAGCACGGGCAACCTTATCTATTACATAGTAATTTGTCACTGCCTTCGCCCCGGTCCTTCTACTGTTTCATGTGTCCAATAAAACATGATCATGCTAAACAAATGCTCTCTTATGTTGCCAATTGACCCACTTTTCCTAAATTTCCCTGCCTCGTCGCTAGAATTAAATTAATATACGCGACGGACCTTTGCCACTAACAGTTCAGTCGCGCCATCGTCGCAGGAGTACATCTGTTTCCCACGGCGATCGGGTAACATACCCCGGCACGAGGCTTCTTGCTATCTTTAGTGATGATATGACTAAATACATTGCTTACTAGCGATGTCGGCGCTAAAGCTTAGTTATGAACTAGCGACGACCGAAATTAGGCGAATCCGTTCCAATAATCAGCCTTCTGGGTGTCTCCAGACCTGGTTGTTGGCCTAGTTTCTGTCACCTTTCCCCCCTCTGGTGTGGTTGTTCCGTCATTTGTGCTACCTTCCTTGAGGATGAGTTCTCTTTTCCACATTTCATGGAGAATCCTTCTCCTATTAAAGCACTCACCTTTGATATGACCAGCTAGTTGGTAATTCCTTGGATTGAGCAGTGCTACTAGTGCTTTTGAGTTTGATAAATAGCCAGTGTGGGCGTGACAAGTGTGGGATTGTTGATAGTTTGTGGAAGGTTTTGGAGTGCCCTTGACTTTGTGTTAAAGCTTATGAGTGTGAGAGAGACATTGTATGTTGGGAGATTCATCCTTAAAGAGTGAATGCTAGAGAAACATACTGGCTGGACCCTCTGAGAAGGCTTGCAATGTCAAGACCTTGGTTGTAAGCTTGATCTTATTTCATTATTAATACAATCAATGACGTTTTCCTATGTCTTGTATGTGATTTAGTTGATAGCTCATGACTTCTTGACTTTGTGAGTAAATAGATCATTGTTGTTTTCTGGTTATTTGCTTTGTTGTATTTCCTTTGCATTGTTTCAAATTGATCACTCATTGAGGAGAAGGAAGCGGAAGTTGGAGCAGCGCAACGGAACTTCATCGACCACCGGTTGAGGTAGGCCTCCAACGATGACTATTTAAGGAAATCAATTGTTGATCTGTCCTTGCTGTGACTAGACCCACTCTAAGGCTAGAGGGGTTGCCTCTGTTTGCAGAGGGAACACTTTACTACATCACAAGTTGGCGACTCCACTGGGGAATTTGTCCTATGTTCTTCTCTTGTTTGCTCTTGTTTTTATTTTGATTTGGTGTCCCTTGAATTTTGGGAATTAACTATCATTCTTTTGGGTCACCTAGGTCGATCTGGGGAATCCCTCTATTGTCTGTAGGATTGATTGGTTGTTGTTTGAGAGTTTCTTTTTTGTTTGTCATTGTTTTTTGAGATCATCACCGAAAAGAGTTTAACAGTCACGCCGACGTCGCATTGTTTCTATTTTGTAAGTCTGTGCATCGCTGAATCCTGTCACACAGTCACGACGACTCCTGTCGCATGAAAGGCGTGTAATTCCATGACGATGTCGCTCCGTTGCTACAGTTAATGGCTGATCAGTGCTAGTTGCTTTTGTAGTTCCTGCGACGTTTAATGTAGAATTGTTTTTTTTCAATTCTACCTCATGAATTCACCAGTCCTGTTGATCCCTTGATTTTTTTCTCTTGCTCAGTAGCTTGTTTTTTACTATTTATGGTTAAGGTGCTCTCTCTTGGCTTCATTGAATGAATCTTGTGTTCTGGCTTTGTGACCTAGTTTTTCAAATTTTGAATTATTTGGCTTGGTTACTTGCTTGTCCAAGATTCACCCGCAACCCTTCGTTGGTGTGCTTGAAGCTTTTCCATCGCTTGTTTCTTGCTGATTGATGCTTAGTGTTATTTGTTGAACCAATTTCCATGTTAATTCGATTGTTTCACTACCAGACATAAATCACAATTGTTTGTATCAATCAGTTTCGCGCTTGCTCACTTGTTTCTTTAGAATTTGAAGCTATCTAAATCATAAGATTGTATTCATTAGTGTGCAAAAGTGAAAGTGAATTTTTCATTCCGAGTTTTTCATGTTTGAAAAATTAGAACACAAATTTTAAATCTCTCATTAGTAGTATCCATGCACTGTAGGGATTGATGTGTATATGTATTGAGTGATTTGCTGATTCTGATTTGGTCTTGGTTTGGGAATGATCTCTCTACCCTTCTTTAAGTAGGAGTTCATCGAAATGAAAGATTCTTTATTCATTCTAGTTGCATCCTAGGTTTTGATATACATACAGTAAGGCCTGGAAATTGAAACATAATTCAAGATCAACTCTAAAATGAACTGAATAAACCTAACAACGCATTGGAACATAATGCACATTATTTAGAGGTCTAGGCTAAAGACGTACTCCGGCATCGTTAAACCTAGTCTCTATTGTTTTCACTTAAGGTTGGGTGATTCCTCTTTCTGTGATCCAATAGTTGCTAGCACAGACTTGCGCTCCCAGTACCGTCAAGTATATGTTGGGAGACCCCATTAGGTTATCATCCTATATCCTTAGGAAGTCGTGTCTACCGCCTTGCAAATCATAGCACACCGAACACAGCATTCGGGAAGATTGACTGCCGTACAGAAAGTCCTTGGTTTTGATATGACTGCCAAGGTGTATATGCAGTTTTGCGGGTTGTTTTGTAAACCTTTTGCCTAGTTCTCTAGAGTAGTCACTTTTGTTCCTTTTCGGACTCCCTAAAAGAAAAGGTCCATCTGAGCACTTGTCACTTCAGGCTCATTAAATATTCGAAGGCGACTAGAGTCATATTTTCATCCTTTTCTTGACTCTTTAAAGATGAAAAGGTAAAGTTCTGTTCTTGTGTCTTAAAATTTATTTGGCCACGTTCACATTTACCCTGTTAGATCTTGTCTGCGTTGTAGTTTGCATAGGGTTCTTACTCATTAGTTGTCCTAGGATTTTGAATTGAATCATTCTGGTGGAATCAGCAATCCCGTCTCCCATTCCAAGTGACCAAGGGTCTCCATCCCCTGTAGCTTCCGAGGTATCGGCTGTTAGTGATACTCTCCCTGTCATTCCGAGTATCCAACCGCTTAACTCTCGCGCTCCAGAGGACGAGTCTTATGACATTCGTTTGAACCTCGTTTGGGAGCCTTTTGAAGAAGATATTCTCATTATTCCTCCCAGTGTCTCGGTCCCAATTTCTTCTTCTGACATGGACGAGACAAACCCCAACATGGGCAAAGAAACCCTCATGGCCAGTGGTGAAATCCTCGTGTCACCAGAAACTTCGCCCTTCCGTGTCACCCCTCTCAGTGTCACGCTCCCTTTATGCTATAATGCCTTGGTGGATATCATGGGTTCTAGATCTACACTTATGAGTTCCATGTGGTCTCGTACCGTCACTCCCACTTCGGGGCCTTTTACCCCCCAGATTCACAATGTGTTCATCACCTCAGTTCCGACTATTCCAACTATTTGTGTGGCTTCTTCAGCCCCTGTTGTTAGTGCTGTCACTGCATCTTCAGTTGTGACCACTGTTGCTGGACCCTCGTCTAGGCCTGCGAATAGTGGTCCATCGGCGTCTACATCTGGAGTTGTTAATCCTACACTAAGTGCCCTACCTTCTTCTGGTTCCATTACAGCAAGGGGGGCATATGATCAATATTTACAAGCTCTTCAGAATCTAGATCCTCAAAATCCGTTTCATTATTACGATTCTCAAGGAGCTCATATTTATTACCCCAGACCTATGCCATCTCAACCTGCGGTTGAGGTCTCGGTTCCATTGTCTGTTGCTTGGGGTACCACCACTTATCATGGTGGCCAAGCACCGCCTACAAATTTTCAAGGACCACCCTATCAAGGTTAGCCGTCTTATGGACAACCTTATCCAAGGCAACCTGGAGGCCCACAAGGACAACCCTTCCAAGGACAACCTTCGGCCTTTGGTGGTTCCTCTTTTACCTATTTCGGGCAACCTTCTGGTAATCCAGGACAACCTTACATACAACAAGGCCAACCTGGTATCCAGCAAGGCTACCCTTCTGGGCATGCTAGTCAGCCTTACGTTTAGCAAGGCCAACCCACTGTCCAGCCTAGTCAACCGTCTGGACAAATTGGTCAGCCTCAAAACCAACCGGGCCAACCAACTATCCAGTCTGCTCAGCCATTCGACCAATCAGGACAACCCCCACTTGTGCAAGGACAACCCAATACCCATCAAGCTCAACCTTCTGGGCAAATGGGTCAACCTCAATCTCAACAAGGTCAACCTTCTAGCCAGATGGTTCAGCCTCAATTCTCCCAAGGACATCCGTCTGGGCCTGCTCAACCCGACACTCAAATGATTGTTGATTCTTAAGCCCCACCTGGTTTTTAGCCCTAGTCTGGGCTCCAGACCCAATTCGGTCTTCAAGCTCAAGTTGGGCCCCAAACCCAACCTGTTTGTCAAGCATAGTCTAGCCCCCAGGCTCAGTTTGGAGCCCAACCGCTTTATAATTTTCAGCAGCCCCAAGAGCAAACTCAATTTTCCCCATACCAAAATTATCAACAACCACAGGCTAACCCTTATCAAAATTTTCTGCAGCCATATGTTGCTCCTGTGGGTCATGTTAGTAACCAGTGGAATGTAGGGGAGTCAAATCCAGGGTCAACCATCCAGTTACAGCTATAACTCCTATGGACAAAATCCCTATGGGCCAAATCCGTCTGGGAAAAATCAATGGGGGCAGTAGGGAACTGGATGGAACTCTAGTGTTGTTTCTTATCAGTGGCCTCAGATGTCCTTCAACCCTAAATTACCCTTTTTGGCAACACTGGAATTACCAGACGTGTCCAAATTGACAAATGATCCTATCCTTCATAATCTATATTGGCCACCGGTTCCAACTAAAATTCCAGGTGATTGTCCCAAGTTTGATGGTAAAGCTAGAGAAGATCCCCAAGCTCATGTCATGACCTATCACCTATGGTGTTCGTTGAGTTCATGGCTTGACGATTCAATCCGAATCCGCCTATTTCAACGAACTCTCACTGGCTTTACTGCCAAATGGTATATTGAGCTAGCTTGCGAATCTTTTCAGGACTTTAACTCGTTGGCTATGGCATTTTTAACTCATTTTTAGTTGCCAATTCGATATGAAATGGGCACGCACCTCCTAACATCCTTAAAACATACCACGGCCACACATATCTCATCATATCAATGAATGGAGATGACGTCGCCTCTTGATAAAGTTTTTGATTCCCGATCAACTTCTGACTAACTGGTTTATGACCTCATTTGTCGGTCCAATAGCCTGGGACATTACTATGGGGGCATGTGTAACCGAAGAGCAAGATATTGCGCATGCTCTGTACCTTGACTTGGTTTACTCCTAGTCCGGTACACTATATGATTATTTGACTGATGCCCCGAGACCTAGAACTTCCAAGGCCCCGCCAACATTGTCTGTTGATGGCATCATCAGTTTTGTCAATGTGTCCTCTAATAAGTCTTCCGCGAACCCTGGGAAGCAAAAGTCGAACGCTTCGAATGAAAACACTTCTCAGGCTATATTCAATTCTGGTAATGCTTCCAAGGTTAACGTTGTTCAGTCCACCACAGCGGACAAAGCTTCGAAAGAGAAGAAGAAGGGAAAAGGAAAGAACAAGACCAACCAACTAAAGCAGGATTCCCCTAAACCTCCGCCCGAGGAAGGTGCCAAACGCAAGCCTAAGTATCCTTGCCTTATTTTTGACAAGGATCACTATACCAAAGACTGCCTGTGGCAGTCTGAAGTTAGTCGTTTGTTGAAAGGTTCCCCCAGGACTCCTTCCATGCTCAAAGAGCCTTTTACCTCGCAGAAAACTCAAATGGTGGTTGATCTATCTCAATCCTCTTCTCCCTTTGGTTCTTAGGTATTTATGGTCGGGATGATTCCCGTCCATATTAGTATTCGGGAAAAAGAATATCCATCGCCTGCGAGGAAGGACACTGAGGTCCCATCTAGTCCTCCTCCATCTCGTTCTCGTCCCCTCCATATCGAGCGGCCTAGTGCTAAAATGGTCACCCGCCCTCCTCCTAAAGGGGTGCTCTGGAAATCTTCTTACAACCCTAATGCTGCTCAACACTATAGCATCATTGAGGACTTAGCCCAAGCTCCATCAACTATGTCCGCATTAGAAGTTCTCCAGAGCTACGCCTCTTAGAGGAAGTCCTTGCTATCGTCCAACGATGGCATTGACCCGACCGACTCGTATTTGATCACTTTTTACTTAGACAGTCATTTGCCAAGACTGCCTCACCAAATTGGCTTCCTTATTCAAGTCATCATCAATTCTAAAACTATTCACCGCACGGTCATTGATGAAGGCGCTTCTACTTGCATTATGTCTATTGCTTGTTGGAAGGCTATCGGTTCTCTAACTCTGAGACAGTCTCCTATGACCTTGGAAGCCTTTGATGGGAGAGAGTCTCTTCCTTATGGTATCCTCCAGCACTTGCCTATTACACTGGAGGGAAGACGGTCGAAGTGGAAGTCGAAGTTGTCGATGAAAATTTAACTTACAACCTCCTTTTAGGACGAAGATGGACGTATGCCATGCGAGCCGTGGCTTCATCTCTATTTCATGTTATTTGTTTTCCTCACCAAGGGAAAATCGTCATGGTAGACTAGTTTTCCTTCTTTGCCTCTTCTTCCTTTGATGGCAATGTGCCTTTCGTAGAGCATACCTCCATTCCACTTGAGAGTGTGGATGTTGGACTCTTTAAATATCGTGCCCTTATGAGTGTTTTCTCACTCCCACCTCCCAACATCACTCCCATTAATATGATTTATATTAGCTCTGATCCTTGGGTTCTTCCTCCTATTGATCAGATAGAATCCTTGGGCGATGAGATGTTGTTGAGTCCTGCCGAGCTTTCTGCATCGACTCTATCCTCTGAGTCTGCCCCCTCGAGCAGAGATCTTGACTCGTATGTTCAATCCCCTTGGCTTGGAGATCGCACATCTTCAGACCCTTTAAAGGAAATTTTTCCCTCTGATGAAGTGATTATTGAGACCATGTCTTTTGAGGAACCCCCTTGGTCTAATCATCACCACCATTCCTCGTTTCTCCCTACCCATCAGGAAATGCTTACTTGTCTCGAACAGTTTGCTCCTAGTCTCCCATCTCAACCCCTTCAGACATCCATCCAAATCCATCAACCTTTGAAGGGAATATGGGGAACATTACGCAAACTCAACCAATCGACATCTCCGTTAAACTTGGGATTGTCGAGCACATCCATGCTGGAGTAGCTTGTACTCAGGATGAGATTCGGCTTTATACTAATCTTTTTCGTGAATTTCATGATGTGTTTGCTTGGTCTTACGAAGAGATGCCCGGCATCGATCCTAGCATCCTGGTGCATGAAATACCTACATATCCGGGTGCCAAAACTGTCTGACAGTGTCTATGCCCCGTACACCCCCGAAAGGCTGCAGCTATTAAAGCGAAAGTCAAAAAACTTCTTAAGGCTGGTTTCATTTACCCTATCCCGCTCACAGATTGGGTCTCTAATATTGTCCCTGTGACTAAAAAACAAGGCACTATTAGGGTATGTGTTGATTATCGCGACATTAATCGTGCTTGTCCCAAAGACAACTACCCTACACCCTTCATTGACCAACTGATTGATGAGTGTGCTAGGAGTGAGATATATTCATTCATGGATGGCTTTTCTAGTTATAACCAGATTAATATCTCTTCTGCGGATCAACACAAGACTGCCTTTATCTATCTGTGGGGCACTTTTGCTTACAAGAAGCTCCCCTTCGGTTTGAAAAATGCCGGTGCCACCTTCCAACGTGCAATGTCTTATGTGTTTCATGATATTCGACACATTGTGAAACCTTACCTGGATGACCTTTCGGCTCATTCAGTGAAATGCCAAGACCATCCAACCCACCTTCGCAAAATATTCCTTCGTTGTCGACACTATCGTATCCGTCTTAATTCGCATAAGTGTGTCTTCTGCGTGGAATCCAGCAGACTTCTCAGGTTCATCGTCTCCTGGGAGGG